>WNWU01000044.1:5032313-5060099 GCA_012654045.1 Ptyas mucosa
TCTTTCTTTCTTTCTTTCTTTCTTTCTTTCTTTCTTTCTTTCTTTCTTTCTTTCTTTCTTTTTCTTTCTTTCTTTCCCCCATCAGTGTACTTGCTGCTTGTAAAATTATGGGCAGACAATTTTTCTACTGCTCATTTTTTAATGCTATTTACTAAATAGTCAGTTGATCCATTGATGGTCAGGAGGCCCTGCTATGTTTTCCACAGCAGCTGATCATCTTGGGAAGTTAAGACACAGGACAAAATATTATCGATATTATGGCATATGATAGTTGATGAACTGCACTTTCCCCAAGAATTTGATTAATCCCCTTTTAAAGCCATCTCAGTGAGGGCCCCCCTGTGGCAGTAAATTGTATATATTATTTATTATCAGAATTTATATCTGGTCTTCCAAGTCCTCAAAGCAGGCAGTAAACCAGAAGCATGCACAGTGGCAACAAGGAATATAGTAGAAAATTATCAGGATTTGATTTATTTTTTTTAAAGAAAAAAGAGGGAAAAAAGCTCTAAAAGACAGCTAATGAACCGTCGAAGCCACTCATAGAGAAAACACATTCATATTTCAAAATGAACAGAAAGGCAATTTAGTGGCATTAATGATATGGGATCTGATCAAGCTCTCTCTTTTTTTTAATTCTTTTGGATATGTCAGCTTGTTTCATTGGATAAAAGGAGGAAGTAAGATTTCAAGATCTCTGTGACTTAAGCTTTTCACAGAGTCTGCAAACCATATTCAATCATATCCCCATGAATGGAAAGCTTTGCTGATCCTTGCAGTAATTTCACATGATTAAAAAAAAAAATGGGCAAAGAGAACATCTGATCTATTTGCTCATTTATCCTTAAAAGCTAGGGTAAGGAATCCAGGTAGGGTTTTTCTTTCTTTCTTTCTTTTTGGTTGGGAGGAACCCTTGGAAATTCATAAAATTGAGTTGCCTACAACTCTGATTTCTTTTTTTTTTTTTTTTTATTTTTTTTATTTAGATTTATATGCCGCCCTTCTCCAGAGACTCAGGGCGGCTTACAATGCGCTAAGCAATAGCCTTCATACTTTTGTATATTTATACAAAGTCAGCTTATTGCCCCCACAAACCGGGTCTTCATTTTACCCACCTTAGAAAGGATGGAAGGCTGAGTCAACCTTGAGCCTTGGTGAGATTCGAACCTGCAATAATTGCAGGCAGCTGATGTTAATAACAGGGCTTTAGACCACTGTACTATCCAAGGCTCTTTGGAAATGAAATAATTTGGATGCATCCAGCACCGGTAAACTTAATCTGACTATAAGCAAGATCCCTGCTCCAGAAAAAATAGGGGGGGGGGGATCAGAAATAGGAAAAACAGGAAAAAGAAAGACACACTGCCCTGCCAATTTCAACTTTGAGAAAAAACAATTTCTAAAGCAAATACTCAGAATCAATTTGAATATGAAGTCAAGGTGAAGAGAAGGCAGGATCATTACCTTGCCAGCATTAACACAAGAAACCCTAGAAGAGTAACTAACCATTTGCCGTAAAATCTGAATTAAAGAACTACCTAATTCACAAAACACTCCAAATGAGTGGAAATTAAACTATATCAGTGATTTGTTCCATTGTTATTTTATAATCATGTTCTAAGCATAATAATTAGCTGGTAGGAAGGTAAGATGTCCAGAATTGCTACCTTTGGTAGAAAAAGATCCAGTTTGGGATGATTTCAGCAATTGAGATAACAAAATGGGGGCTGCCACAGAAAGGAGGGGGTCAAGCTATTTTCCAAAGCACCAGAAGGCCAGACAAGGAATAATGGATGGACACTAATCAAGGAGAGATTCAAACTGGAAATAAGGAGAAATTTTCTGACAGTGAGGACAATCAACCCATGAAACAGAAGCTGCCTTTGGAAGTTGTGGGAGTTTCATCACTGGAAGCTTTCAAGAAAAGCCTGGACTGCTATCTGTCAGAAATGGCATAGGGACTCCTGGTTGAGCAGGGGGTTGGACTAGATGACCTGCAAGGTCCCTTCCAACTCTGTTATTCTATTATTCTATCTGAAGAAGCTGAGCTCTCGTACGTTAGAGTGGACAGGGGATAAAATGAACACCCAACCTCCTCAAAACATGGGCAGCCTGTTTTGCTCAACCACCCAACCTGTCTCTCCTCTGGCAGACTGCTTTGAATACTAAGATTAAATGGTTCCAAAACAGAAGATAATCAGGTGGGCAAGGATTTATAGACTGTTACAGAGAATGTACTCGTCATGCTGAAATTCCACCTCGCACAAATATGTAGGATGCTATCATACAGTACCTAGACCCATGAGAAGCTGATCTGGAGAGCTTCTCTTACCAAAGGTGTTTCACAAAACTTCTGAGAATGGTGAGACTCCCTGGCTCAAGTCCAGAAGTCCCCATTCTCTTATTCTTTTTTAGGTCCCACTGCTTTGGCTGGCCATGCTTGTGGCTCAGGGACTCACCTGCCACTGCCATGATCCTGAAGGGACGCTGGCCCCAGATGCCGTGCAAGAGGAGCCTGGATGCTTAGGGAAGGTGGCCTTGGAGATGGACTACCGCCTGGGAGTGCTGATCGGGAGTGGTGGGTTTGGCACCGTCTATGCGGGGATGCGGCTCTGAGAGTCCCTCCCGGTGGCTGTTAAACATGTTGCCAAGGACCAAATCTTGCAGTTCCACCATATATGAATGGCACCCTCATCCCTCTGGAAGTCCATCTGCTGAAGAAAGTATCGTCCCCAGGTTGCCAAGTGTCATCTGTCTTCTGGATTGGTTTGAAGCAGCCTGACTCATACTTCATTGTTATGGAGGGGCCGCTTGTTTCTCAAGACTTGTTTGACGTTATCACAGACCAGGGCTCATCCACCCCCAGAAAATGTGGTTGCTGGTTACTTTCAGTAGTGGAGGCAGCACGCCATTGCCATCTGTGTGGTGTGCTGCATCGAGACATTCTTTTTTTCCTCCTGAATGTAACAGTAACAGAGTTGGAAGGGACCTTGGAGGTCATCTAGTACAACCCCCTGCTCACGCAGGAGACCTGTACTAGGGATTCGAACCGCCGAACTGCCGACCTTCCTGATCGGCAAGCTCAGCGTCTTAGCCACTGAGCCAACTAGTCACGCTTAATTCTATGCTTCTATTCTTGTCTTCAAGCTAGAACTGGGGAACAAACGGCCTTTGGAAATCAACCCAGAGTTTGTGGGCTGAAAAATTAGATGGACCATTTTTGACAGTTGCTCGAGGAAGCCTCCAGGTATTTCTTCAAGAGCAGAATTTCATTTAGTGAGTATTAGTAGCGCCATTATTAGAGTGGGGGGGGGAGCTCTTTTGGAAGAGTTTCCTCTAGAGATGTTTTGAATGAAAGAGTGGGAAGGGACACAGGAGAGACGATTATGCAATGAAAACCCAAAATACCTTGAGGCAGGTTGCCATTAAATACGCCCCCTGATTTCAACCGGATTCCTGCACTGACCAGGCATGACTGAATATAATGCCTTGAAAGAACCCTTCCAACTTTATGATAAGTGGGAGAAGAACACTATCATCCATCCATGTGAATTTCATCAAAAGGCTCTTCCCCCTTGGGAAAAATAAGCGAAAGCAAATGTTCTTTCGTCCAATCGCACAAGAACAAATTTGCAAGAGACGTTTTCCGTGTGTCACAATTTTAAAAAAAACAAAGTGATCCGATCTGCATATTAGTTCAGGAAATATTTACAGACCCCTCGCATCCTGGACATAAACTGTTTCAACTCCTACCCTCAAAATGACGCTATAGAGCACTGCACACCAGAACAACTAGACACAAGAACATTTTCCCAAATGCCATCACTCTGCTAAACAAATAATTCCTTCAATGCTGCCAAACTAGTTACTAAGTCTACACTACTATTAATCTTCTGATCGTTCCCACCACCTATCTCCTTCCACTTATGACTGTATGACTGTAACTTTGTTGCTTGGATCCTTACAATTTATATTGATATTGTTTCCTGATTGCTTATTTGTACTCTATGACTATCGTTAAGTGTTGTACCTTATGATTCTTGACAAATGTATCTTTTCTTTTATGTATATTGAGATAATATGCAACAAGACAAATTCCTTGTGTGTCCAATCACACTTGGCCAATAAAGAATTCTATTCTATTCTATTCTATTCTATTCTATTCTATTCTATTCTATTCTATTCTATTCTATTCTATTCTATTCTATTCTATTCTATTCTATTCTATTCTATTCTATTCTATTTTGAATTGCAAGGCAGGTCATCTTGCTTAAAAACACAGATCGACCAATATTTCTTCCTCCCAAGTTTTAAATAGTTGAATAAAAGCAGAACAAATAGTTGTTCTGCTTTTATTCAACTAGAATAAAAGCAGAAATGGAGGTTCTTGCTATTTGCCCAGCCAGGCCAAGAGGGAACAAACAGACAAGAGCCAAGGTGGTGCAGTGGTTAGAGTGCTGTACTGCTGCTACTTCAGCTGACTGCTAGTTCAGCAGGTCAGCGGATCAAATCTCACCGGCTCAAGGTTGACTCAGCCTTCCATCCTTCCGAGGTGGGTAAAATGAGGACCCAGATTGTTGGGGGCAATATGCTATTTAGTATACTGTCTTTGGTGTAAGCCACCCAGAGTCCTTGGAGAGTGGGCAGCATAGAAATATGACTAATAAATAAATAAATAAATAAATTGGGGGTAAAAAATTGTAACAGATAACTATAAACCAAGTGCAATTTTCCAGAGTAAGGGATTCACATTATTCTATTCCTGCAAATTAAAAAAAAAATCTCTACAGAACATTCAACACCAATGCAGAATAACAGATCTCAGTCTTTTATCTATTAAGACACTTTACTTATTACAAAACCAAAAAACATGAAAGTAAAAGACATATAAAAGAATAAAAAAGTAAAGTACAATCTGTATAATTAGAGAGCCTGTTTGGTGTAGCGGTTAAGATATCAGGGTTAAAACCAGGTGTGAATTGAGGGTTCCGCCTTAGAAACAAAGCCAGCTGGATGACCCTGGGCCAGTCACTTTCTCTGAGCCCTAGAAAGGAAGCAATGGCAAACCATGTCTCAAAAAAAAAAAAAAAATCCCAAGAGAATTGTAGGGACTCATCCAGGCAGTTTTTGAGAATTGGACAGAGCTGAACCGAAGAAGAAAATGTTTAGTAAAATAACAAATACGCAAACACGGGATCTAACGTATCATGGAAATTATAGTTTTTCAATCTAGCCTTAGTGACATACAACGTTATGAAATGCTCACCATCACTTTTTCAAAGCAAAACTAAAAATGGCATTGAAGTTTTTTAAACGGAGAATATGGCTCCATCCCCTTCTTAAGGTAACACAAAACTTTGGATCATGCATCAGGCAAGCAAACTCTGGGACTGGATTTGAATGTTTTATAACAAAAATGGATCTTCATGCACTCGTTCTTTTCCTGGGATTAAGGAAGGATCTGGCTGTACTGACAGATCTCCACAGAGAGCTATAAATTGTATAAACTAGTTATGGCTAAAATGAATCACCCAGTCTCTTCTCTGCCCTGTTTATTAGTTTCTAGTATTATTGCAAAGGAAACTTGCTGTCTTTGGGCATCCTGTGTACCATGCTGTTTCCCCAGTGGCTTTAAAAGAGGTTGGACAATCATTTGTCTGAAATGGAATAGGGTTTCCTACCTGAGCAGGGGGTTGAACTAGAAGACCTCCAAGGTCCCTTCCAACTCTTGTTTATTCTGTTCTATTCTGGTTCCTTCGCTGAATGTGAAAGAGATTCCTCTCTGGATTAAAGGCTCTCTTTATAGGCTATTATACTCTCCTGATTTTAAAAATACTGCATGTGCCTGGTTTTAAAATGGACTTTGGAAAGTGTTTCCTTCTGCATTTTATTTCGCACATATGTGCTAGTCGTTCCTGACTTTAGGGGGCGGTGCTCATCTCCATTTCAAAGCCGAGGAGCCGGTGCTGTCCGAAGACGTCTCCATGGTCATGTGGCCGCCATGACTCAATGCCAAAGGCGCACGGAACACTGTTTCCTTCCCATCAAAGGTGGTCCCTATTTTTCTACTTGCATTTTTTACGTGCTTTCAAACTGCTAGGTTGGCAAAAGCTGGGACAAGGAACGGGAACTCATCCCATTACACGGCACTAGGGATTCAAACCGCCGAATTGCTGACTTTTTGATCGACAAATTCAGTGTCCTAGCCACTGAGCCACTGCGTCCCCTATTTTATTTTACCATTTTATTTTTAAATTTTATTTTACCCAGGACTAATTCCAGAATCTCAGCGTCATCTTGCTAGAGGTAGTAAGGCCACATTAGAAGGATTCAAGGCAGGTTTTATTTTGTCCCAGCCAAGGTTTTTGGTAGTGAGTCATCAAGTGTTTAGCAATCAAGGGAAGTTTACGCTTGAGCAAGCAAATCCCGTTAATGAAGACTTTCTAAATCACAGGGAGTAATAGTTGTATTCTTTCTATTCCCTACCGGTCATATCTACCACCCTGAGTATTAACGTCCAATTCTGGGCATTACATTTAAGAAAGAGTCAGATGAACTGGAACAAGCTTAGAGGAGTAAAATAAGGATTATTAGCCTCGTGGAAATTAAATCCCAAGGAGAGACGGAGGAGGGAACTGGATTTGTTCAGCCTTGAGGGAACATCGAGGACAGGCTCTGACAGCTTTCTTCAAAGAGCCGAAATATTTTTTTTATTTATTTGTTTATCAAGCGTGTATTAGATAACAGATATAAGCATAAACATGGTTATGAATACAGAAAAAGGATATGAATAAATGGGGATATTAGGACAGGGATGGAAGGCACGCTGGTGTGCTTATGCACGCCCCTTACAGACCTCTTAGGAATAGGGTGAGGTCCACGGTAGACAGTTTAAAGTAAAAGTTTTGGGGGTTTGAGGATGTAACAACAGAGTCAGGTAGTGCATTCCAGGCATTGACCACTCTGTTGCTGAAGTCGTATTTGCTGCAATTGAGTTTGGAACAGTTTACCTTAAGTTTGTATCTATTGTGCGCTCGTGTGTTGTTATGGTTGAAGCTGAAGTAGTCATTGACAGGTAGGACATTGTAGCAGACAATTTTGTGTACTAAACCTAGGTCAGACTGTAGTCAGCGTAGTTCTAGGTTGCCCAAGCCCAAAATTTCAAGCCTGGTGGCATAAGGTATTCTATTTTGAGAAGAGGAGTGAAATACTCTTCTCGTGAAATACCTCTGGACTCGTTCGATTGTATTAATGTCCGATATACAGTCTGAATTCCAGGCAGATGAGCTGTATTCAAGAATTGGTCTGGCAAAGGTTTTGTATGCCCTGATTTGCAGTACAATGTTACCAGAGGAGAAGCGTCACAAGATTAGGTTAACAACTCTTAATGCCTTTTTGGCAATGGTGTTACAGTGAGCTCTGGGCCTTAGATCTTTTGAAATGAGTACTCCTAATACTCAGTCAGAGTACTACTCTGCTCTGACAGGTTTCTTCAAAGACCTAAAATAGGTGTCTCAAAAAAAGGGGGGGGGGATGAGCAATCGTGACAAAAGTACAGGTAGATACAGGAAGCCCATTTGCCTTGGTGCTTCAAAGAAGGGGCTGCATATTGGAGGTAGTTTAAAGATTAATATCATACCCCACCACTCCCTGCTGCTCATCCTACTGACTCCCTCCTCATCTTTTAAGCGCTTGCATTTTATATTTTGGATTTTACATTGTTTTTAGCATTCTTTTTATATTTTTTCCAATGTTTTTAATATTATAAGCCACCTGGAGTTACCCTGTGGTAAGATGGTTGCTCGGTAAATTTGATAACTAAATAAAAATAAATAAGCTATGTCAGGAAAGGTTTCTGAGCCACAGTGGAACAGTAGGCTACTTCTGCTGCCTGCCGGCTGTCTGCAATACGGCAGTTCGAATCTCACCAGGCTCAAGGTTGAATCAGCCTTCCATCCTTTCAAGGTGGGTAAAATGAGGACCCAGATTGTTGGGGGAAAGGTGCTGACTCTGTAAACCGCTTAGAGAGGGCTGCAAAGCACTGTGAAGTGGTATATAAATTTAAGCTCTATTGCTATTGCTTACCACAGGATTAATTTGAGAGCAGAACAAATGACTGACCTTAAGTAGATCATGGATTTCCCCTTTAACTGAATGAGCAATTGCAAATTGCAGCTTCCCTTGCTACAACTTGCATCCTGTGATGCTATCTTTAATATTATTAAACAACAACACCTGCCTATCTCAGGTCCTTGGGAAGGACTCAATAAGTAGACCAAAATGCTAAATCCAGTCTGAACATCTGGCTGACGGTGTGGCCAACCATAATAATAATAATACTTCTCAATGACTCAATGACCTTTGAAAACCTTGGCATTTCAAATAGGAAGGTCCCTTAATAGCAAGGGATTTATGATTGCTTGTTAATCCCAATGGATGCGGCCAGGGAGCGCTTCAGCGATTGAGAGGTGAACTTGCAAGCTAGGAGGAGCTCAAATATATCTATATTCAAAGTTAACATCAATAGCCTTGAACTGATTAGAGTATTTACAAACTTGGCAACTTTCATAGCCATGTCTAAATTAGACTCAGCCTAATAGGAAATGGTCTGTAGCTAAACTCTTTGTTATTATAACAAACATTATGGTATTATTTCTTTAAATCCTTTCTAAAAATTGCAGGATGTCACTATCAGCTTTATGGATTCAGCATAGCCAGATTGTTGAATGTAGAAATGTTGATCTGATAAGCCTTCAAGGCAGGGGTGAAATCTATTTTTTTTTTGCTACCGGTTCTGTGGGTGTGGCTTAATTAGTAGGCGGAGCTTGGTGGTAAGGTGATTGGGCGGGCGTGGCCAAGTCAATGTTACTTCTTTGCCCTTTTTTAACCTACAAAACACAACACAACACAACTGGCTCACCCACAATGTAAAAGCAGCTGTGCTAGACCCAAAACGGCCCCTGCAACAAGCAGGAACCTCACATAGCCACAAAAAGCCCAAAAAATCAACTTCTGCACTTTACACAGACACACACAACACAACACAACACAACACAACAGGCTCACCCACAATGTAAAAGCAGCTTTCCTAGATCCAAAATGGCCCCTGTAACAAGCAGGAACCTCACTCAGCCACAAAAGCCCAAAAAACCAACTTTCACACTTTACACACACAAAATTCCACATACAGCTTTTTGAGATTTTGTGTGTTTGTGTAGTTAGAGTGAAACACTACAGAAACACATTAAATCTCAGAAAGCTGTACAAATATTATTTTATTTTATTTTATTTTTATATAAAAGCAGCTAAATTTAAAACTTCCTAAACTTTAAATGGCTAGGTCTAAAAAAAGAACAACTTTAAAAAAACCCAATTAACTATTTTTTTAAAGCTCCCAAAGGGGGAAAAACTTACCCAATAGAACAGGGGTCTCCAACCTTGGCAACTTTAAGACTTGTGAACTTCAACTCCCAGAATTCCTCAGTCAGCTTTGCTGGGACTTGAAGTCCACAAGTCTTGAAGTTGCCAAGATTGGAGACCCTTGCAGGCAGGAAGGCAGGCAGGCAGATAGAGCTGCTCACCGATGAGCTTGATTGCAGGCAGGGGGATTCAGTTGCTTGCTGATGCAATGGATTGCAGGTATTACAGCAAGCGAAGCAAGGCAGGCGTGCGAAAGTAAGCAAGCTGGAGGCGGGGGGGAGGGATTTTTGCTAGCTAGCTAACCGCAGGCAACTCAGCTGGGATCGTCAGAGCCAAGTAAAAGAAAAAAAAAGGCTCTGATGATTGTGCAGCTCAGCTGGGCATGGGGGGTGGGGGCAGGGATTTTTGCTACTGGTTCTCCGAACTGCCCGCCGCCATCGTTACCTACTCCCCCGAGCTGGTCAGAACTCGGAGCATTTCACCCCTGCTTCAAGGGCTACATAACTGTCATGGGTAACATCAACAAACTAAGATTACATCCAAATGATAACACACATCTAGTGGCAAATTGTGTCACTGTTCTCAGAAGTGGTGATGATCACGAAGTTTATAGTAGTTTTAAAAAGTGAACAACTTCATAGAGGATTAAGCAATTAAGGGCTATTGTTTTTGGTGATGCTTTACTACCTTCTGAATCACAGGCAGCAGATCTTGAATGCCAAGTACTTAGCAGCAACAGTAAAACCTCTGGTTGAGTTTGTGAGTTTCCTACTGGTTGACACAGAATGATGAACCGGATAGCTCAGTCTCTGGTCTTAAGCAAGAGTACACAGTTTACAAAGTTGTTGTAAAGCTTGCAGAGACAATGTATTAAGTTACATCTTATCACCTCTTTACAGGTACTCCTTGACTTACGACCACCATTGAGTTCAAAATTTCCATTGCTGTTCTGCCCCAGATATGGACCCCAAAGTACGCAGCACACACAAATCTGTACAAACTTTAGTTTACAAAATTAAATCAGTCTTTTTCAAACAAAGGCTGTTAATTAACTTTCTTAACAGCCTACAAGAATCCAAAGAATAAATAATCGTAATCTTACTATGGTTGGCAGAATATATATATTTGAGAGAGAGAGAGATTATGGATCTTTCATACAAGATTCTTTTGCAAGAAGTTGTTCTCCCAGCAAACGTTTGGCATTCTTATTAAGGCTTTTTTCAAGATTCTTGGAAACTATAAGTATGGTTTTAAGTACCGCGAGTTACCATAGAGATGAGACAAGCTCCTATTTTAAGCATTGAATGGTGAACATAAGCCTTCTTGAAACTAGTAGGGTTTACTTCAAAACAAGCATGCTCTGGATTACATTTTGAAAACATTTTAAGAGAACCATGGTTTCTCTGCCAGATGGAACAGCGATCCAGTTTATTCATAGCAGTTTTTCTTATTTTTAATTTAGAATGTGTGTGTGTATGTGTGTATGTACCATGTTTTCCTGAAAATAAGACCCAACCAGAAAATAAGTCCTAGCATGATTTTTCAGTATGCTTATAATATAAGCCCTACCCCAGGGGTGAAATGCTCCCAGTTCAGACCAGATTGCCCAATCTGATAGCGATGGAGGCGGGTGGTTCAGAGAACCAGTAGCAAAAATCCCTGACCCCCCCCCCCCACATTGCCCAGCTGAGCCACGCAATCATCAGAGGCTTTTTTTTTAATTTTTAAAAGCATTTTTTTCTACAACCTCTTTGGCCAGAAAAAATGCTTTTAAAAGTTAAAAAAAAAAGCCTCTGATGATCGTGCGGCTCAGCTGGGATCGTCAGAGGCTTTTAAAAAAAAAAGCCTCTGCTGATCAGGCAAGTCAGCTGGGATCATCAGAGGCTTTAAAAGCATTTTTTTACAATCTCTTCAGCCGAAGAGGTTGTAGAAAAAATGGTTTTAAAAGTAAAAAAAAAAAAAAAAAGTTGGCAACGCCCACTCAGTCATATTAACCCCCCCCCCCCACCAAGCCATGCCCACAGAACCGGTAGTAACAAATTTTACATTTCACCACTGCCCTACCCCAAAAATAAGTCTCAGTTAAGATCATCAGTCAGACAGACACATTTAGTACCGTATTTCCCTGAAAATAGGACTAATTGGAAAATAAGCCCTAATGAGTCTTTTTGGAGCAAAAATTAATTTAAGACCTGATCTTATTTTCCAGGAAACATGGTATATATATTCCACCTACTATGTAATATATTCCCAGGCATTCTACAATCAAATGTCTAAGGAGATTGTCAATCATCCTGGTCATGGTTGTCCCAAAGGTACATCTCCACCCAGGCCACCCCAACGATGCCCTTGAAGTGATGTCCCAGTGCCTGGAGGCCGTGCGGGGCTGGATGGGGAGAAACAGGCTCAGACTCAACCCTTCGAAGACCGAGTGGCTGTGGCTTCCGGTGTCTTGATATAGCCAGCTGGTGCCATCGCTGGCTATTGGGGGCGAATCATTGGCCCCCACGGAGAGGGCTCGCAACTTAGGTGTCCTCCTGGATGCACGGCTGTCTTTAGAAGAGCACATGACAGCCGTGGCCAGGGGGGCTTTTTATCAGGTTCACCTGATACACCAGTTGCGCCCTTTTCTGGATCGGGACTCCCTACGCACGGTCACTCAAGCACTCGTCACTTCCCGCTTGGACTACTGCAATGCCAGCCTCAGGATAGCCCCAGACCTCCTCTCCTTCCGCCACAAATTAAAGACGTGGCTTTTTCGCCATATCAGCTGAACCCGTGGGGGAAATTCAAATATTTAATGATTTTAATTCAATTTTAATTAATTTTTAAACTGTTTTTAACTGTTTATGTAATTTCTTTGCTATTTTGTAAACTGCCCTGAGTCCTACGGGAGAAGGGCGGCATATGAATTACACAAAATAAATAAATAAAATAAATAAATGCTCTCTACATGGGGCTCCCCTTGGGGTGCACCCGGAGGCTGCAGTTAGTCCAGAATGTGGCCGTGCGGGGGATTTTGGGAGCGACAGGGCACTCCCATGTGACACCTCTCCTGTGCGAGCTGCACTGGCTTCCTGTGGTCTTCCGGGTGCGCTTCAAGGTGTTGGTGACCACCTTTAAAGCACTCCATGGCTTAGGGCTGGGGTACCTGCGAGACCGCCTTCTGCCGCCAATAGCCTCCCACCGGCTGGTTCGCTCGCACAGAGAGGGCCTCCTCAGGGTGCCATCGGCCAGGCAATGCTGGCTGGTGACCCCCAGGGGGAGAGCCTTCTCTGTGGCAGCACCTGCCCTCTGGAACGACCTACCCCCTGAGATACGTATGATATCAGACCTCCAGATTTTTCGTCGGGCCCTGAAAACGCACTTATTCCATCTAGCTGGGTTGGCTTGATCCCATCCTCTCAGTTTTAATTGGATTCGGCTTTAATTGGGTTGTTTTAAATTGTCGGGCTGAAATTGTTTAATGTTTTTTAAATTGTTTTTAAATTTTATATGCTATGTTTTATCTTGGTTGTGTACCGCCCTGAGTCCCGCAGGAGAAGGGAGGTATAAAAATAAAATAAAATAAAATAAATAAATAAATAAAGGTGCTTTTTCCAAAAAGCAGCTGGACTTCCTTGGTTTCTTTTTTTTTTCTTTGAAAACTTTTTGCTTCTCATCCAAGAACCTTCTTCAGGTCCAATGCAATCAATACAATCAAAAGTACAACCAAATACAAATACAATCCAATGCATACATGGACATCAATTTCTCTCTTCTTTCCTGTTTTATATTTGAAAACATATATAGTATCTCAGAGACCCTGGAAAACGACAGGCTGAAAACTCTGGCCCCGTTCACTCTGACTCTAAAGTTTTTAAAAGATGTGTGTTTTTGATTTTTCTAGACCTTATTTTCAGTATTCTACTAGGAATTGCAAATCAGCTTACTTCATCCCTTTCTTTTCTGACGGAGAAGATAAAAGCTCCATTAATTTGTTGTAGTGGGTCCTTGGACTGCTGGACGATTCCCGTTGACGCTTTGGTCATTTGAGGACAGGTAAAAAGCAAAACCAATAAAATGTATGGATTACAAATAGCTAATATTGCCTTCAGATGCTTGGCCATTTCAGAGTAGTCCGGGTGAAGAAGCACATTGTGGTTTGTGGTTGATCTCCTATTATTTTCTTTCCCCAGTTGCTAACCAAGCTGACTTCTTGCAATAACCAATGCAACCCTTTACTGGTATATGCTACATTCCACTTTTCTACCCACAGGATGGTCCCTAAAGTTAATCAAAAACGGACTGCTTTCACCCCCCAAAAAACTTAAAATTTAGAATTAACATATGCCATGGAATATTCTACAAAGGTTCTCTAGTTCAGGCAATCGAAAAGCTTGAATATTATCTGAGATTCTTATTGGGCCCCCTCTCTTCCTTCCTTTCTCTCCTACCCTCTCTCTCTCTTCCTTCCTCTCTTCCTTTCTCTCCCACACTTTCTGTCTCTCTTCCTTCCTTTCTTTCCCTTCCTTTCTCTCCCTTCCTTTCTCTCTCTCTTTCTCCCTCTCTCTTCCTTTCTCTCCCTTCCTTTCTCTCCCTTCCTCTCTCTCTCTCTTTTCTCCCTTCCTCTCTCTCCCTTTCTCTCCCACACTTTCTCTCTCCGTGTCTCTTCTTTTCTCTCTCTTCCTTTCTCTCCCACACTTTCTCTCTCTCCCTCCCTCTCTCTTCTTCCTTCCTTCCTCTCAATTCCTTCCTCTCCCTCCTTCCCTTTCTCTCTAGCTCTGTCTTTCTCTCTCGTTCCAGTTATCACTTGTTTACTTAAAAGTTACTTTGATGGCATACTCAAGATCCTCAATCTGGCTTCTTATAGCCCTCCTTCCCTGCCTGCAGACACTTAGGATCCCTCAAGCATGGGAAACCAAATCCCAGCAGAATAATATCCTGCCCTTTTTGTGCCTGCAGGGAGAATGTTTTTTTTTTTTTCCCCTTTCTGCTTCGCCAAAGGGATGCATCTCCTGGGTTCACGGGAGGCCTCTGAATAAATCCTCCTCCGCCGATTAAGCCATCGGGAGGGTGCTCTTCTGCTCGGCAGCTCCCTGCTTGGATTTAACCTCCAAAGGGTTAACTTCATAAAAAACCCATGGCTCTTTATTCCAACCCATCATACTTTAGCACCAGCCAAGCGTCTCTTCGCTGATGGCACCTTTTGGCTTCACAATACAGCCAATTTGTTAGAATTCTTCACAGGTCAGGGACTGCATGAAGCGGTGGAGGCCCCTGGAAAATGGTCACTGGAAAATGAAGCTGTATTCGCTTGGCAAATTATACGTCAGCTGCACTTTATGGGCTCAGAATTCCTGTCTCTCTCTCTCTCTCTCTCTCTCTCTCTCTCTCTCTCTCTCTCTCTCCCTTTCTTTATCCATTTCCCCCACCTCTTTTTTTTCTCTCCCTCCCCCCTCCCCTTTTCCTTTAAAACAGTAGAAACATGTATGGTGAGCTATTGTCACAAATCCAGTTAATGTAGGTTAATAGATTGGTTCCACTGACATGGATCATAATGAAGAGTAAATTGTTTTATCTCTTAAGTCTTATTTGGTCAGCCAAGAAAACATATGAGGTAATATGGCTCAGACTAAATGGACCGTATAATAGATCTCTCTCCAAAGAAAAAGGACAGGGGTGACAGCGTCTCCTATGATTAATGAAAATAATAATGGTCCTGAAATTGAAATTTTTCTATTCCCCCCACCCCACCCCGCTTCCCTCTTGGCTGCTGCCAAAAACCTCAGTCGGTGGATGATTTGTGGACTGCAACCACTTCTGACGTCCTCCATGCTTTTCTGATATGAGCTTTAGGAAATGTTGGGTGGTAAAGAGGCAGGGAAAGAACTGTATCAGTGATGGGTTTCAAAATTTTTTACTACGGGTTCTGTGGGTGTGGCTTGGTGGACATGGCTTGATGGGTGTGGCAGGGGAAGGATACTGTAAAATCTCCATTCCCACCCCACTCCGAGGGAAGGTTACTGCAAAATCCCCATTTCCTCCCAATCAGCTGGGACTCGGGAGGCAGAAAATAGATGGGGGCGGGGCCAGTCAGAATTTTTACTACCGGTTCTCCAAACTACTCAAAATTTCCACTACCGGTTCTCCAGAACTGGTCGGAACCTGCTGAAACCCACCTTCAACTCCCAGAATTCCCCAGCCAGCATGTGAAAGGACTGCTGTGTAAGAAGGATGCTGAGGTGATTTGTTCATATGGAGAGGAAGAATAAGGACTTAAGTCTTTAAATTAGTGCTTCTCTATCTTGGCAACTTTTAAGATGTGTGGACTTCAACTCCCAGAAATCCCGAGGCTGTTGAGGTTCAGAAACACTAATCTAGAGATCTATGTGGATACAAACTGGGATATAGAATGCTCTGAGCTATTTTGAAGAGCAGGACCCGAACAATTTGCTACAACCAAATATTGATAAAAGAGCATATTTGTAGCTCACGTTTGAAATGAGGGGTCCGTGATGCTCACTGAGCAGTGGTGGGTTTCAATTTTTTTTACTACAGGTTCTGTAGGTGTGACTTGGTGGGCGTGGCTTGGTGGGTGTGGCAGGGGAAGGATACTGTAAAATCTCCATCCCACCCCCCTCTAGGGGAAGGATACTGTAAAATCTCCATTCCCTCCCCAATCCAAGGGAAAGTTACTGCAAAATCCCCATTTCCTCCCAATCAGCTGGGACTCGGGAGGCAGAGAATAGATGGGGGTGGGGCCAGTCAGAATTTTTACTACCGGTTCTCCGAACTACTCAAAATTTCCACTACCGGTTCTCCAGAACTGGTCAGAACCTGCTGAAACCCACCTCTGAACTGTATGGATGTCTGAATGCTGACATCAGGGAAAGATATTGGTGCAATAGTGGCAAATATCTGTAGCTTGGATGTAGGATGAGCATGAAGGTTTCCTTCTCTGAGCTTGTTGGGCTTGTTGGCCTACTCGTGATCTCCACTACTGGTTTGCCTGAATTGATCCGAATCAGCTAAATACCACCTCTGATCTTCAGCGGAGTTTAGGGGTTATCAGTGTTCTTCTGTTTATAAAGGCTTCAGCTGTGGGTATGTCAAGTGAGGGTCTTCTGATGGGTCTTCTGATGGGTCAGGTGTGAGTCATCAGTGAGAGACTTGTCATGGGTCTTGTGTTGGGACATTACATCTGGTCGGGGTCATTGGGAGGTGAAGTGCTGATCGGGAGAGCTTCTCGGTGGGTTGGTTGAGGGTCGGTGCCATCTCTGGTGGACTGCATAGTTGATTTGGATTCTGAAGGGTTCATAGCAGGAGTGAAATCCAGCAAGTTCTGACAGGTTCTGGAGAACCAGTGGCGGAAATTTTGAGCAGTTTGGAGAACCGGCAAATACCACCTCTAACTGGCCCCAGAGTGGGGTGGGAATGGAGATTTTGCAATATCCTTCCCCCAGGAAGAATTGGTTGGAATGGGTATAGTTCAGGGGTCAGCAACCTGTGGCTCTGGAGCCACATGTGGCTCTTTCATACCTCTGCTGAGGCTCCCTGTCGCCGGTCAGCTCCACAATTTGATAAGGCTTTTGGTTAGGACAGGTAGAGGAAAAAGGATGCCATACTAGGAGGAGACTCTATGGTGGGGAAACCGGACTTCTGGTCAGCTCCAGAATTGAATGGGGGGGCTTCCATTTAGGACCTTTGTGGCTCTTTGAGTGTTTAAGGTTGCCGACCCCTGGTATAGTTGATTTTGTAGATTACATTGTTTTTTTCATCCTTCTGTATTTTGTCAGGATATATATTTTTCCCAAAGACTTTGAGTTAGAAAATGCTATGTAGCCATGGATAAACTTCAGAGGTATCAAGGATTTCACTGGGCAACTCTTCCTCCAGTGGGAAACTGGGATTCCTGCTTAGGTAGGGGGTTGGACTGGAGGATCTATGGTGTCCCTTCCAATTCCATTATTCTGTTCTGTTATTCTTCTATGATCACATGTATCCATCCCTTCAAGCCAAAATAAAGTCTGGAATGGTATAGGATTTCCTGCCACAGGCAGAGGGTTGGACTTGATGGCCTCCAAAGTCCCTTCCAACACTATTATTCTATGATCTAAAAACACAAGCATTTGTTTGTAGCAGGTAGAGTAATAGTAGTTGTAGCAGAGAGGAGCTATAAGCATGGCTGCAAATGGGAAGGGGTGAGTGGGAAGTAGAACTGGGACCTTTTAGAAGAAAAGAAGAACCTCTCAAAGGAAGTCCCATTCATGTTGGATGAGAAAGAAAAATGGAGTGGAGTCAATGAACAGAGAGGCAGCTCTTATTTAGGAAAGACAAAGGATATTGAAATTGTATGTATAGGAGGAATAAGGTAAAGGTAAAGGTTCTCCTCGCACATATGTGCTAGTCATTCCCAACTCTAGGGAATGACTAGCTCCCGTTTCAAAGCCAAAGAGCCAACGCTGTCCGAAGACGTCTCCGTAGTCATGACTAAATGCCAAAGGTGCACGGAGCGCTGTTACCTTCCCACCAAAGGTGGTCCCTATTTTTCTACTTGCTTTCGAACTGCTAGGTTGGCAGAAGCTGGGACAAGTAACGGGAGCTCACCCCGTTACACGGCACTAGGGATTTGAACCGCTGAACTGCCGACCTTTCGATTGACAAGCTCAGTGTCTTAGCCACTGAGCCACCACAGGTACATATAGGAGGAATAGGATCTTCCTATCTTCTGCTTCTCTTAGAAACGAAGGGGTGATTACATTATGATACCATTTTATGGAGGCCCTACCATGTCAAAATACAAGGAGAAACCATTTAACTGTGGTTTGACATGGTAGGGCTTCCATACCTTCCTTGAAAGAGGCGGTGGTGAAGCCACTCCTCAAGAAGCTCTCCCTGGACCTGGCTGTATTAGCTAATTATCGTCCAGTCTCCAACCTTCGCTTTGTTGCGAAGGTTGTTGAGAGTGTGGTGGTGCGACAACTACCCCAGTACCTGGATGAAGTTGTCTATCTGGATCCGTACCAGTCGGGCTTCAGGCCGGGATACAGCACAGAAACGGCATTGGTCGCATTGGTTGATGATCTCTGGAGGGCTTGGGACAGGGGTTGTTCCTCTGTCCTGGTCCTATTAGATCTCTCAACGGCTTTTGATACCATCGACCATGGTATCATGCTGCACCGTCTGGAAGAGTTAGGAATAGGGGGCACCGTGTTACAGTAGTTCTCCTCCTTCCTCTCCGACCATTCACAGTTTGTGTTGGCAGGAGGGCAGAGATCGACCTCGAGGCGCCTTCTTTGTGGGATGCCGCAGGGGTCTGTCCTCTCGCCCCTTCTGTTCAACATTTATGTGAAACTGCTGGGCGAGATCATCCGTGGTTTCAGGGTGAGGGTACATCAGTACGCTGATGACATGCAGCTGTACATCTCCACCCCAGACCACCCCAATGATGCCCTTAATGTGATGTCCCAGTGCCTGGAGGCCGTATGGATCTGGATGGGGAGAAACAGGCTCAAACTCAACCCGTCCAAGACTGAGTGGCTTTGGCTTCTGGTGTCCCAGTATAGTCAGCTGGTGCCATCGTTGACTATTGGGGATGAGATCTTGCCCCTGACAGAGAGGGCTCACAATCTGGGTGTCCTCGCGGCTGTCTTTAGAAGAACATATGATGGCTGTGGCCAGGGGGGCCTTTTATCAGGTTCACCTGATCCGCCAGTTGCGTCCCTTTCTGGATTGGGACGCCTTGTGCACAGTCACTCATGCCCTCGTCACCTCCCGTCTGGACTACTGTAATGCTCTCTACATGGGGCTCCCCTTGAGGAACACCTGGAGGCTCCAACTGGTCCACAATGTGGCCACACGGGGGATTATGGGTGCAGCTCATTGTGCCCATGTGACACCCCTCCTGCGCGAGCTACACTGGCTCCCAGTGATCTTCCGAGTGCGATTCAAGGTGTTAGTCACCATCTTTAAAGCACTCCATGGCTTAGGACCTGGGTATCTGCGAGACTGTCTTCTGCCACCAATAACCTCCCACCGACCAGTTCGCTCTCACAGAGAGGGTCTCCTCAGGGTGTCGTCAGTCACACTATGTCAACTGGCGACCTCCAGGGGGAGAGCCTTCTCTGTGAGGGCTCCAGCCTTGTGGAATGAACTACCCCCAGATATACATAACATCCCCGATCTTCAGGCTTTCTGCCATGCCCTCAAGACCCTGATGTTCCAACAGGTGGAGCTAAACAGTTAAATGATTTTAAACTTGTCAATTTAATGTTGGGGCCTATTCTGTTTAGCTGAACTTCATAATAATTTGAAACTGTAATTTTATCAATGTTTGCATGTTTATGTCTTTTATCTTTTTTTTTAAATTTTATTTATATGTAATTATTTATTTATTTATATTTATCTTGACTGTACACCGCCCTGAGTCCTTCGGGAGAAGGGTGGTATAGAAATATGAATAAATATCACTTAAGGGTGGGCAGATGCAATGGCTTTTTTCTGGGCTAATAGGGCAATTTATTAGAATAATTTCTATGCTATAACATGGATCATGGTGGTAAATGTGAATCTCAGTTAACAACTAGGGTAGTGTCTTTCCCATCAGCTGTTATATCGAATAATTTCAGAATTATTACAGTAATCCAGCCTAGGAATTACTAGATTATTGATTATTGACCATCCTGACTAGTAGCTCACAGGGCTAACACCCTATTTTTCTACTTGCATTTTTTACGTGCCTTCGAACTGCTAGGTTAGCAGAAGCTGGGACAAATAACGGGAGCTCACCCCGTTACGCAGCACTAGGGATTCGAACCGCTGAACTGCCGACCTTTCGATAAAATGTAATATCCTACATTTTCCCAAAGCAACAGATTTCCTGAAACCTAGGCATTGGCAAAGGTAGGAGTCTTCTGTCTAATGTGTGTGTTTTATAGGCACAAGAATTTGAAATTCATAGATGTAGAAAAGAGCATATAAGATGTGGATTGCTGCAAACCAAATGAAAGCAATTCAGTCTATCCAGTTTGCACTTTGAATACATCTGGTTCAAAGAGTGAATCCATTTCCTATCTGGATGATTGATTCTAATACACTTATTATTAGATTCTTTTTTTCCCCTTCTCCTAACACTCAATAGAAATATATTACTTAAATGACTTAATTTATGTCCTGCATTCACAAACAGCAGTTATCAATCCTGACCTTCTTCCTTGCGATTCAATTTCAGTTATTAAAGAGCACAATCACACATCCCTCTTCAATCATCTTTTATCAAGACTAAACATAGCCAATTTCTTTAATCTTTTCTTCATTAACCTTAGTTTATCAACTTTGATCATTCTTAATCCCTTTCTTCTATACTACATTCTCTGAAATGAAGAGCCTGGCTATGTGGCTCAGTGGCAAAGACACTGAGCTTGTCGATCAGAAAGGTCAACAGTTCAGCGGTTCGAACCCCTAGTACTGGTTCTCCTGCGTGAGCAGGGGGTTGGACTAGATGACCTCCAAGGTCCCTTCCAACTCTGTTACTGTTAAAAAAATTCCCCATAAAATACTTGTAGGTGTGGGCACAAAATGAAAATGTTTTAGAATAAGTGTTTCGGAATAGTATAGGTGCAGTACCATTCTGCTACTCATTAAAACTGCTATGTCTTCTTTCGGGCTTTTGTGGGGTTGCAAGAGGTTCAAATCATTCCTTCCAAATCAGAAGCCTATAGAATATAGTTTCTCTTGACTGCCAGCCAAATAAAATACCTTCGGAGTTTTCTGATATCGTGGCCTGAAGGCCAAACTGTTAATCTTGCCTATTCTCTCAGGAGCTGGGTTGAAAATGTTTAGTTCCCTTAACAACTGGACAGCTAGTACAACTTCATTGTAGTCTACATCAGCAAATGCAAGGTATACATTCTATTTTCTGTAACATCCTACTATGATTATTTTAGAGAAGAAAAGTATTGGAAATCTACAAAAGTTTGGGAAGGTTAAATATAGCAACCAAAAGTGAACTTGTCTTGAACTGTGGGTTAAGGATGTATGACATAAGTTCTAGTGAGTCCTAGTAGGTAATCACTTAAATATGAATTAATATTTTGCATCAGCAGCCAAAAAAACCAATGCAATCCTGGTCTTTATTAATAGAGGGATAGAATCTTTAGAAGGCCAGATCCTGAAGATGAAACTCAAATACTTTGGCCACCTAATGAGAAGGAAGGACTCATAGGAGAAGAGCCTAATGATGGGAACGATTGAGGGCAAAAGAAGAAGAATGGGATGGCAGAGAATGAGGTGGCTGGATGGAGTCACTGAAGCAGTAGGCATGAGCTTAAATGGACTCTGGGGGATGGTAGAGGACAGGAAGACTTTGAGGAGCATTGTCCATGGGGTCCCGATGGGTCGGACACGACTTGGCAACTAACAACAACAACAACAAAGAATCAAGATCACATGAAGTATTTGTACTGCTTTACTGTATAAAGCCTTAGTAAGACCACACTTGGAATATTGCACCTAGTTTTGGACACCACAATATAAAAAAGATGTTGAGATTCTGGAAAGAGAGCAGAGAAGAGCAGCAAAGATGATTAGGGGAGTGGAAATTAAGACATATGAAAAACAATTGCTTGAATTGGTTATGTCTAGTCTAGTGAAAAGAAGGACTGGGGTTTCACTATTTGAGGGGCTGCCGCAAAGAAGAGGAGGATCAACCTATTTTTCAAAGGACTAGAAGGCAACACAAGAAACAATGGATGGAAACTAAACAAAGGGAAAAGCAACCTAAAGCTAAGGAGGAATTTCCTACCAATTAGAACAATTAACCAGTGGAACAGAAGTTGCCTTCAGAAGTTGTGGGTGCTCCAACACTGGAGGTTTTAAGAAGAGACTGGACAGCCATTTGTCTGAAATTGTGTAGGGTCTCCTGCTCAAGTTGGAGGGTTGGAGTCAGTGGTGGGTTCCTCCCGGTTCGGCCGAGCCGATAGTGGTGCTGATATGACATCACCGACCCGGTTCTCTTTGTTCGGGAGCTGGGCCCTGCCGCCCTCCCTGCATTATTCTTACCTTTTATTTGGCCCCACTCCCAATTTTCACTGCCTCCCAAGTCCCAGCTGATCGGCTGGAGGGAAAAAAACTGTTTAAACTCTTGCTGTGGGGCTTCAAAGAGCCGCCCTACATCTGATCAGTGTTAAAAGGCAGTGTGGTGGTAGACCAGTGTGCTCAAAAAACAAATGGGTAGACCGGGACACTCCAAAAACAAATGGGTAGACCAGGATGCCCCAAAAGAATTGGTAGACCAGGACACTCCAAGAACAAATGGGTAGATCGGTACAGCTCTGCAAGCAGTTAAAAGCGTGGTAGACCAGTACCTCTGCCAAATCCTAAAGAATTGTCACATGACCATCAAACCACTCCCACAAAATAAGCCACGCCCACAGAACCAGTAGTAAAAAAATTTAGAACCCACCCCTGGTTGGACTAAAAGATCTCCAAGGTCCCTTCCAACTCTATGTGATTCTAGGTTCTGTTCTATTAACTCTTGCCTACTCACAATTGATGAAAACAACCAGTCCATTAACCTTTGCCATTAATGCCATTAATGGCCTAATCTTCTCTTCTACTAGGTCTTTAAAGTTTTGTAGTGACTGCTTATGAGATGTTGAGCTGCATGAATTAGCACCAAGTTCAACCTTTCCCCTTCGAAGAAGGCACCTGGGGACAGGCCCCCTGCAGTAAAAGGAAGTGAAATATAACAGCCCACGTTCGTTCTGAACTTCAGGAACCAGGGAAAGCCAAAACTCAAGGCTCAACTTCATAAATATCCCTAATCTCTGGTTTTAAAAGCCAGAATTGTTTATGATTCATGGCATTTGATGACATTTAACAGCATGCAACCCATTACAGCCCCTTAAGTCATTACACAATAGGGCTGCAAATGTCACTGGGTGACAAGACAACAAGCCAGGTTATTGGTGGGACATGGTTCAGTTTGGATTAGTTCAGGCTTATGACAGATGTACGGTTTCATTGCCAATGGAATCCACATTTCTGCTTATTGGCATACCTTGGTAACAAAGGAGACTTGTTCCTGGTGTCTATATGTCTCTCTCTGTGTTTGTGTTTGTGTGTGCATTTATATGGTGCCTGGTGACTGTATGTCTCTGTCCATGCCTGTGTATTTGTGTGCATGTATAGTGTGAGAAGAGGGGCATGGTGGCTCAGTGGCTAAGACGCTGAACTTGTCGATTGAAATGTCGGCAGTTCAGCAATTCGAATCCCTAGTGCTGTGTAATGGGGTGAGCTCCCGTTACTTGTCCCAGCTTCTGCCAACCTAGCAGTTCGAAAGCACATAAAAAAATGCAGGTAGAAAAATAGAGACCAACTTTTGTGAGAAGGTAACAGTGTTCCGTGCACTTTTGGCATTTAGTCATGCCGGCCACATGACCACGGAGATGTCTTCAGACAGTGCTAGCCCTTCGGCTTTGAAACGGAGATGAGCACCGCCCCCTAGAGTCGGGAATGACTAGCACGTATGTGTGAGGGGAACCTTTACCTTTACCTTTTTATATTGTGAGATGTTCATATCTTGTTTTGAGAGCCCATTTGCAGCCAAGGAGGGCAGAATTAAGAATTATGTCTACTCTAATTGAAAAGAAGGACTGGGTGTCAGCTTTGGAAGCCATATTAACACCAGAAGCTTCCACGCTGCCATCTTCTTGTGCTTGGGAAGGTAGGAGGGGGGATTTAGTACAGTGATTGTAGTTAGACATAATAGCATTCTTCTCCTCGGTCAAGGTCATGGTGCTCCTGCATCTGGAGGAAGAGTGGTGGCTCATGTTGGGACAGAAGTTGGGCCATGAGATGGACTGATGGGTGCAGAGGCTGGATTTGGGGTTTTGATTTACTGAGGGAAAACCCGGAACTCTCAGATTCGGATTTCCCCAGATGTGCCAGTATACCTACTCTAATAAATGGAAGAATTGAGATGATGCCTGTCTCTGAGTTTTTGAATGGAGGTGGGTTATTATGGAACACTGACCCTAGGAGTGACATGATAGCAGTGTTTCGACATCTAAGGGGTTGCCACAAAAAAAGGAGCAGGTCAACCTTTTCTCCAAAGCACCTGGAAGCAGGACAAGAAGAAATGGATGGAAACCAATCAAAGAGAGAACCAACTTAGTACTTGGTCTTGGTAAGACCACATTTGAAATACTGCATCCGGTGTGTGTGTGTGTGTGTGTGTGTGTGTGTGTGTGTGTGTGTGTGTGTGTGTATATATATATATATATATATATATATATATATATATATATATATATATATATATATGAATTTTCCTGATAGTGAGAACAATTAATCAATGGACTGGCTTATCTCCAAAAGTTGTGGGTGATCAATCAGACTGCAAGGCGATCCAACCGGTCAGTCCTAGAGGAGATCAACTCTGACTGCTCTTTAGAAGGCCAGATCCTGAAGGTGAAACTCAAATACTTTGGTCACCTAATGAGAAGGAAGGACTCCTTGGAGAAGAGCCTAATGCTGGGAAAGATTGAGGCCAGAAGAAGAAGGGGACAACAGAGAACGAGGTGGCTGGAGGAGTCATTGAAGCAGTCGGCGAGTGAGCTTAAATGGACTCCAGAGGATGGTGGAGGACAGGAAGGCCTGGAGGAACGTTGTCCATGGGGCTGCAATGGGTCAGACACAACTTCACAACTAACAACAAAGGGTTTCCTGCTTGAGCAGGGGTTTGGACTAGAAGACCTCCAAGGTCCCTTCCAACCCTATTATTCTATGTTCTATGTTCTAATTAAAGTGCATATAGTCAAGGCTATGGTTTTCCCAGTTGCAATATATGTCTGTGAAAGTTGGACCATAAGGAAGGCTGAGCACCAAAGAATCGAGGCCTTTGAACTCTGGTGCTGGAGAAGACTCCTGCGAGTCCCTTGGACTGCAAGGCGATGAAACCGGTCAGTCCTAGAGGAGATCAACCCTGACTGCTTTTTAGAAGGCCAGATCCTGAAGAGGAAACTCAAATAATTTGGCCACCTAATGAGAAGGAAGGACTCACTGGAGAAGAGCCTAATGCTGGGAACGATTGAGGGCAAAAGAAGAAGGGGACAACAGAGAACGAGGTAGCTGGATGGAGTCACTGAAGCACTGAGCTTAAATGCACTCTGGAGGATGGTGGAGGACAGGAAGGCCTGGAGGAATGTTGTCCATGGGGTTGTGACACGACTTCGCAACTAACAACAATGAGCAACTTGGCTTTTTTAGTTTTCTAACTTGACTCACATTGTGACCCACAAGAACCCTGTTCTAACTTCTAATGCTGCATTTTGAAGTTAATGCACAAACTAAAATTTAGCGGGATCATTTGACATTCAGACTTGCAATATGAAATATTCACTGCGTGAAATATGCCAAGGAAAAAAACAAAGCTATGCATTATGCAAAACTGTGGAAAGAAATAGTTATAGGTGTTCGAAAATATGTATCAACCTCCTACTTGTTATTGTGATAAAAAAAAAAGCCCGATTTAAATGCAGTCAAATGAACTTCACAAAAGTGAGAAACGGGAAGAAAATGAAAGTGATAGACTTACAAGGTTTTTCTGATTTTTTTTTAAAAGAGTCGATCTCTCTCATTAGTACTTCCTCCATCTGCCTGCCCACTCACCCACAGACTTGGGGATTAGGATAAAATGCACCAGAGTGTTTAAATTCTGTATGGTGAACTGACAGGCTTAGTGGTTCTCCCACAAATTTAGATCAGCTGTCTTAAAGACATCACCCAATGTCCTAAGAAACATGCAAGTTGTTTTCCCTTCTGGGTGGGATGATGAGTCTTCCTTTCTAGACTCCCCCCCACCCCCCAATTATAGCAAATAGTCTCTCTGGTTTATTATAATCCCCTGCCTGTAAGATTTTTTGAGAACCAGAAGAGTCTAAAACTGTGGTTCAATCCACAGTTCCTGTTTCCCCACTACTTTCTTCCTCCTCCTCTCCTTCCTCTTTCCTACTTCCCCTTCCTTTCCCCACTCCTCCCCTCTTCCCCCCCCCTTCTTTCCTTCTCTCCTACTTCTCTCCCCTGTCCTTTCTTTCCCTCTTTTCCCCTTTCCTCCCTTCCTCTCACTCCCTCTCCTCTTCACACCCTCTATTCCTCTCTCCTTTCTTTCTTCTTTGTTGTGGAATATATTCCCTCTTTGGTATCCAAGCAACTCCAATATTCTAATAATATATACTTTCTTTTCAATTTCTTTTCATTTTTACCCAATTTGTCATTTTTATCATTGTAATTGTACATTTATACTTATACTCCTCTTTCATTTCACCCCCTCCCCCTTTTCCATTTTCTCTGTTGTCCTCTAGATTTTTAGTTCTTTTTTGATCTCTCCATCGTTTGCCTTTCTATTATCTCCATCATTCATTCATTCATTCATTTTTTATTCATATTTCTTTTCTAACCATTCATAAAATCTTCTCCATGTCTTGAAATACCTCTATATCTTTTATTCTTAAAGTTAATCTATTCAGTTTCACACAGTCTAAAATCTTTTTTATTACTTCTCCTTCTGACAGGATTTTTTCTGTCTTCCAGTTTTGCACAAATACAATTCTTGCTGCTGTTATTATTATCCACAATTCCATCTTGCAGGACAAGGACAAGTTTCAAATATCTGGGTCTTCTGCCAACAGTTTGTTGAATTGAATCCATGCTAATAACTTTGACCAAAAGCTTATTTTAGATAAAACAATTATTCTATTACTGAAGTAAGAGTAGAAGATCTGCATGACCTACTAATCTTATATCGGGCCAAACCTGATGTTTGTTGCCATCAGTCAATCATAGGGACTGTTGTTTCCATACATGTGACATTAATTTTGACCTGAGCATCAACAACCTTTCACACAATCATTATTCTTAGATGACATCAGCACATTAACTGCAGATCAAGCCTGTGGATGGTCTGTTGACACCCCTCCCCCAAGCTTTAAGCCCATTGACCAATGAAGTCCATGCAGGCAGATTAGTTGAAGAACATGATTCTATGAGCTGAAATTTAACATCATTAGTTGCCTAGAGTCACCTCATGGTGTGATGGGTAACTAACACATTCAATAAATAAATGGATGGATAGATAGATAGATAGATAGATAGATAGATAGATAGATAGATACATAAATGGATGGATGGATGGATGGATGGATGGATGAATGGACAGACAGACAGACAGATGGTAGGTAACTAGATAGATAGATAGATAGATAGATAGATAGATAGATAGACAGACAGACAGACATGGACGGACAGATGGACGGACGGAAGACAGACAGACAAATGGTAGATAGATAGATAGATAGATAGATAGATAGATAGATAGATAGATAG
>WNWU01000044.1:5072477-5083945 GCA_012654045.1 Ptyas mucosa
ATAGATAGATAGATAGATAGATAGATAGATAGATAGATAGATAGATAGATAGACAGATATAGATTAATTAGAACTAGAACTAGAATTGAGCTGGAAGGGACCTTGGAGGTCTTCTAGTCCAGCCCCCTGCTCAAGCAGGAGAACCTATACTATTTCAGATAAGTGACTGTCTAGCCTCTTCCTAAAAACCTCCAGTGATGGAGTGCCCATGATTTCTGAAGATTATAGTTATAGTTATAGTTATAGTTAGTTATAGTTATAGTTATAGTTATAGTTATAGTTATAGTTATAGTTATAGTCATAGTTAGTTATAGTTATAGTAATTATATATATGGTATACATTGGGAAGAGCCTTGGTGGCGTAGTGGACTAAAGCGCTGTTAAGTAGCACCAGCTGCCTGCAATTACTGCAAGTTCAAATCTCACCAGGCTCAAGGTTGACTCAGCCTTCCGTCCTTTCGAGGTAGGTAAAATGAGGACCCGGATTGTGGGGGCAATAAGCTGACTTTGTATTAAAAAAAAAAAAAAAGAACACCGCTTAGGGGGGCCGAAAGCCCTACTAAGCAGGTATATACAAAAAAGTATGAAGGCTATTGCTTAATGCATTGTAAGCTGCCCTGAGTCTCCAGGGAAGGGCGGCATATAAATCAAACCAACCAACCAACCAATCAATCAATCAATCAATCAGGTATTTATTGAAACCTTGGAAAGGACTGTGAATTGCGTGTATAATCAAAAACCAAGACATTCATACCACCTGACAACTCAGTAAATGCAAGAAGACAATTCTTCTTCCTGAACAGCTTCTCTAAAAATTCTTATTTTCTTGGAAAACTTCTATAAGCAAATTCTATTACAAGTTAAATGAGATCTGGTAGAGAGAGAAAAAAAAAAACCAGGATGAATTCTCTGGGTGGCTCTGATTTAAAAGATATCTTGACCAAACTGAAAACAACAACAACAACACACAAATAAGCAAAATATCAGAATGACTCAAGGCAAATGGAATTATTAGCCGCCGATACCCGTCGAGGAAACTTGTCCGCTAACAGAGCAACGAGAACATTTTCAACAGCTTTTTACTCTTTTGACCTTTATTGGGGGGGGAGGGGAAATCATTTCATAACTGACTTCTTAAAGTATGCAAGTGCATGAGTGTAAATTTAAAGAAGGCAGAGCAAGACAAGGCAAGCAGCTCTCCAGCTGTTTGCTTAAAACCCTACTTGCTAGGATTAACTGTGTCCTATTTCGTACCTTTTTGACCAAAGGTTAGGTAAGGGTCAAGTGAAAGATTTCAACACATCTTTCTCAGACATCTTTCTCTGAGAAGGGGAAAGCTTTTCACCACTTTGGTCCTAATGCTCTCATCTTAAACACCACTTTGTTTTATTTGTATATGCAAAGAGGCAAGCAGGGACTTTCGTAACCCCTGACTCTCGCCAGTCCTGACCATCCATCATTTTCTGTCTTGGGGAAGTTGTGATGGAGATGCTATCAGAGACACTGTTTAAACACTTGGCAGCCAAACAGGAACCTAAGTGGGCCACAGCAACTCGGTGCGTGACAGCTGGAAAATGGAAACAAGGCATAAAAGGCACGTATAAATGGAAGGGGGAAACTGGGTGGGTGGGGAAGTGGGGGGAGAGATTACTCAACGACTAGAAATGGGAAAGTGTTGTACATTTCAGGAACGTTGGTGGGCTCCTTGCAATTCTTTGTTTTCCCCTCTACTCCAATATGCTGCAAATCTTGTCCTTTTTGTAACAGAGTGGTGATAGTTGACAAGAATGACAAGGTCTGTAGAGTATTGAGAGTATAAATAGAGTAGTATAAATCTATCTCAGCATCTACTTCTGTCTTACTATCACAGCACCATTGAGAGTGTCCTGACATATGCCATTCTTGCATGGTATGGGAGCAGCTCTGGGGCGGACAAAAAAGCTCTACAGAGAATCATTAAAACTGCCCAGAATATCATCGAACTCCAGCTACCAGCTCTGGACGACATCTTCGAATCTCACTGTTTGAGGAAGTTGCATAACATTCTCAGAGACTCTTCCCATCCTGCTTACAATCTTTTTGGACTGTTGCCTTCTGGCAGAAGAGACAGAACAATTAAAACTCGGACCATAGTCTGAATAGTTTTTATCCCAGAGCTCTAATTGCACTCAACAATGAACTAAAGGGCCATCATCAGTGAGCTGTTGAACAGCATTACTTGGTCTGTTGGGTGGATGTTTGGGCAGATTAGGGGCGGGGAATTCGTGGTAGGTAGGGGTATGTTTGGGGATTGTTATGTGTGTTGGACCAGGTCTTTGGGTGTTAAGTGAATTTTGTTGTATGTGTATACTGTGTATACACGTACAATGACAATGAGGTTGTTGTTGTTGTTGTTGTTGTTGTTATTATTATTATAGAATAATAAAAGAAGAAAGCCAATTGCAAGAAGTCCATCTTAATAGTACAATAGCAATAGCACATAGATTACATACCCCACTGCACAGTATTTTGCAGTCCTCTCTGAGTAGTTTACAGAGTCCGCCTATTGCCCCAACAATCTGGGTGCCCTCATGTTTATTTTATTTATTATTTATTTATTAGTTTGTCAAACATGTACAAGACAGCAGGTATAAATATGGACATGGACATGAACGAAGGAAATAGTCTGATGATTATTTTGGTGTTAATTTATGTTCACCTGGATGTTGATTGCTGGTGGGGAGGTGCTTGGGTCTTTTTATTGCCTTTTTGGCTTCTTGATTGTTGATCAACACAAAGCTGATGTTAACCTTTGAGTTAATCTATGCTTAGAGGTGGTATTCAGCCGGTTTGAACTGGTTGGGGTGAATCGGTAGTGGAAACCGCCCACCTTACCCGGCTCTATGCTATCCTATTTAGGCACGCTTTTGAGACCGGGCTCAGGCGCAGAAGGCACGCACATTCTCGGTGCTGGGTGAACCGGTGGGTAAATTATGTGAATCCCACCTATGTGACTATGGTCATCTAGGTATTGTTGTGGTCCGCCAGCAGTCTGCGGAGCTGGCAGTGGAGTCGGACAGCGATGAGGCTGAAGAAGAACATGGGCCAGTCTTGGAGGCTGGGGAAGATCTGGATGAGAGCTCTGCATCAGAGGCAAAGAGGGGGCCAGGGCCATCGGGGAGTGAGGTGAGGACTCCAGAACCTCCAGAGACTGATAGGAGTGAGGCAGAGGAACAGGAGGAGCCTGTTCCTAATGCACGCATGAGAAGAGCTTCCAGAAGGCAAGAGCAGCTAAAGCAAAGAGGACAACTCAGGAGTAGGGCCAAGAGATGATTGGCCCCTCCCATAAGGCTTAAAACTGACCAGCAACAGCATTTGGCCTTTGCCGGAAAACAACGTTGGTAGCTTCGTCTTCTTCTTCTTCGTCGTCTATGTCTTGTATTTATTTTTATATCTGTGACTTCTGAACGTTTGCCAAGAAAGGCCTTTGGCAGTTTCCCTAATTAGACCAAGGTTTGCGATAGGACTGAGGAATTGTGTTGGGAGGAATTTGCTTTAATTTAGTTGAACGACTAAATTAATGAAATAATTCTCAGCTGTTTGAATAAAGTTTGTTTGTTTTTTCACGGACTGATTTTCCTACTACTTACTTGGGCCTGGGTCACAACACTCGGTGCTGGGCGACCCAGTGGGTAAATTATGTGAATCCCACCTGTGTAACTATGCTCATCTGGGTATTAATGCTGACGAGGGTATTTTTGTTCCCTTTCTGGCTTGTTGATGGTCTCTTTTGCACACTATGTAGACGTTGTTTATGTCTAAGCGACTGTTGTGGTCCGCCAGCAGCCTGTGCAGCTGGCAGCGGAGTCAGACAGTGAGGAGGCTGGGGAGGACCATGGGCCAGGCCTGGATTCTGGGAAAGGCCCGGATGAGGGCTCTGCATTGGAGGCAGAAATGGGGCCAGGGCCATCTGGGAGTGATGTGCGGACTCTGGAGCCCCCAGAGTCGGACAGCAGAGAGGCAGAGGAACAGGAGGAGCCTGTTCCTAGTGCATGCATGGGCAGAGCTGCCAGAGGGCAAAAGCAGCTAAAGCAAAAGGGACAACTCGGGAGTAAGGCCAGGAGATGATTGGCCCCTCCCATAAGGCTTAAAAAAGAAACAAAGGCACTTGGGCCTTTTTGCAGGAAAGCAACATTGCTAACTCTGTTTCCAGTCTTGTTTGTTTCTGAACTTTGTGGGGCTTTGCCAAGTAAGGACTTTGGCAGGGTGTCAAAGAAGATAATGGTTGGTGATTATCCTGAAGGACTTCTTCCAACGGACTTGTTTTGCAACTAATTGGGACTCAGCTGGGAATGAACATAATTCTCGGCTGTTACAATAAAATAGGTTTATTTGGGACTAATTGTGTCTTGTAATGACTCAGTAAGTCTAGGTCGCAACAGCAACCACTGGAAAACATTCCTCCCACCAACACTGACAGAAGAAGCTACTAGGATACAAACTGAGAGCAAGCCCCACTCTTTACTAGCCCTGATGATGTTACCTAGTTGGGTAATGAAACGTCTGCAAGAAAACCACCAAGCTCAGAGACCACCAAGGACCCCTCATTTCAACCCTGAGTGACAAATATTCTCTCTCATGTGTTTGCATTAGAATTAAATGTTCTGCTATCTGATTTAGGCAAGAACAGAGCCGACCTGCGAATCAATATGGCAGCCAACCCTGCCATGTAGCTCTCTGCAGTCTTAAAAACTGAGTCTTGCAACCATCGGAGAACATGTTAGCTGCAACATGGACCCGATGAAATAAACTGCAGGCATTAAAGGGAAAAAGAGGGGGAAACCATCAGCATTTTGCTCTGGCTAAGCATTCTTCCTCCAGCGATGAAATTGTGCAGCATACAAAGAAATTCCCCTTCAGTATAATTTATCTGCCTGAACTCCCTCTCTTTATCACAGTAGGAAAATAAAATATAGCTATTTAGCAAAAAGCATTTTATCCAGTTCTAAAGCAAGCACATATCAAAGGAGTAAAAAAAAAAAATCCTTCACAATAAATCCATCCAAGGCACACACAGTTCTCCTCCCTATGCATTTTTTTCCTTGTTATTTCTTGTTTGTTTTGTTTTAAAAGAGAGAGCGGAAAGAAAGACTAACACAATCCCAACAGCAACCGGCAGACATAATGAGGCCCTGTCCTTCTGCGACAAACCGAGTTCAATAGTTTAATTTTTGTTAACCGAAATCCCTTGTACGAAGGTAAATTACATTGCATTTTCTATTACTAGCTCTGTTAATTGTCAAGCAGTAAGAGTTTATGCACTCATCCAGAGCAGCCGAGAATTTCCCATAATGTTACAAAATAAAACCTGACAAAGCACAATAATCTTTAGTTTATTGATGTGTTACTAGGCTGTGGAAAAGCACCAGATCCGTAATGTGCTTTGCTTAGGAAATTGGGGTCTAGGGAGAAATACTGGGAATAACGAAGGATTGTATTCCCCCCTCTTTCTTCTTCTTCTTCTTCGCTCCCTCTCTTTTGCATTAAGGGGATAGATACACCAACATTGCTACCAAATTTTCAAAATAGTTCCTTTTTGGGGGTTTGATTGGTTTTTCAGAGAAAGAAAAGAAAAAAAAACACGAAGCTCTCCATAATTAGGATGAAAAAGCAGGCGGAATATCAGAGAAGAGGGGCAAAAGCTGAGTGATTGTTAAATTTCAGAACGTAATGTTTTAATCCTGGAGTTTTTTCACTTGCTTGTTTGTTTGTTGTGGCGACAAAGCATGGTGGATGATGGCTCTGAAGTTCTAATCCACTGAGGCAATGGTGGAATTTAATTTTTTTATTACTACCAGTTCTGTGGGTGTGGCTTGGTGGGCGTGGTGTGGCTTGGTGGGTGTGGCTCGGTGGGCGTGGCAGGGGAAGGATATTGCAAAATTTCCATTCCCTCCACACTCCAGGGGAAGGATACTGCAAAATTACCATTCCTTCCCCACTCCAGGGGAAGGATACTGCAAACTCCCCAACCCCCCCACTCCAGGGGAAGGATGCTACAAAATCTCCATTCCCTCCACACTCCAGGGGAAGGATACTGCAAACTTCCCAACCCCCCCCACTCCAGGGGAAGGATACTGCAAAATCCCCATTCCCTCCCCACTCCAGGGGAAGGATATTGCAAAATCCCCATTCCCACCCCACTGGGGCCAGCCAGAGGTGGTATTTGCCGGTTCTCTGAACTACTCAAAATTTCCGCTACTGGTTCTCCAGAACCTGTCAGAGCCTGCTGAATAGCCCCCCTGCACTGAAGAGTGGACTATCTTCCACCGTTTCACCTCTTGTTCAAAAACGTCCCCATGTCTTGTGGCTGAACAAATTCACTGGATGCAACTGAAGTTTGTTTTTAATCCTACCTAACACATTAAAACACACATATGATCTGTAATCCTCAACCCAAGAATTAGTTAGAAATGACAAATTAGCAATATATATATCATTTTGTTTTGTCCTTATATTACTGTACAGTAGATTCATCCCTGCAGGGAGAATTTGGAAAGCTTTACTTTTAAAATCTCCAGTTTTGAATCCCTGTATAATTTGACAGCGTTTTCAGGATTACTTTTCAATCAGTTCCGTAGCAGGGAGGTAGAATATCATATGACCTTTGTCAGGATCAGCTGGAGAAGGAGAGAGACACACGGGACAGAGAATATAAGAGAGAGTTGAGGCTATTGACAGGTCAATTAGTCTGGGTTTAGATGGTCTGGTACCCTTCAGATGTACTGGAATAGCAATGTCTGAATTTGGCACACATGCATACATTCATTGGATGATCTGAGAAGAGATTTCCCCCTTACCTGTAAGCTCTCATGGTATGACCAAGTACCAAGTGAAAAAGCAATGTTCTTGAATCCATCGTCTGATATCTGGTCAACTTCTGATGTCATGAAGGATTCTGAATAAGATGAAAACGAAACCGGAAATCTCAACGATGCTTTGTCTTTATCCTTAGAAGGGCCACACTTGGAATACTGAATCCAGTTCTGGTCACCACAATATTAAAAAAAAAAAAGATATAGAGGGAGAAGTAATTAAGAAAATATTGCAATGTGCAGAAATGAATAGACTAACATTGGCAATTAAGGGAAAGGAAGAATCGAAGTATTATAGGATATGGGAGCAATTCTATCAATGGATAGAGATGAGATATAATAAAAAATAATATGAATGCAAGAAATTTGGAAAAAATGTAATACATCAAATTAAAATGTAAAAGTAAGATAGAAATGTAGTATGAAAATGATGGTAAAGGAGGAATATGATGACACAAAATATGTACTCAGGTGACACACTGAATAATTAATGATGTATTGTTTGTTTAAACAAAAATAAAAAACTTTTTTAAAAAAGATGTTGGGACTCTGGAAAGAGTACAGAGAAGAGCAACAAGAATGATTAAGGGGCTGGAGGCTAAAACATATGATGAACTGTTGGGTATGTCTAGTTTAATGAAAAGTCTAGTTAATGAAAAGATGGACTAGAGGTGACATGACAGCAGTCTTCCAATATTTGAAGGGCTCCTACAAAGACAAGAGGGACAAACTATTTTCCATAGCACTAAAAGGTAATATAAGAAACAATGGATGGAAACTAACGAAGGAGAGAAGCAACCTAGAACTAAGAAGAGAGCAATCAACCAGTGGAACAGGTTGCCTTCAGAAATTATGGGGGCTCCGTCACTAGAGGCTTTCAAAAAGAGGCTGGATAATCAATTGTCTGAAATGGTAAGGGTGTCCTGCTTGATCAGGGGATTGGACAAGAAGACCTCCAAGGTCCCTTCCAACTCTATTATTTAAGGTTAATTTAATTTAATTAATTCAATCTATATGCCGCCCCTCTCTGAAGACTCAGGGCGGCTCACAATACATTATTCTATCTTCTATGCTGTCTCTCACATAGAGATCTTTTTTTAAGTTTTTTATTTTTAAACAAACAAACATTTAATATATCAGTTTTCTCTTCCCTGTGACATCTCGGTGTTATCTTCCAAAGTTCTCTCTTCTTCTGTATAATTGTCATTACTTCTGTCTTGATCCTTATCCAGTCCACAATATCAATTTGTCACTAACATAATATTCTACTCATCACATATTTTTACATCTTACATAATTAATCATTTATAGCTCTTCTCCAACCAATAATAAAAAACATTCCATATTTTAAAATATTCTGAGTCTTCTCTATCTTTCATCATCAGAGTTAATCTATTCATTTCTGCACAATCTAAGATTTTTTTTTATTACTTCTTCTTCCAAAGGTATTTTCTCCGCTTTCCAATTTTGTGCATAGACAATCCTTGCAGCTGTTATTACATGTATTATCAAATAAACTTTTTCCTTGCTAATTTTTTTCAGGTAGGATACCCAGTAGGAACAGCTCTGGTTTAAATTTGATACGTTGATGTATCATTTCCTCCAACCAAGTCTTAAATTTAATCCAATAGTTTTTAGCTTCTGGACATGTCCACCACATATGATAATATGATCCTGGTAGTTGATGACACTTCCAGCATTTAGCTGATTTTTATTTAAACATTTTTGCTAATTTGTCTGGTGGCAAATGCCATTTATAAAACATTTTATATTGATTTTCCTTTCTCACATAGAGATTTGACGGAGAAATTGAAATCTTGACTTCCTTAAGTGTCTGCACTAAACTGCAACGAACATGAACATGCAAACGATTGATAGTAGATCCATAGGACTCTTTTAAAATTTTCAAGGACTTTTTTCAGATCTTCAAATCTCCCTTCCCCCCCACACCCCACATTCATACATGATTAACCTGTGTTTTTCACTGGATAATATGTGCACTGCAGAGGTGGGTTTCAGCAGGTTCTGACCAGTTCTGGAGAACCGGTAGTGGAAATTTTGAGTAGTTCGGAGAACTGGTAAATACCACCTCTGACTGGTCCCATCCCCATTTATATCTGCCTCCTGAGTCCCAGCTGCTCAGGAGGGAATGGGGATTTTGCAGTAACCTTGACCTGTCTCACCCACCAAGCCACGCCCACAGAACTGGTAGTAAAAAATTTTGAATCCAACCACTGGTGCATTGAAATCAGTGGTGGGTTTCAAATTTTTTTACTACCAGTTCTGTGGGTGTGGCTTGGTGGGCGTGGCATGACTTGGTGGGCATAGCTTGATGGGTGTGGCAGGGGAAGGATACTGTAAAATCTTCATTCTCACCCCACTCCAGGAGAAGGTTACTGTAAAATCCCCATTTCCTCCCGATCAGCTGGGACTTGGGAGGCAGAGAATAGATGGGGGCAGGGCCAGTCAAAATTTTTACTACCGGTTCTCCGAACTACTCAAAATTTCCGCTACCGGTTCTCCAGAACTGGTCAGAACCTGCTGAAACCCACCTCTGATTGAAATGCAATATGCTTTTTTTGGCAACCTAGGTCTTCTCCACATCATATGAGAGTCCTTGAGAGAGGTATTTTTTAGGGGTGTGTGTGTCATTGATTAAAATACATTAAAGGGATGGAATGAATGACTAAATAAATGAAACTCCCTCTCGTTTCCTTTCACATATACGGTACCTTCAGTTCTTCTGGAGTTTCAAGGGGAAAGCAGAGGAAGTCTTTATTTTATTTTATTTTGCATTTAAGGGGGAGAGAAAAAAAAGAGAGAGAGAGAGATGCTCCAGCTTGCAATAAAAGATGGCAAGGTGATAAATTAGTGCTCTCAACTGAAATTGATTACCTTGTGTTCCCATCTAGTTCATATGGCAGCAACACAGATGCTCTGGAGCACCTTAATGGCACATTGGAGAAAACCCATCAGGCTGGCCCTGAGGAGCACTTGTGCACGTCCCTCCCTCCCTCACCGCACAAAGGAGAAATCAGCCTTCACTCTTCTCCCCCCCCCCCCCCCCCTGTGGATCTAGGAAAACCCCTTTCCCTGACAAGCGTTTCTGTGGCTTTTCCTTAAATATCTCTGGACTGTTATAGGCCAGAGTCCAAATGAGGGTGAAGGTTTTGGAGCTTTGTGTGGGTTGCTTTCTGAATGTTTTGTTACCAGGCTAGGTAACATCTTCAGCAGAATTTAGGGAATGTCAGTGTTGGTATTCTTCTGCTTAAAAGGGCTTGGGGTGGTCATTAGGAATTGCAATGGGAGGATCATGTCAGGTGAGGATCCTGTGATGGATTAGGTGAGGGTCTTGTGAGGGGTCTTTGAGGGAGTCAATTGTGGGTGATCAGGTGAGGGTTTTGTGATGGATCTAGTGATGGGTCTTGTGATAGGTATGGTGTGAGAGGGCCACATCAGGTGAGGGTCTTGCGATGGATCAGGTATGGGTCATGTCAGGTGAGGGTCTTGTGATGGTCTTGTGAGGGGATTTTATGAGGGGTCAGGTGTGGGCCCTGTCAGGTGAGGGTCTTGGGAGGGGTCTTAGGATGAATCAGGTGTGACATCAGATGAGGATCTTGTGAGGGGGTGATGGAGAAGTCACGTCAGAGTCCAAATGCTCTCAACGAACTTCTATAGGCACACCTTCATTTTCCAGATTACTAACCACAGCTCCTGTTACCTAAAGGAAGTATATTTGGCTTTTTTTTTTTAAAATAAAAAAGCCACTTAAATGTAGATGGAAAACATCCTGCTGAGATCCAACGAGAACATCAGAAATGCAGGCAAAGGCTCAATAACAGCACAAAAGGTGATCTTTCATCTTTTGACCTTTCTGGAGTCTGCTCTTGTGTTTTGAAGCTAAGTGAAGAGCTAAATAGCATCCCTTGTCTGAGTGAGGGAAAGTCACAGGCGATGTAATATGTGGCAGAAGAAGGTGCGAATTAATATAATCTGTCCTTTGAAATTTGAAGCCAAGAGGCAGTTTTGATCTCCTTCCGTATCAAAAGATTATTGGTACTTATTGAATTTTGCAGGGCATCTCTGGATGTAAATCACTGACACTATTAGGGGGAAATGCCACCTTTCCCACCGCTATCAACCCATGGAAACCTTCCCCATGGCTAATTATTGGGGGAAAATAATTTCTGTTTTGCATGGTTTGAATCCCCATCAATTCCACTAGAGGCATGAAATGAATTTGTCCTTATTTTCTGCTGGGAATGAAGATTATTCTTTTGCTTTCAGAAGGATGCAAGGTTCCAAAAAATGTCTCCTAGTACTTCTATTTTCTTAATCAGAAATCTGGGGGAGGAGGAGAGAGAGAGAGAAAGGGAGAAAGAGAGGAAGAGAGAGAGAGAGAGAGAAAGAGAAAGGAAGAAAGAGAGATGAAAAAATAAAATACACCACTGACACTTACATGTAAAATTTGGATTAAACTAATTTAATGTTATTATTTATTGTTTAAATGTTTTAGTATTTTTATTATTGTAATTTGCCTAGAGTCACCACCTGGCAAGATGGAAGGAAGGAAGGAAGGAAGGAAGGAAGGAAGGAAGGAAGGAAGGAAGGAAGGAA
>WNWU01000044.1:5114328-5130899 GCA_012654045.1 Ptyas mucosa
CTCTCTCTCTCTCTCTCTCTCTCTCTCTCTCTCTCTCTCTCTCTCTCACACACACACACACACACACACACACACACACACACAGAGAGAGAGAGAGAGAGAGAGAGAGAGAGCGAGCTCTAAAACACTTTGGAAACATAGATAATCACCCTGTTAAAGGTCTAGATTCTATCTGTGGTATTGAGAACAGAATAACAGAACAGCAACAGAATAGCAACCGAACAGCAGAATAACAGAATGACAGAGTTGGAAGGGACCTTGGAGGTCTTCTAATCGAACCCCCTGCTCACACAGGAAACCCTATCTCATTTCCATCAAATGGTTGTCCAATCTCTTCTTGAAAATCTACAGTGGTGGAACATCCACAACTTTTGGAGGCAAAATCAAAATTACGATTAATTGTTCTAACTGAGGGAATGTCTCCTTAGTCCCTGCTTTTCAACATAAATAAAGTAGTTTTAGGGTATTCCTATCCACTATTTCTGTTTTGAAGCACACTATACTATCCCAATTGTCTTGTGACTTCTTCTTCTTCTTTTTTTTTTGGGGGGGGGGGGACAGGGTTTTTTTTTTTCTTTGGAACAAGGTCTGGTGTTTTTTATGCAAGTGCAAATCAAATGTTCATGCAGAAAATGGAATGGTATTCCTCTCTTCACTGGTTGAACCCAAGTTGCATTCATGCCCTAATTTTCTTTCCCATCTGGTGGGGAAACTTGGCTTTTCAAAAGCCCACTGAGCAAATTTTTGAGTATGGAAATTTGAGAAGTGTTGGTCCAAAGTGTAAAGAACACATTGTATAAACAAACCGAGTTAAAAAAGAACACGACCGAGTGATAAATCTTGACAGGCTCACAAAATGTAATGAAACTCTTCCTTCATCTTAAAGGGAAGGGAAGGCCTCCTGCCTGGTTCAACATCTGTACACTCCAACAGGTGGTCGTAATTCTGCTGAGAAATCGGAACACTAAAACTGATGTTGGCAGATTAAAAGGGCTTGCTGATTGGTGCCTTCACCCCTGCCTAGCATAGAGAGATCCTAAGAACATGGAGCTCAATCAGAGTGAGATGAATACTTCCCAAGTGATATTGACATGTCAGGATAGCTTTGACTCTCTTTCTGCAACACTTCTGAATTATTCCTAATAGTTAAACTTATTCTCCAGGGTGGGGATGAGTCTGCCTATTGAGATGAGGTGGACCAGTTGCTTTTGTGGTATGGAGACAATAACTTGGTCCTTAACACAATAAGACCAAGGAGCATATAGTGGACTATAGAAGGAATACATCAGACATCCAGCCCTTGCTTATCAATGGAGACCGAGTTGAGCAAGTGGACAGTTTTAAGTTTCTGGGTGTTATCATAAAAGTGGACCTGACCTGGAGCCAGAGGTGAGTTTCAGCAGCTTCTGACCAGTTCTGGAGAACCGGTAGTGGAAATTTTGAGTAGTTCGGAGAACCGGCAAATACCATCTCTGGCTGGTCCCTCCCCCATCTATTCTCTGCTTCCTGAGTCCCAGCTGATCGGGAGGAAATGGGGATTTTGCAGTAACCTTCCCCTTCCATGCCCACCAAGCCACGCCCACCAAGACATGCCACGCCCACCAAGCCACACCCACAGAATCGGTAGTAAAAAAATTTGAAACCCACCACTGACTGGAGCGCTCACATTGCAGCACTGGTCAAAAGGGCCCAGCAGAGATTATACTACCTGAGACTTCTCAGGAAACAACAACTGAACGAAAAACTGCTGGTGACCTTCTACCGCTGCACCATAGAGAGTATTTTAACTTACGGCACCTGAGTATTGTCTGCCAATTCCACAGTTGCAAACAGGACAGTGCCCCAGAGGGCCCCAGAGGCATCATTGCCGAGAATCATTGGTTGCCCTCTCCCCTCTTTGGAAGAGCTTTGTAGCTCCCGCTGCCTTAAGAAAGTTCAAAACATCCTTAAAGATCCATCTCATCCTAACCCCCCCCCCCCCCCGTTTTTTTGAACTATTACCATTTGGCAGATGGTACAGGATAATAAAAACAAGGACAACTAGGTGGAAAAACAGCTTCTATCCCAGGTATTCAATTTACTATATTGAATTCTACGGTATAGTGCAATATTAATGCAATGTTGAGTTTTCAATTTCAATTATATAGAATGTGAAGGATGTGTGTTTCTGTTTTTATTTTTATAGTTATGTACACTGAAGCTGGCATTTAAGTTCATTGTGCAATGTACAATGTGCAATGACAATAAACTCAACTCAACTCAACTCAACTAATCTCCCTTGTTTGTAGAGATTCTTTCCCTGAAAAGGAACTGGGCTTTCCTGGTACAACTTCTTATCCAAGAAGTTTCTTCAGTTCTTACTAATTGGTGGGGAATGGAAAGATTAATATTCTTTGCAGTTATCCAGTTGTTAGCAGTCTTAAGAGTTGTTGAGGCCACTTGGGAGTTTATCAGTGGTTAGAATGCAGTTGTCAGGGGTTCCAAGTAACACCCCTCCTCCCGACAGAATCAAACTCTTGCAGGCAAACTCTGCCCACAGCCAGGAGTTCAATCCTGACCGGCTCAAGCTGGGCTTAGCCTTCCATCCTTCTGAGGTCGGTAAAATATGGACCCGGATTGTTGGGGGGCAATTTGCTGACTCTGTAAACTGCTTAGAGAGGGCTGTAAAGCACTGTGAAGTGGTATATAAGTCTAAGTGCTATGGCTGTTATCATTGCTGTCTGTATCTTCAGAGTCCACCTGAGTGCAAACAGGTGTGGAGCCTTCTTGAGAGTGCTGAAAGGACTGTGTTTTAAACAGGAGATAGGTAGGGTCATATCCTTCCCCCTCTATTGAGGGCGGGGGCTACTCAATTTTAACACAGGTGGCCTCTTTGATTCCTCTTTCAAATCAGTGGTCCTCTCAGTCCAGAATATGAACCTTGCTGTCTTTAAAAGAGGGACCCTTGTCTTTCAGATGGTGTTTCCAGGATCTTTTGGACATTCCTTACAGGTGGTTCATTTTGGACCCCAACTCTGATTCTTTCAAAAAAAAATGCCTTCGTCTCTTCTCCACAATCACAGCTTCTGACTTGCATTATATAGAACCTACAAGGACAATTATATTGATTAACCATGGCTCATTTAGATGTTCCACATTTTTCAACTCAACTTACTTTATCATTTAAGATCAATAGGAGAGTTTGTCACTTCTCCTCTCTTCAGTTCTCTTCTCTTGTCTTCGGTTCTCTTCTCTTCTCTCTTCAGTTCTCTTCCCTTCAGTTCTCTTCTCTTCTCTTCAGTTCTCTTCTCTTGTCTTCAGTTCTCTTCAGTTCTCTTCTCTTGTCTTCAGTTCTCTTCTCTTGTCTTCAGTTCTCTTGTTTTCAGTTCTCTTGTCTTCAGTTCTCTTCTCTTGTCTTCAGTTCTCTTGTTTTCAGTTCTCTTGTCTTCAGTTCTCTTCTCTTCTCTTCTCCCAATGTGTATACTGCACTGCACTTATTTTAAAATCTCTTCCCTACTTAAAAAAGGAGGAGAAATACTTCATCCTTAGTTGGAGACTACAACACGGTCTTCCAATCCAAAGCCAGATACTATTTATAACATCACTCACTGGGTGGACCGTAACTACTATTTTGAGCTGAAAACTATAACTCCATTTTTTCCCTCTTGGCCAAAAGGAAAACAAACAAACAAACCCTCCCTAAAAGTCCTGGGAACACAGAATTGCTAGGAGGTGGAAGCTGTTTAGTCCAGGTCTTGCTCTATTTATTTCTAATAAGCTTCTCTGGTGGGGTTGTCAGTTGTGGTGGAGTAAATCTCATCTTGTAAAACTCCTTAAAGCTGTTGTCTGGGGAACTATTTTGCGCTTGTTAATGGTAAGCCTGAATCAAGAGAAGCCAGGGTTACAGAGTGAATGTAGGCTCGGCGTATAAAATTGCAAGGATCTACAAACCTAGGGCTGGCCTCAGAGGTCAGCACAGTTGAATGGTCATTGAGGCCCATAACAGGATGTCTGTGGATGCCTCTTTATTTTCTTCATCCACCTCCTTGCCGGCACTGTCAAGTGTTGGTGGTAGCAACTTGATAGGAATCAGTTTCTAGACTGAAACATTCAGTGAGCCAAAGCATCCCAATAGGCCACTTGACCTGTGGGAAGGACCTCATTGCAAGTATAGCAAAAAGTGTACCTGCTGAAGTGAGTTGATGTCCAGGTCAACAAGGCAGGAAACATGACACGATAGCAATAGCACTTAGACTTATATACTGCTTCACATTGCTTTGCAGCCCCCTCTAAGCGGTTTACAGAGTCAGCCTCTTGCCCCCAACAATTTTGAGTCCTCATTTTACCCACCTGGGAAGGATGGAAGGCTGAGTCCAACCTTGAGCCCGGTGAGATTTGAACTGCCAAATTGCAGGCAGCCGGCAGGCAGTAGAAGCAGCCTGCAGTACCGCGCTCTAACCACTGCGCCACCTCAACTCATGATGAATGAATCCTACTGTATTCTAAGGATACATTAACAGATTCTTGCAAGTCTGAAAGCTTAGAGAGTCCTCCCTTCATGACCGGCCACTTAACAATCATTCAAAGTCACAACAGATTCAAACAAAGTTACTTATGGCCTGTCCTTGAAGTTACAACTGCCGCACCTCCCTCTCTGTAGTCATACGATTTTACATTTTGGGTGCTTGGCAAGAGGGTCACATTTACAACCAGTTGCAGCATCCCGTGGTCATGTGACCATTATTTACAATGTTTTGAGCCAGTTTCCAGCATTTATTTATTTATTTTGCCAGTTTCTCACAAAAAAATACTGGAACGCTACTATCATCTCACCCTTAGTCCTTCTGTTCTCTAGACTAGCCAAACCCAAATCTGTGCAACTGTTCTTCATATGTTTTAGTCTCCAGGCCTTTAATCATCTTAGTTGCTCTTCTCTACACTTTTCCCTTCTATGTTCTGTGCAGCTTTGAAAAGCTGTTACAAGACTGCCAGAGACCCAGTCTCTATTTCTCTTGCTTCCTTATTGTAGGGCAGTGATGGGGAACCTTTTCGGCACCAAGGGCCAAAACTAGAATGTGTGCTTGCGTGCACGCACTGGAGCACCGGAAACCCAAAGACCAGCTGGCCGCCATGTTCATGCACACCAGCCAGCTGGTCTCTGGGCTTCCGGCACTCTGGCGCAGGCACAAACGCATTCCAGTTTCGGAACTTGGTGCCGAAAAGGTTCACCATCACTGTATAGACTAGAATAGAATAACAGAGTTGGAAGGGACCTTGGAGGTCTTCTAGTCCAACCCCCTGCCCAGGCAGGAAACCCTGCACCACTTCAGACAAATGGTTATCCAACATCTTCTTCAAAACTTCCAGTGTTGGAGCATTTACAACTTCTGGAGGCAAGTTGTTCCACTGATGAATTGTTCTGTCAGGAAATTTCTCCTTAGTTCTAAGTTGCTTCTCTCCTTGATGAGTTTCCACCCATTGCTTCTTGTCCTGCCCTCGGGGGCTTTGGAGAATAGCTTGGCTCCCTCTTCTTTGGGGCAGCCCCTGAGATATTGGAACACTGCTATCATGTCTCCCGTAATCCTTCTCTTCATTAAACTAGACATACCCAGTTTCTGCAACCATTTATTTATTAGTTCAATTTATATGCCGCTTTTCTCCAGAGACTCAGGGCGGCTTACAATGTGTTAAGCAATAGCCTTCACACTTTTGTATATACCTGCTTAGTAGGGCTTTCGGCCCCCCACAAGCGGTGTTCTTTTTTATACAAAGTCAGCTTATTGCCCTCACAAACCGGGTCCTCATTTTACCTACCTCGAAAGGATGGAAGGCTAAGTCAACCTTGAGCCTGGTGAGATTCGAACTTGCAGTAATTGCAGGCAGCTAGTGCTATTTAACAGCACTTTAGTCTGCTGCATCACCAAGGCTCACTTACTTTAGTCTGCTGCGCCACCCAGGTTCTTCATATGTTTTAGCGTAATCCTCTTTGTTGCTCTTCTCTGCACTCTTTCTAGAGTCTCCACATCATTTTTACATCGTGGCGACCAAAACTGAATGCAGTATTCCAAGTGTGGCCTTACCAAGGCCTTATAAGGTGATATTAACACTTCACGTGATCTTGATTCTATCCTTCTGTTTATGCAGCCCAGAACTGTGTTGACTTTTTCGGCAGCTGCTGCACACTCCACACTGACATAGGCTATATTGCAATATACCAGGTCTTTGGGTTTCCAGTGTTTGCATGTGTGCCAGCCAGCTGGTCTTTGGGTCTCTGGCACTCCGACAAACCAGAAGAGCAGCTGGCGATGGCGCGCATGCCCACAGAGAGGGCACTGCATGGACAAGACCCAGTGGCCTAGAGGTGGAGCTCTTGCCTCACAATCAGGAGGTTGAGAGTTCACTCCTAGTAGAGGAAGAAGTAGGGTCTCGTGCTTTGGGCAGGGGGTGGGACTAGATGACCTGCAAGGTCCCTTCCAACTCTGTTAAACTGTTACTGTTACCTCTGGCACGCATGCCACAGGTTTGCCATCATGGTTCTAGGGAATGCTGCATAATTAGGTGTGGATGGAGTAGATAATATAGAGACCCAAGCCGATTAATTCTGAATGATTTGCTCTGATGCCCTTCCAGGAATCTAAATTTAACACGGAGCCATGTAAAACTATTTATCCAGATGGATACCGAAGAACATCGAGATCAGGGGTCTTTACACCGAGCCAGAAATGTATACTCTCCAACAAAGATAATTTGTTGTTTTTAGAGCTATGATCATAGTGATGCTCTTTAGGGTTTTTTTTAAAAAAAAATTAAGTAAACAAAGCATCAAATAGAAATGCTCTCAGTATGCGCAGGCATAGAGAAAGAGAGGGAAAGATGGATTCAAAGAAAATAAATATGAAACAAAAGGAAAAATGTGGGTGTGTGCACAAGAGATCTAAGGGAAGAATTTGATGTATAATTCTATGCTGAACTCCTTCTTCCTATCTCCACCATCATAACCACCCTGCTAAGTAGGTCAGACCAAGACAATATGATAGACCCAAAGCCATCCCCTGGTTAAGGGTGGATTCAGATCTGGATTTTCTCTCTCACTCCTGATCTAATAATCAAAGCACCCATTCTAGATTGGATTCAGGGTCTCCTTTCCATCCATGTTCTCAAGGTTGTATCTGAAGACATCTAAGAGTAGATAGTTCTAGGAGAACTATCAGAGACAGGCCCAGAACAAGGAGCAAATTGCCATGTTTCCAGGGGTGGGCTTCAAAATTTTTAGCAAGGAGTTCTCCGCCTGGTTGCTGGGTGGGTGTGGCCATGGTGGGTGTGGCCGTGTCAGCCTCCTGCACCATGATGTGTGTGTGTGTGTTTGCCCTCCCTGGGCTTTCCTTGAGCCTCCAGGAGGGCGAAAACAGCCTCCCCAGGCTCCGGAGGCCCTCTGGAGGCTGGAAATGGGCCATTTTGGACTTCCGGTAGGCCCATTTTTCGCCCTCCCTGAGCCTCTGCACGCACGCTGCACTTACCTGCATCCAAAATGGGCCACGTGGGGACTCCTAGGTGGGGCGGTGTGGGGTGGGTGGGGCCAGCCAGGAGTGGGATTTGGGGGTTCTCTGAACTGCACGGAATCTTAGCTACAAGTTCTCCTGAACCCCTGTGAGCCCCCAGCAGCCAACCCCTACATGTTTCCATTTCTATTTCAATTAAATTAATAAAATTAAGATAATGGCTCTTTGTGTATGTATATTCCCCCCCCCCCCCACACACACACACTCAATCATTAAGAATTACACTCTGGTGCTAAAGTTTAGAGGCCACCTCAGAACTTCCAAAGATCTCAGATCATGCACATCTAGTCTGATATTGTAATTTGTTTTTTTAGCGTTCAACCCCTTTGATCTTTTTATGTTGAAAACCGGCCCATGGATTCTGCAAGGGCGAACCATATTGTGGATCTGTTAGGAGTTTGGCCCGAGTCATGAAGAAAGCAAAGAGTCAAAAAAAAAAACCTCAATAAAGGATTCGTTTTACTGTGTAGATGAAGCCTCTTTCAGCTTCATTCATAGATCATTGGTACTTTTTGGACAAAAGACCAACATTCAACAAGCTGATACTTGAGTCCGTGTAAAAATCAATTTGCTCAGTTGAGTCACTTGGGAAGTTTTAAGTGTTTCTCTGCCACAGAAAGCAGCGTATATATTTCTATTTCCAGATGATATAATTAGCTCTCATCAGGATCAGCTCCCCCTCTGTTTGACCACCCTTCTCACTTCCATTCTTCGCACTGCCCATTGCGGTGTCTGTGTGTGACGGCAGGGACAAAGTTTCACTAAAAGGGAACATACCTAAAGCTGCCGTCAATCAGGTATCCAGTGCAAATCCATTTGCCAATAAAAGCTCCCTGGGGACCCGCAAGGTCTCCATCACACTTCCTTGAATTAAGCCATGTGAATGGATTGCTGGAAAAACCCAGGAGTATCGTGTTGCAAGAGAGGCCCTTCTATTTATTTATTTCATCTTTTTTTCCCCCCCACTCCTCACTCTGGGGCGTGCTCGGCTGTGTAACTGACTCCAATAAATGGCCCCCCTTTGGGCTGAGGAGTTCCGAACAAGATAAATTCCTTCGGATTCTAATTGGAGAACAGTTGACTTAATTGGTGCCCGTTTGGCAGACAATAGGAGCAGAGCAATGCTTGGCTCCAATGGCACCCTAGGGGGATATAGCCTTGCAGCGGGCCAGAAAACTCTCCAGGGCACTGAGAAGAAATCAGGAGTCTGGATTAACCCTCTGACTGTCAAGCTTTATTAGCTGTAATCAGGCGAGATATATCAAGGGTTAAACACAGGAAACAGAGCTGATGGTAAAGACATATGTCTCTTTTAGGAAAACACAACAAAACAAAATAGCTGGGAAGAGAGGGAGAGGGGAGAGAGGGGAATGGACGGGAGAGTGCCTTCTTCTCCATATCTGGGCCACCCCATGGCTTTCCTTCGAGCTTAAATCAAAGCTTTTATCGCCAGGCTGGCTGTCATGGACTTTCCGCCTTAATGAGTTATTTATTTATTTGTGGGCGTAGAAATGGGTTGCTTTCTTTACCCGCCTGGGCAAACTTATTTTTGCAGCTTGAGGTGAGCGGAGGAGACCTTTGAAACAGAGCGAGGAAGAAAAGGGGAGAAGGAGGGTACAGCTGACACAATTCTAGTTCTTAGAAGGGGTTTTTGAGAGCTTTGGGTCCATTCCTGCTACACTGAAGACTTTGCTTTTTGGAATGCCTCTCTAACATGGCCGGGTTCTTGTTTGAGCTTAGCTTGACTAACAGAAGGAGAGCAGGAGACGGAGGTGGTATTCAGCCGGTTCAGACCGGTTCACCCGAACTGGTAGCGGAAATCGCAGGTGGGGGTGGCCACCTACCCGCCTTGGCTCTATGCCATCCTATTTAGGCATGTTTTTGAGGTTGGGCGCATGTGTGGAAGCCATGTGCACCAGCAAAGCGCATGCACCGAAGGCCTGGCACATGGATGGATGGGGTGCACACATGTGTGAAGCAAGCATGCACGCGTGCACGCTCACATTTGTGAACCGGTAGGGAAAGTAAGTAAATACCACTCCTGGCAGGAGAGCCTTCCATTGTTGAACCATTAAGAAGCTTGTGTTATACACTTCCTAAAATTCCTTCTCTGCAATCAAGCAGATCTTTCTTAGGGTCATAGACCAACATAAGGAAGGTGAGATACAAACAGCGATCTCTTCCCTGTATTTTAAAAATTAGAACGAATGGGCTGGAAGTGGCCTTGGAGGTCTTCTAGTCCAGCCCCCTGCTCAAGCAGAGAACCTATTCTGTCTTTTCCACTTGTCTTTCTTCCTCATAATCTGCGTGCTTTCAGCTTTTTTTGAAGACCATGTTTTATATTTCCCCATTATCGTCTCTCCTTAATTTAAACACATCAATGTCTTTCAATCATTCTTCAAAAGACTTCCAAACAATCCCCATTTTGGTCTTTTCCCCCTTGTTGCACTCTACTTTGTTACTCCCTTTCTTAGTCATAGTATCCATAACAGGGGTCCCCAACCTTTCAGACCTCAGGGACCACTAAATTCATAATTTTAAATCCCACAGACCACTAATATGATCTGCCTAATGAGTGGCTGGGTGGGCGTGGCTATGTGGTCATGTGACTGGGTAGGCATGGCCAACTCGATGTCATTCAAGTTGAGGGGCCCCTCGCTGGCTTCTACTCGCTCCTCCCCTCCCAGCCACTCTTTGCCTGCCTGCCTGGGCTCCTGAGGGCCCCAACAGGAAGCAGTTGTTGGAGCTAAGCAGCCACCATGAGAAAGAGTTGGCAAAATAGCTCAGTTCAAATTGGATCTGACTGAGAAGGAGGCTCAGCAGAAGCACCTCACTGAGGACTAGGAGCATAGGCTTTCCAAGCAGAGGGAAGACCTGTGGGAGTGCAAGGCCAGGTAACGGTGCCTGGAGGCTCAGCGGGCTGAGATGGTCAGCCAATTCCAGGCCATGATGCAGTCCCACTGGAACGAGGCCCTCCGGCTCTTCGCCACCAGCGGTGCTTCCCTCCAGCCTTCGCCCAAAGCCCCACACCAGGAGGTCAAAGCAGACCCCAAGTCAGAATTTCTGGCCCCTCCAACCCGCGCAAAAAGACCCTAAAGGGGGAGACTCTCTGCAGTAACACAAACATTCATTGCACGTATCCGGCCCAGGGGTCGTAGTTTGAGGACCCCTGATTTAGTGCAATATAAAAAATGCAAATAATTTTTCTGCGGACCAGCAAAATTTTCTCATGGACCACCAGTTGGTGACTGCTGCTATGGACCATAGCATGTCAATGCCCCCCCCCCTCCACTGTCTCCTGGACTTTGCGCAAATTCATGTTCATTGTGTCGATGACACTATCCAACTAACTCATCATCTGCTGCCCTCTTCAAACTTTCAGAGTCTTTTCCAATCTTTTCCTCTCTTCTCATTTGGTGGCCAAAATATTTGAGCTTCAATTTCAGTATCTACCTTTCCAAAGCACAGTTAAGTTGATTTCCTTTAGGATTGACGGATTTGATCTCCTTGCGGTCTAAAGGACTCTCAAGAATCTTCTCCAATACCACAATTTGAAAGCATCATTGACTATATGGATCACTGTCGGATTCCTTGATTGCCCCAAAAATACTTTTGGAGAAGGTTCTGATCTAAGTGTGGAGGGTAAGAGAGGGAATAGGACACATGGAAGCAAGCAAAGAATAGCAAGTCGCAAATGTGATCCAATGAACAATGGATTGTACATTGGAAGTTAGGTTTCTTTTAGCTTGGATGAAAATTGGGAACAGAGGTCCTGTGATCTTTCACATGTTGATGAACTACAATTCCAAATGTTAACAGATTAAAAGAGCTGGAAGGGACCTTGTAGGTCATCTAGTCCAACCCCCCCCCCCCCCATAGTCACAATCCATATGTGACTATGGATTAACTGGGATGTGTAGTATTAGAATTTGTAGTTCAGAGCATTTGAAAGATGATATGCTTTGTTGTATGGAAAGCTTTTGATGGCTGAAGGCTACATTTAAAGTTTCGGAAGAACCAGAAATTTGCAATGGGGGTGGGGTGGAGGGAGAAATGTCTTTCATGTTTTTGTTTTGTTTGTGTTTTTGGAAAAGAGTTTGAGTTGACGGTTATGGTTCTTTTCTAAAGCTACATTAAACCAAAGATGAGCCAGCTTGGGGTAGGGCAGCAGGTTAGAAACCAATGCAATCCTAAATTGCATTAAGGGAGGTACTAATACCCCTCTATAAAGCCCTATAAGACCACACCTAGAATACTGCTTCCAGTTTTGGTCACCACACTATAAAAAGGATGTTGAGACTCTAGAAAGAGTGCAGAGAAGAGCAACCAGGATGATGAGGGGACTGGAGACTGAAACATATGAAGAACTGTAATAGAACTGGGCATGGCTAATCTAGTGAAGGGAAGGACCAGGGGAGACACGATAGAAGTCTTCCAATACTTGAGGGGCTGCCACAGAGAGGAGGGGGGGTCAAGCTATTTTCCAAAGCACCCGAAGGCCGGACAAGGAATAACGGATGGAAACTGAACAAGGAGAGATTCAACCTAGAAATAAAGAGAAATTTTCAGACAGTGAGAACCATCAACCCATGGAACAGAAGTTGCCTTCGGAAGTTGTGGGAGCTTCATCACTGGAGACTTTCAAGAAGAGATTGGACTGCCATTTGTCAGAAATGGGGTAGGGTCTCCTGCTTGAGCGGGGGGTTGGACTAGATGACCTATAAAGTCCCTTCCAACTCTGTTAATCTAAAAACCAAAAGACGGTGAGTTTTAGTCTCACCTTAGGTATAAAGTCAACTGGGTGAAACTTGGGCCAATCATTCTCTCTCAGTCCTAGGAAGAAGGCACTTCTGAAGAACCTTGCTGAGAAAATATCAGGGACTAATCCAAGCAATTGCCAGAACTGATTCAAAAGCTTATCCCCCCCCCCCCACACACAACAAAAATATTCAAAGTACACATGGACTTTTCGGGAAAAGTTGAAAGGAAGGAAAGGAGGTAACACTTTTGGGCATGATCAAATCAAAGAGGTGGAGAAAGCGAATTTGGAACAGCTTAAGTGATAAATCTGGAGGAGAGACAGTTGAAAATAGGGATCTAATCTAGCTCAGAAAAAAAAAAGACGTTTGAAGAAACCTTCCTTTGATCCATTAGAATTTTTAATTATAAACAGGGGGGATTTTACTATGATAGCAGAAGAAAAATAGTACACTCCTTTTTTTCCGAGACACTGAGACGAGAATGCCATCATTAAATAACTCATTAAATAACTACATCTTATTTATCTAATTCTGCTTTCAAACTCTCTAAAATTTAATGTTCTCTCTCCATATCTTGAGGTCACAAATTCCACGGACTTGCCTCCAGAAATTGTGGGTGTTCCATCACTTACAAAGTCGTAAAATGGCAAACTATTTCATATTCAATCCACCCACCTTATTTAATTATTTGTCCAGGAGAACTACAGAAGAGTCCTGGTGGCGCAGTGGACCAATTCACTGTTATTAAGATCAGCTGCTTACAATTACTGCAAGTTCAAATCCCACCAGGCTCAAGGTTGACTCAGCCTTCCATCCTTTCTAAGGTGGGTAAAATGAGGACCCGGTTTGTGGGGGCAATAAGCTGACTTTGTATAAATATACAAAAGTATGAAGGCTATTGCTTAGCGCATTGTAAGCTGCCCTGAGTCTCTGGAGAAGGTCGGCATATAAATCAAATTAAAAAAAAAAAAGACCATTCAAGGTGTAGTATAAGAAAACAAAAGCTCATCAACTTTTCGATAAGTGATTGACTAGAAGAAATAATTGATGACAGCATGGACATCAAGGTCCAGTCCTTCTTCAACGTCTGATTTTAAATTGATGTAGATATCTATCTATCTATCTATCTATCTATCTATCTATCTATCTATCTATCTCAGTGTGGGTGCGGTCATCCCAGGAAGCTAAACAATAGGAAATTCAGAAGGTAAAAGAAAAGGATAAAAGGAAATTGTGTATGTAAATCGTGTATGTAAATTGTGTATATAACACATACACAATTGGTGAGACCAAGGAATTTGCAGCATCAAGATCAGGGGTGAAATGCTCCTGGTTCAGACCGGATCATCGGGTAGCAATCGTGACGGGTGATTCGGAGAACCGGTAGCGATCCTGGCGCGAGGCTCTGCCCACCCACCCGATTGTCGTTACTTCCTGGTTTTAACCAAGAAATAATGTTTTGTACCCTTTGCACATGCCAGAACCAGTAGTTAAAAATGCTTTAAAAAGTTAAAAAAAAAATAGTTCTGACATTGCTCAGCTGATTGTTGGAATTTTTTTTTCTTTTTAGGCATTTTTTAACTACCGGTTTGGGTGAATAGGTGGTAAAAAAGGCTTTAAAATAGAAAAAAAAATAAGGCTCACAGCTGTGCCACACAATCATCAGAGCCTTTTTTTTCTTTTTTAAAACATTTTTTACTATCTATTCGCCCGAGCCGGTAGTAAAAAAATGCTTTTAAAAGGTTAAAAAAACCTTTTAGGAGGATCACAGCTGTGGCGCACGATCATTGGAACCCTTTTTTTTAACTGGGGTAGGGTTTTGGCTCCTGCTAGGCCAAAAATGGGGAGGGGTAGGCCAAAAATGGGGGGGTGGGGTTTGCATTTTTGAAAGAGAGAGAGAGAGAGAGAGAGAGAGAGAGAGACAGAGACAGAGACAGAGACAGAGACAGAGACAGAGACAGAAGGGAGGGAAGGAAGGAAAGAAAGAAGGAAGGAAGGAAGGAAGGAAGGAAGGAAGGAAGGAAGGAAGGAAGGAAGGAGGGAAGGAAGGAAGGAAGGAAGGAAGGAAAGAAGGGAGGGAAGGAAGGAAGGAAAGAAGGGAGGGAAGGAAGGAAGGAAGGAAGGAAGGAAGGAAGGAAGGAAGGAAGGAAGGAAAGAAGGAAGGAAGGAAGGAAGGAGGGAGGGAGGGAGGGAAGGAAGGAAAGAAGGAAGGAAGGAAAGAAAGAAGGGAGGGAAGGAAGGAAGGAAAGAAGGGAGGGAAGGAAGGGAGGGAAGGAAGGAAGGAAGGAAGGAAGGAAGGAAGGAAGGAAGGAAGGAAGGAAGGACGGACTACAAACCTGGCACTAGACACAGCTTCAGGGGATAATCTAGGTCTGGAAGGGACCTGGAGGTCATCTAATCCAACCCTGCTCCAGCAGGACATTCTTAGTGAGTTTCTGTCTTTTGATCCCCCAATCACATGGTTACATAGCCACGCCCACCCAGTCACATGATCCCACCAAGCCACACCCACCAAGCCATGCCCACAGAACTGATAGGAAAGAAATTTAGATTTCACCACTGATCAAGATGTAGATGTATGTTTACATGTAGATCAGTGGTGGGATTCAGCCAGCTCTCTCCGGATTGGGCGAAGCGGTAGCGGTGATTATGGGAGGCTCCGCCCACCTGCCCGGATGTAATGCACGAGCACTGCGCATGCGCAGAAGAACATGCGCAAGCGCAGATGAGGCGCGCTCACATTTGCAAACCGGTAGGGAAGGTAAGTGAATCCCACTGCTGATGTAGATGTACATGTAAAGTTCTCCAAACTTGAAAGCTTTCTCTACATCTTGATGTCGCAAATTAAGAATAAAGCTAAATGTCTCAGAATAAGATAAATAAGTTGGAATTATCTATTTTGCTAAGATATGAGTTGGACTTTTATCTAGCACAAGACTGTTCTTTTCCCACCAACGTTGCCCACGGTGGGTGGCTGAGAATCAGTTTCTTAATTTTCTATTTCAGAGAAGAAAACACAGGCAATTTTAATGCAAATCCAAAAATAAGTTGCAATAAAGAAAAAGAAATCCCCCAACTGCCTCTCCATACAAAGAAGGAAAAGCAACCCGTAGGCGTCAATGGGTATAATATAGACACACCCACAGTGACCCATTATTCTATTCATGTGCCCTCAACAAAATATGAAATTTGAGAAGTAGTCACTGAAATGTATAGTTTAATGAAAAGAAGGACTAGGGATGACACGGTAGCAGTCTTCCAATATCTCAGGGGCAGCCACAAAGAAGAGGGGGTCAGCCTAATCTCCAAAGCACCTGAGGGCAGGACAAGAAGCAATGGGTGGAAACTAATGAAGGAGAGAAGCAACCTAGAACTAAGGAGACATTTCCTGACAGAACAATTAATCAGTGGAACAACTTGCCTCCAGAAGTTGTGAATGTTCCAACACTGGAAGTTTTTAAGAAGAGGTTGGATAACCATTTGCCTGAAGTGGTGTAGGGTTTCCTGCCTGGGCTGAGGGTTGGACTAGAAGACCTCCAAAGTCTCTTCCAACTCCGTTATTCCTTTATGCACATACAAAAGACGCATGGCATTATTCACCTGCAAGATTAGCGAATATGTATAAATATAAATCTGTTAAATGTTGGAAATGCAGCCAAATACCAAGCTCATGTTATTATATGTGGTGGATATGACCCAAAGCAAAAAATAAAAAAAAAAATACTGGAAGAAAATACACATATGGTTGGAAACTATGACAAAACAACACATAGATTTGAAACCTGAGACATTCTTGTTGGGCATGCTGCCAGGAAACTATAATAAGGGTAACTCATATTTAATTTTACATATCCTAACAGCAGCCAGGATTGTATATGCACAATACTGGAAAAATCCAAAAACCCCTATAGATGATACTATAATTAAAAAAAATTTGTCATGTGCAGAAATGAATAGATTAACCCTAACAATCAAAGGAAAAGAAGACTCAGAATATTTTATAACATGGGAATTATTCTACAAATGGTTAATTGACAGATACCAAGGTTAGAGGAATGGATTCTTGTGAAATATGGACTGCATGAGAAAGAAAAACCGATGAGTAAATATTTTGATGGTTATATAATCGATACTATAATGGAAGATAGTATACTTTTCAATAACGATTGATATTATTGCATATATAGAATGGAATGGAATGGAATGGAATGGAATGGAATGGAATGGAATAGAATAGAATAGAATAGAATAGAATAGAATAGAATAGAATAGA
>WNWU01000044.1:5161045-5176429 GCA_012654045.1 Ptyas mucosa
TCTATCTATCTATCTATCTATCTATCTATCTATCTATCTATCTATCTATCTCCTACCTACCTACCCACCCACCTACCTACCTACCTACTTGTCTGTCTGTCTATCTATCTATCTATCTATCTCCTACCTACCTACCTACCTACCTACCTGTCCGTCCGTCCATCCATCCATCCATCCATCCATCCATCCATCCATCCATCTATCTATCTATCTATCTATCTATCTATCTATCTATCTATCTATCTATCTATCTTCAGGGAACTTGCCTCTGAACTTTCTGGTAGAGAGAAGTTTCCTGAGGATGGGCTTCAGCACAAGTCTGAAAGCTCAGAAGACTAAACCTCTGGGTCCCAGTGACTAATCCAGATTGGATCCCGAAACATTATCCTAGGACATGTAAATTTGCCTTCATTTGTAAGAAAGATGTCTGCAGGAGAAAGTTATTTCTCAATGTAGTAAATTCAGTAGACTAGTTTCACTTTGCTTGGACTCAGGTAACAGAATAACAGAGTTGGAAGGGATCTTAGAGATCTTCTAGTCCAACCCCTGCTCAAGTAGACACCCTGTACCATTTCAAAAAAAATGACTGTCCAGTTTCTTCTTAAAAGGCTCTAGTGATGGAACACCCACAACTTCTGGAGGCAAGCTGTTCCGCTGATTAATTGTGCTCACAATCAGGAAATTTCTCCTTAGTTCTAGGTTGCATCTCTCTTTGATAAGCTTCCATCCATTGTTTTTTGTCCTGACTTCAGGTGCTTTGGATAATGGGTTTACCCCCTCTCCTTTGTGGCAGCTCCTCAGATATTGGAAGACTGCTATCATGTCTTCCCTAGTCCTTCTTCTCGTTAGTCTAGACCCATGATGGCGAACCTATGGCACGGGTGCCACAGGTGGCACGCGGAGCCATATTGGTGGGCACGCGAGTGTTGCCCTAGCTCAGCTCCAGCGCGCATGCGCGCACCAGCCAACTGATTTTCAGGCCTTCCGGTCCCACCGGAAGTCAGGAAATTGGCTGTTTCTGACCTCCGAAAGGCCTGTGGGGGGATGGGGAAGGCTGTTTTTGCCCTCCCCAGGCTCCTAGAAAGCCTCTGGAGCCTAGGGAGGGGGGGAAATGGACATACTGGGCCCACCGTGCCATCGCGTGCCAAAAGCAAGGGGAAGTGGTGGGGGTCATGTGCGCATGAACGGGAGAGCGGGGCACATTGAATTATGGATGTGGGCACCCACACCCGCAGCCCCCCACACTCTCCCCACTTTTGGCACGCAACGGCAAAAAGGTTAGCCATCACTGGTCTAGACATACCCTTTTCCTGCAACCCTACGTAATTATACATGTAACAAGGAAAGACACAAATGGGTTAACCCAGATCTGGACCAGGAGAGACATATCTAGGATGCTCCACTTCCATTTGTTTGACTTTTGTTATTATTTCCATTTGTAAACCATTCGTAACTTTGATATGCAATTTGAATGCAGGCTTTAGTTCTGCCCAATTAGACAAATTCTGCACACCATATGGTCACTAATCTGCACACAATTTATAATACAGATTTGGCCTATCATCTCCAGCCTAAAATCTACCACCATAAAATTCTGCTGTCCTGCTCTGTTCCATATGTATATATTTTATAGCTTATACTTCCCAATCTCCCTGTGGTTTTTTTGCCTAACAGACACATGTTTTCAAGCAGTAATACAATGTTTGTTTATGCCTTTTCCACTAATAAACCCATTTTATTTGCACTTCTTGGATAGATGCACAATTTTTTAATGGGAGAACACTTTGATAACACTCAAAACAGTATGAATGGAAATGTAAATGGGATAGGTTCACAGAACTCATATAACCTGATGACTGAATTAAGCTATTTTATCTGGCCACACAATATTTAGAACTGTGCATTAATAAAATGAGCTGAGTTTACACAATAACCTAAGCCTTGTCCTGATATCTAAGATTTAACAAAAATTAAATACTAAGCTAAATGTATCATATGCATCCAGCAAGTTCTATTTGGTGTTAGCTAAGCATGTTTTGAAGTGAACGAATTCTCGGTTAATACTGTGAAAAGTTGAAAAATTTTTTTTGTTGATCTATAAATGCTATAAATGACATTATTGTTAAAGCATTTTTGTTGCAAGGTTCTGTTCAAAGAATCTTATGAATTCTAGTTTGGAGAACTAGTTTCTAGAGAAAGAGAAAGAAAGAATTTTACCTCAGTTTAATCTGTAGCATGAAGTTTCTCATGTTGAAATGGGTGATTTTAGCTGCTGTAGGAATTCACTTTGAAGTTGTCAAGGGGGGGGGGGGGAACCATCATTCAACCTCTAAATGAATGAATTAAGGAGTTTTTCTATATGCCCCTTCCCCCGCAACCTTAAAAGGGTCATAGACACATAAAGGCCCTTCTTTTCTTAATTTTGTCTTTCCTCTCAGGGGAATTGAGTTAAATATTTCTCTTGACCTGAGCTTATAAATGGCTAACACCTGCGAAGTCAAGTGTATATATTCAGCCAGAGAACAAGTTGCTTTTTAAGAAAATGTTTAGTTAAGAAACTAGAGGTTATTTAATTTCACTGACATGATTGCTGTAATTGATCATGTACTGAACTTTATTTGGTGATGCAGATTTGTAGGGCTGTGTACCGGTATTTTAAGCCAGACTTCATGACTATACAACGTAAGTGTAGAGCTGATTTTTTAAAAAATATATTTTTTGATTTGATGAAGGAGAATTCATGTGGTTTACCAGAGGAGACAAATGTTCAGATTCCTTGCTCAATAGTAGTAACTATTGAGCAGAGGGATCTTGGGATCCTAGTGGACAACCATTTAGATATGAGCCAGCTGTGTGCAGCAGCTGCCCAAAAAGCTAAGACAGTTCTTGGCTGCATAAACAGAGGGATAGAATCAAGATCACGTAAAGTGTTAATACCACTTTATAATGCCTTGGTAAGGCCACATTTCGGATACTGCATCCAATTTTGGTCACCACGATGTAAAAAAGATGTGGAGACTCTAGAAAGAGTGCAGAGAAGAGCAACAAAGATAGTTAGGAGACTAACTATTTATTTATATAAAACATATAAAGAACGGTTGCAGGAACTGGGCATGGCTAATTTAATGAAAAGAAGGATTAGGTGAGACATGATAGCAGTCTTCCAATATCTCAGGGGTTGCCACAAAGAAGAGGGAGTCCAGCTATTCTCCAAAGCACCTGAGGGCAGGACAAGAAGCAATGGGTCGAAACTAATCACAGAGAGAAGCAACTTGGAACTTTCCTGGCAGTGAGAACAATTAATCAGTGGAACAACTTGCCTCCAGAAGTTGTGAATGCTCCAACACAGGAAGTTTTTAAGAAGATGTTGGATAACCATTTGTCTGAAGTGGTGTAGGGTTTCCTGCCTAAACAGGGGTTGGACTAGAAGACCTCCAAGGTCCCTTCCAAATCTGTTATTCTATTCTTAGTTTAAGATTCTCCGGAGTGCAGCATCTCTTCCAATGTCCTTATTTACAAGATGTTGAGGGAATGAGTTCCAACATGAGTGAATGTCCTGTCTTCCCATTTTTTCTCTCCAGTGACCTATCACTTTCTTGCATCTAGCTTCAAGGAGAAGACATCAAAAAGGATTCAAATATGGAAGTATAAGCAGCCAGGGGAATCAGCTAAGTGAATGAAGCAAAATCCTCCACTAATTGACAAGAACAAAGCTTCAAATACTTCCAGAATATGGAAATAAACTCATAAGCACCATGAAAATGATATGACAAAATGGAAACTTCTCTTTGGAAGAAAGATAAAACTTGGGGAAATCAAAGGCTGGATCTCAAGCACTTGTTACAACAGCTGCTTCTGCTCTCCAGACTTTTTCTTTCTTTTTTGATTTCTTTTTTTACTGTTTTTAAAATAGTGATAAAAAAGAAAACAAAAAGAAATAAAACATAGAAATGATTATAATGCAGATACATAGATTCTCAGAAAATATTTTAAAAAAAACCATAGAAACATAGGGCTGGAATGGACTTTGGAGGTCTTCTATTCCAACCCCCCTGGACAAGGAGACCTTATACCATCCCAGACACATGAATGTCCAATCTTTCCTTGGAAATCATCATCATCACCATAAGTTTATTTGTCAAGTATATATAAGATAACAGATAAAAGTATAAACATAATTTGAATACATAAAACAGTAAGTAAAATATCAAATATTAGGGCAAGGACGGTAGGCACACTGGTGCGCTTATGCACGCCCCTTACAGACCTCTTAGGAATGGGGTGAGGTCAACAGTAGACAGTCTAAGGTTAAAGTTTTGGGGGTTTGGGGGAAGAAACCACAGTCAGGTGGATCATTCCAGGCATTGACCACTCTGTTGCTGAAGTCATATTTTCTGCAATTGAGTTTGGAGCGGTTTACCTTGAGTTTGTATCTATTATTTGCTCGTGTATTGTTGCGGTTGAAGCTGTAGTAGTCATTGACAGGAAGGACATTGTGGCAGATAATTTTATGTACTATGCTTAGGTCAGACCAAAGTTGGCGTAGTTCTAAGTTGTCTAAGACCAAAATTTGAAGTCTGGTGGCATAAGGTATTTTATTGCGGTTAGAGGAATGGAGGACTCTTCTCATAAAATATATCTGGACTCTCTCAATTGTATTTATGTCCGATATGCAGTGCGGGTTCCAGACAGATGTATTCAAGAATTGGTCTAGCAAATTTTCAATGATGGAGCAACCACAACTTCCAGAGGCAAGTTGTTCCATTGATTAATTGTTCTCATTATCAGGGAATTTCTCCTTAGTTCTAGGTTGCTTCTCTCCTTGATAGGTTTCCCTCTATAAATTTTTGTTCTGAACTCAGGTACTTTGGAGAATAGGCCAGTCCCCTCTTCTCTGTGACAGCCCCTCAAGTACTGGAAGACAGCCATCGTGTCGCCGCTAAACCTTCTCTTCTTTAGATTAGACAAACCAAGTTCCTTTAACCATTCATTATCAGCAGTGGGTTTCACATTATGTTACTATCGGTTTGACCCACACACCCTTGCTGGCTTCATGCGTGCGTGCGCCCGGTTCATTGCTTCATTGCTCGCACGCAGGCCTTCTGCGCATGCACTTGGCCTCAAACACATTCCTAAATAGGATGGCATAGAGTCATTTCCGCTACCGGTTCTGGAGAACTGGTCTGAACCGGCTGAATATCACCTCTGTTCATCATATGGTTTAGACCAGGGGTCCCCAACCTTTCGGACCTCAGGGACCACTAAATTCATAATTTTAAATCCCGCAGACCACTAATATGATCTGTGTACTGACTGCCTGGGTGGGCGTGGCTAGGTGGTCATGTGACTTAGTGGGCATGGCCAACTCGATGTCACTTATGTCGAGGGGTGCCTTGCCAGCCTCTACTCAGTCCTCCCCTCCCAGCCACTCCTCGCTGCCCGCCCAGGCTCCTTAGGGTCCCAACAGGAAGCAGTTGTTGGAGCTAAGCAGCCACCACGAGAAAGAGTTGGCAAAACAGCTCAGTTCAAATTGGATCTGACCGAGAAGGAGGCTCAGCAGAAGCACCTCACTGAGGACTATGAGCATAGCAGGGATGGGTTCTATTTACCTTTACTACCGGTTCACAGTGGGGCCATGTGCACGCGCTCGCTCTTCTATGTATGTGCAGAAATAAAAAAAGTATATAGGCCATTTTGATGACATTGGGGTCAGTGGGCGGAGACACCCGCCGGTTTTACTACTGGTTCTATAGAACCGGTACGAACCGGGGGCAACCCACTACTGGAGCATAGGCTTTCCAAGCAGAGGGGAGACCTGCGGGAGTGCAAGGTCAGGTACTGGTGCCTGGAGGCTCAACGGGCTCAGATGGTCAGCCAGTTCCAGGCCATGAGGCAGTCCCACTGGAACGAGGCCCTCCAGCCCTTCGCCACCAGCAGCACTTTCCTCCAGCCTTCACCCAAAGCCCCGCACCAGGAGGCCGAAGCAGACCCCTAGTCAGAATTTCTGCCCCCCTCCAACCCACACAAAAAGACCCCAAAGGGGGAGACTCTCTGCAGCAACACAAGCATTCATTGCACATATCCGGCCCAGAGGCCGTAGTTTGAGGACCTCTGGTTTAGTGCAACATAAAAAAATGCAAGTATTTTTTCTGTGGATCACCAAAATTTTCTCACAGACCACCAGTGGTCCACGGACCACCAGTTGGTGACCGCTGGTTTAGAAAAAAAGTGTTTCTTTTAAAGTGAAACAGAAAAAAACCACAACAGGAAAAAGCCACCACAAAATATCGTTACAAGAGTTGGAATTCTATATATAATCATCTTAAGTTAAATATTACGAATGGTGATCACATGATCCCGAGTTAGGGCAACTGTCACAAGTACATGCCAGTTGTCAAGTGTCTAAATTTTGATCACATGACCGTGAGGATGCCGTAACAGTTGTGTGAAAACCAGTGACACATCACCTTTTTTTCAGGGTAGGCCAGTGGTGAAATCCAAATTTTTTTACTACCAATTCTGTGGTCGTGGCTTGGTGGGCATGGTGTGGCTTGGTGGGCGTGGCAGGGGAAGGATATTGCAAAATCTTCATTCCCATCCCACTCTGGGGCCAGCCAGAGGTGGTATTTGCTGGTTCTCCAAACTACTCAAAATTTCTCCTACCGGTTCGCCGAACTATTCAAAATTTCCGCTACCAGTTCCCCAGAACCTTCACCCCTGGAGTAGATTGTAAAACTTCAAACGGTCTCCAAACCAACCAAGCAAATGGTTGCAAGTCAAGGATTCGCTCTATAGCCATGCCTATGATTCAGTTTGACTTCTCGCAGAGTTCGCGCTGAAGCACAGTCTCAATCCTGCGCGATTAGAGTAGGTTTCCTACTAAGTGAGACTTCTGGGTTTCATTTAGAGTAATCGTCCCTCTCTAACTCCTTCCCCCGGCAAACACAAAACAAAACAAATTTTATTGGCAGCGTGTCACTGTGAAGGGAAGCCTATTATTTTTCCATGAGAAACTCAAAGTCCCGTGAGAAAGTCTGTGTATTTCTGTGGGAAACCACCAGAAGTGGCCGAGCATCAAATCCTATGAGACTGGACAACTTGAAGCCAAGAAGAAGAACTTCACTCATGTTCTTTCTCTCTCTTTTTTTTTCTTACTCCTTGCTGAGAAAATGAAAGAGAGGGGGAAAAAAAAAACCCCTGAAAGATCAAATGTTGGAAAGAGGAAACAAATTCAATCTTTGATAAAAATTAACACGGTGTGAAAACTGAATAGAAATAACTCTGGTTTTATATTTATAACTGCCTGACTTCCGGAGGAATCTCTGTTGCTCTTTATTCTTGCTTTATGTCTTGAAACCATCTTAAAAATCGACTGAGCCTTAAGTACATCTTCCTTGTACTTAAACATCTTCTTGCAAGGCAGGTTTTACAGATGCCATCTTAAAAATCAATTCGAAGAACAGCCATAAACCTGAAAGCTTTCCAGTTGGAAGTGTATACGACACAATGCAATTTTGTTTAATTTTAATTGACAGAGATGTCAGCCGAAGAGAATATTTGAGAATATTAGCCCGAACAGTAAACTCAAAGCTTTTGACATTTTTATGATATAATGATATAATTCTCTTGGGAAAAGTTGGTGGGGGAAAAAACTTCTCCTCCACTGTCAGATTCTACACAAAAGCTGTATGTGTTTAATTTTTTTTTTCTCCGACAGAAGAATGACGAATGTATTACTAATTATACAATTACTTTATTACATGCAGTCTGCAATAAAACCATTGACGTATATTCAGCCAAAAATCTGGTTTCACAAAAATGGAAATTTTTTCCCCCAACTACGTCTCAATTAGAATAGCAGCCAAATTAATTTTAAGGAGTCTGAAAATGTATTTTCTTCCAGATCCATCTTCTTTCAAAGAACACTCTGATTCAACATTCGTACATTTATTTGATACCTTTAGTTGAGGGTACTTGATTGCAAAGCAAAATCACTTTGCAGAACCTCAGTGATGCTGTTTTTCAGTACACATTTCTAGTGGTAGAATTCAATTTTTTTTTAACTACTGGTTCTGTGGGCATGGCTTGATGGGCATGGTGTGGCTTGGTGCACGTGGCAGGGGAAGGATACTGCAAAATCCCCATTCCCACCCCACTCCTGGGGAAGGATACTGCAAAATCCCCATTCCCACTTCACTCCTGGGGGAAGGATACTGCAAAATTCCCATTCCCTCCCCACTTCTGTGAGAAGGATATTGCAAAATCGCCATTCCCACTCCACTCCTGGGGCCAGCCAGAGTTGGTATTTGCCGGTTCTCCGAACTACTCAAAATTTCCTCTACTAGTTCTCCAGAACCTGTCAGAACCTGCTGGATTTCACCCCTGCACATTTCTAATTGGAAGAGAACAATGGCTTAGTCAAAACCTGTTACGTCCATTTAAAATTAGGCTGTTTGGTTTAAAAAAAAAAAAAAGTATATAGGCCAAACAATATGTGAAATCTCATCTCACCTATCACATAATAATGAGGAACACCTGATTGTTTAATTTGAACATGATTTATTTTCACTTGTAGGCTTTAACTTGTTTTAACTCTGTTTTTAAGCTATGCTTTTATTCATGCATTTATATGGTTTTACTCTGCTGTTGCCAACCATCCAGAACCACTTAGGTGAAATGGTTTACGGAATAACAGAGTTGGAAGGAACCTTGTAAGTCAGGGGTGTCAAACTCAATTTCATTGAGCGATGCCTCAGGGCTGTGTTTGACCATGGGGGGCCAGGGTGGGTGTGGCCAACTCGATCTCATTAGTGTCAGGGACGCCTGTGGTGGCCCAAGCGCTCTGCCAGTGAAAACGGTCTCCCGAGCTCCGTTTTTGGTGGCGATGGCTTCCTGCAACCTTCTGCCAGTGAAAACGGAGCTCGGGGGGGGGGTCTACCTGTGGCTCTCGTGAGCTCCATTTTTTGCTGCAATGGCCTCCTGTAACCCTCTGCCAGAAAAAATGGAGCTTGGGGGGTGAGGCTGTGCACGGCCTTCCCATGCTCCATTTTTGCTGGCAGTGGCACTGTGGGCCGGTCCTTCAATCTTTCCAGGGTGGCCCCATGGGCCAAATCTAAGCACTTCGCAGGCCGGATCTGGCCCATGGATCTTGAGTTTAACACCCCTGCTGTAGGCCACCTAGTCCAACCCGCTGCTCAAGCAAATGGCCAGTCTAGAAATGCCCAAAATAAATCAATGAAATAATTTCACCCCCTCCTCTGCAAGAAGCTATAAAGCCAACCTTTAAAAGGATGACTTATTTATTGCCTCTTTTTCATTCTTTACCTTAAGCATCCTCAAAAACCTAGTGGGGAGGATGTTGAAAAATAATTTGATAGATGGGACAACTGCATCATCTCAAAGCAAGGGTGAAATCCAGCAGGTTCTGACAGATTCTGGAGAACCTGTAGTGGAAATTTTGAGTAGTTCAGAGAACCGGTAGAAGAAATTTTGAGTAGTTCGGAGAACCGGCAAATATCACCTCTGGCTGGCCCCAGAGTGGGATGGGAATGGAGATTTTGCAACATCCTTCACCCAGGAGTGGGGAGGGAATGGGGATTTTGCAGTATCCTTCCCCTGCCACACCCACCAAGCCACACCCTCCAAGCCACACTATGCCCACCAAGCCACGCTCACAGAACTGGTAGTAAAAAAATTTGATTTTCACCACTGTCTCAAAGTCATAAAATGTCAGCTGCTCACAACTATCCATCCATGACTTCTGTAGCGGAGGACATATAGGAAGAAAAGACACCACGGGGTCAATTTAGTTAAAAGCCTGGAGGGGAGGGGGAGAGGGAAAGACACATATGGTTTCTCTCATTGCCAAAATTGGTGCAAGAGTTGGCCGTAATTAAGCAGGCAGGAATTCCATAGATGGGGTACCTGTACGAGGAGTGCTTTTGTTTTCCAAATGACCACACTGTGAATTCCTGGTGTTCTGTGATGCACTTGGAATGAAAAGAAGGAAGCTGATTAATACATGCATGTCTCTTTTCATCACCTGCTGGAATGGTCCCAGACAGAACTTTTGAGAAAAGTCCTCGGTGGGGACTTTTCTGCACTAGATGGAACCATCATAACATTGAACAGATTGTCTTCTGCTGGTAGTTGGCAGGGCTGACACTGAATGTTATACCCCCCCTCTTTTTTTTTGAGCCATTCCACTCAATGAATCTTCCTTGTGCTTGTTTACCTGCATCGACTGCTCTCTTCCCCCCTTGTCATTATTGCTGCTTGCCAGATGGATAAAGCAAGATATGGCTTCTATTTCTTATCAGCGCTGGATCGGGAGGAGGAGGAGAAGGAGGAGGAGAAGGAGGAGGAGGAAGAGGAAGAGGAAGAGGAAGAAGAGGAAGAGGAAAAGGAAGGAGGAGGAGGAGGAAAAGCAAGTTGATGTAGTGAAAAGGAGAGTTGGTGAGAGTCTTCTTTTAGTGGATCCAATCCCGCTCTATAAAAGAGGGCATTAAGATAAAGATGAAACAGGATTTTGTTCTTTGAAGAACAGTTGCAGGAATTGGGTATGTCTAGTCTAATGAAAAGAAGGACTAGGGGAGACACGATATCAGTCTTCCAATATCTCAGGGGCTGCCCCAAAGAAGACGGACTCAAGCTATTCTCCAAAGCATCTGCAGGCAGGACAAGAAGTAATGGGTGGAAACTAATCAAGGAGAGAAGCAACTTAGAACTAAGGAGAAATTTCCTGACAGTGAAAACAATTAACCACCGAAATGGCTTTGCCGTTTTGGCTGCTCCATCATTGGAGGCTTTCAAGAAGAGGTTGGACATTTACTTGTCCAGAATGGTATAGGATCTCTTGATTGAGCAGGGGGTTGGACTAGAAGACATCCCAGGTCCCTTCCAACTCCGTTATTCTTTTATTCCATTTTACAGGTGAAGCCCCAGGTTGTTGGATAACTTTTGCATGGGCTGTGTGTGAAATATCACTTTTGGAGAAAGGCCAGAAATGGACTGCTTTAAGAATCACTCCTGGTCATGCAGAAACATTAGGGGGGCCTTGCCAAGTCAAAGCAATAGTCCTCTCTTTCATATATTGAAAGAGCATAAAAAGATAAATGAGATGGACATTAAGGAAAAAGCCATAAACAACCATAAACCAAGAGAAACCTGGCTAAAGGGTGGGAGGAATGGAAAGGTGAAAGATAAGGGAAAAAAGTACACCTATGAGGAATCTGTTTCAGTCCAAGGAGGAGGAAAGGAAGGGGGAATGGGAGAGAACAAGATGGAGAAGGAAGGGAAGAGTGATTTAGAGAAGAGAACAAGAAGGGGGAATTGTGGGGGAGGAGGAGGAAGGGAAGGAGAAGGAGGATAATGCAAGAATTAAAAAATAGCTTATACTTAAACTTTACTTTAAGTTTAAATTAACTTACACCACTTTATTTATTTATTATTTATTATTTAAACTTGTATGCCGCCCTATCTCCAAAGGACTCAGCGCGGCTCACAACAATAAAAACAAGCAGAAATCAATGCTAAAAATACCCAAAAGGATTATAAAAAGACCATTAAAATCCCCTTTAAAACCCTTCAGTCCAGACCAGCCAGGCGAAATAACCATGTTTTAAGGTCACGGCGGAAAGAGCGAAGGTTAGGGGTCACCCGGAGCTCCAGGGGGAGCTGATTCCACAGGGTAGGTGCACCCACAGAGAAGGCCCGCTCCCTAGGGGTCGCCAGCCGACATTGTCTGGCCGACGGGACCCCAAAGGAGGCCCTCCCTGTGGTTTGGTTTAACTTCCTTCAGGTTGGTGTTACATCTCACATATAACAGTGATGGCTAACCTTTTTGCCATCGTGTGCCAAAAGCGGGGGGAGTGCTGAGATGTCGTGCGTGTGTGTCCCCACACCCATAATTCTATGTGCCTTTCCCACCCCGCGCATGCACGCCCGCCCCCCTGCACTCCCCCCACTTTTGGCACGTGATGGCATGGTAGGCCTGGTAGATCCATTTTTTGCCCTTCCCAGGCTCCTAGAGGCTTTCTAGGAGCCTGGGGAGGGCAAAAACGGCCTTCCCCACCCACCCAGAGGCCCTCCAGTGGTCAGAAACAGCCTGTTTCCTGACTTCTGATGGGCCCAGAAGGCCCCAAAATCAGCTGGCCAGCGTGTGCATGCGCGCTGAAACTGAGCTCGCATGCCCACCAATATGGCTCCGCGTGGTACACGTGCCATGATACACCATCACGGACATATACATTCTTCTCAGGGAACCTGGAAAATGATTCCTAACAGGTCCTCAAAATAAACCTTCCATCTTCCTCACCCCTTTTACTGAAGTACCATTGCTCAACTTCTATTCCCCCCCCCCACTCTGATAGTATTTCCCAAGGGGTATTTCTTGCACGTATTCTTTCTGTCAGTTGGCAGATGCTTCTGATGTCTTCAAGCTGACTTTCTCATCCTGTCACTCTCCAGACGGGTGAGGAACACAGAACTCCTAGAAATCGGAGCCATCCTGCTAATTCCCACCATGCCAAAGGACCAAAACAGATGGGAATTGGGAAGGCTGCACACCCCCCCCCAGCACATCTGGAAGACACCAGATTGGGGCAACCTTTCTTTCAAAGCACACCTGAATCTCACTCACGTAATGCGCAGCGCACGTGTTCAAGAGTAGGGATTTCAAACACACCTCATGTCTAGATTCCTATTTCAAAAATTAAGGAGAGAACCCCAGAAAGATGACTTGTGAAGTAAATAAAGGCAAAGGTTTTCTCTGGCCAGTTGTATCCAATTCTAGAGGGTGTTGCTCATCTCTGTTTCCTAACCAAAGAGCCAGCATCCAAAGATGCTTCCGTGGTCCTGGGACCAGCATAACTATACGCCAAAGGCACACAGAATGCTGGTACCTTCCCACCAAAGTGGTATTTATTTATCTACTTGCAGTTGCATCAGGGGTGGCATTCGCTTACCTTCCCTACCGGTTTGCAAATGTGAGCACGCGCCCATCCACGCATGCACCCGTCATTCTGTGCATGTGCTTTGCTGGCGCATGCCTTCCGCACATGTGCCTGGTCTCACAAACTTGACTAAATAGGATGGCATAGAGCCTGGGTGATTTCCTCTACCGGTTGTTTATTTTATTAAATTTGTATACCGCCCTTCTCCTGGCAGGACTCAGGGCGGTGAACAGCCAGGATAAAACAAAACATTACAAAATTTAAAAAACAATTTAAAATAATTAAATAATTTTTGGCCTAATTTAAAACCCATTAAAACTAAGTTCCAATTAAAACCAAAACAGATGGGGTCAAGCCAGCCCAGCTAGATGGAATAGATGTGTTTTCAGGGCTCGGCGAAAAGTCCGGAGGTCTGATATCGTGCAAATCTCTGGGGGTAGGTCATTCCAAAGGGTGGGTGCCACTACAGAGAAGGCTCTCCCCCTGGGGGTCGCCAGCCAACATTGTCTGGTGGACGGCACCCTGAGGAGGCCCTCTCTGTGTGAGCGTATTGGCTGGTGGGAGGCTATTGGTAGCAGCAGGCGGTCTCGCAGGTACCCTGGCCCTAAGCCATGGAGCACTTTAAAGGTGGTCACCAACACCTTGAAGTGCACCCGGAAGACCACTGGGAGCCAGTGCAGCTCACGCAGGAGAGGTGTCAAATGGGAGCGCCCTGTTGCTTCCATAATCCCCCGTGCGGCCGCATTCTGGACCAGCTGGAGCATCCAGATGCACCCCAAGGGGAGCCCCATGTAGAGAGCATTGCAGTAGTCCAGGCAGGAAGTGACGAGTGCCTGAGTGACCGTGCGTAGGGAGTCCTGATACAGAAAGGGACGCAGCTGGCGTATCAGGCGAACCTGATAGAAAGCCCCCCTGGCCACAGCCATCATAGCGGTTCAGGCAAACCACTCCAAACCGGCTGAATACCACCTCTGATTTGCATGCTTTCAAACTGCTAGGTGGGCAGAAGCTGGGGCAAGTAATGGGAACTCACCCCATTGCATGGCGCTTGGGTCTTGAACCCAGGCTGTCGGCTTTCCAGTATCTTTAACTGCTGAGCCATTGCAAGCCCTTGCGGAGTAAACAACAGTAACAATAATAATAACAAAAATGTGCACACCAAGGTGGACTGGCTGACACAGGACCACGAAGCGGTCGGTCTGATTTTAGTACCTCCATACCAAATGTGTCATTTAGGAAGACTCCGGATCCCTTTATTGAATTCTACCACAGCAAACAATTTCGGCCAGCATCCCTAGTGTGTCCTTTGGGTTCATTACCGTTCCCACTGACGACACCATCCCAGTGACAAGCATCTGCAAGCAGCTCTACCAGAAGCCTAATTTTTGCTCACTGCTCCTGGGGTTGGAATAGGGGGAAGCACTTTCTCTCCTCCACCCCCACCATGTCCTCCCTCTCTTTTTCTCCCCCTCTCTCTCTCACCATCCCCCTTTGGTCTTTCCTCCCCACGCTCTTATCAAATGAAGAATTGTGGATAAGGGTTAGGTGCGGATAAATATGAGTGTAGCACTCCCAGAGAGGTTGCAACCCCCCCATAAGGTGCTCCTTGTTATTCCTGACCTTCAGATTTTCATCATCGGCCCGCCTGACAACTTAATAATGCAGAGGTTCAGGATTCATCTCTCCCCTCTGAGAGAGCCAGTATGGGACGGCCTTTTCCCTGATTATTTTCCTGCTCTTCTGGCTGCCCTTTATAAGCCAACCAGAACTCCATCAATCACAGGCTCTTCTCCTTTCCTCTCCAGCCCCCAGTCCTCCAGAGCTGCAGTGTCCCCTTTTGTCTGTGGCCAGAACGTGCTTAGAAGAACAGCAGGTGGAGGAAACAGAGCACACGCACAGAGAGAGAGGGAGAGAGAGAGAGATGGAGAGAGAGAGAGATGGAGAGAGAGAGAGATGGAGAGAGAGAGAGAGAGACAGAGAGAGATGGAGAGACAGAGAGAGAAGAAGAGACAGAGAGAGAGAGAGAAAGGAGAGAGAGTGAGAGTGAGAGAGAGAAAGAGAGAGAGACACACACACAGAGACAAGGAAAGACAGAGAGAGAGAGAGAGAGAGAGAAGAAGAAGAACAGAGAGAGAGAAAAGAGAGGGAGAGAAGGGGGAGAGAGAGAGAGAGAAAGACACACAGAGAGAGAGACAAGGAGAGACAGAGAGAGAGAGAAGAAGAAGAAGAAGAGAGAGAGAAAGAGAGAGAGACAGACAGACAGACAAGGAGAGACAGAGAGAGAGAAGAAGAAGAAGAAGAGAGAGAGAGAAAGAGAGAGAGAGAGTGAGAGAAAGAGAAAGAGACACACACAGAGACAGACAAGGAGAGACAGACAGAGAGAAAAGAAGGAGAGAGAGAGAGAAAGAGAGAGAGAGAGAAAGAAAGAAAG
>WNWU01000044.1:5176529-5206691 GCA_012654045.1 Ptyas mucosa
AGAAAGAAAGAAAGAAAGAAAGAAAGAAAGAAAGAAAGAAAGAAAGAGAGAGAGAGAGACAGACAAGGAGAGACAGACAGAGAGACCACAAGCTTTTCTTGGAGGATTTTTTTCCAATCGACTTGCACACAGGTAAATACACCTGCACGTACCTACACATACACATTTCATCTTACCTACTCTCCCACCTTCAAAAGGAAAACTAGTCTGAGGGATCCGTTAAAAGAATAACAGAGTTGGAAGGGACTTTGGAGGTCTTCTAGTCCAACCTGCTCAAACAGGAGACCTGATACCATTCCAGACAAGTGGCCGTCCAGTTTCTTCTTGAAATTCTCCAGTGATGGATCAGCCACAATTTCTGAAGGCAAGCTGTTCCACTGGTTAATTGTTCTGTCAGGAAATTTCTCTTTAGTTCTAGGTTGCTTCTCTCCTTGATTAGTTTCCATCCATTGTTTTTTTGTCTTGCTTTCTGATGCAAGACCAGAAGATGTTACTTCTGAATTATTGCAAATTTCAAGTCCAAACCAGGTATTTCCTCAGAGTTAGTTATTACCCTGGGAAGCTCTTTTTTCAATTAAACACCTGCCAGATGTAACATTATTTTCACACACTATGTGGAGCTGTTCCAATGCTGCCATAAATGTAATGTTCGTCTTCCTGGCCTCGATCTTTTCTCTCTCTTCCACTGAATTTTGGGAACGGAGTACTGGCATTTATGTGTTCTGGGTCAGCGTTAAATGTTTTGATGCCACCAGAGAACACCTGGTCCTAATACGGGGTGAACATTTTAAAACAATGCCTAGAAATAACTGAAAGTCTTTTCAGTTGTAGGATGTCAGCTGTTCCAAGTAAAGCTGCCTTTTGCAATTGACTGAGGGTGATTTTGTCAATGCCGATGGTGTTCAAGTCCATCATTCAGATGTTTTGTAATTGCATTCAGATAACAGAGTTGAAAGGGACCTTGTACTGTAGGTCATCTAGTCCAATTCACTGCCTACACAGGAAACCCTACCATCTCTGACAAATGGCAGTCCAATCACTTCTTTAAAGCCTCCAGTGATGAAGCTCCCACAACTTCTGAAGGCAACTTCTGTTCCATTGGCTGATTGTTCTCACTGTCAGAAAATTCCTCCTTATTTCTAAGTTGAATCTCTCCTTGATCAGTTTCCATCCATTATTCCTTGTCTGGCCTTCAGGTGCTTTGGAAAATAGCTTGACGCCCCCCTCTCTGTGGCAGCCCCTCTAATATTGAGACATTGCTATCATATCTTCCCTGGTCCTTCTCTTCACTAAACTAGCCATGCCTAGTTCCTGCAACCGTTCATCGTATGTTTGCCTATGACTAATGGTACTATCCTTGCTTTCTTTTGCCATAGTTGTTCGACTTCTATTTGCAGTTCCTTGTATTTTGATATTTTCTTCAGCTTTTTCTCTTCTGCTGTCTCCAAGTATTGCCCTCTCCACTATCCAGGTTTTTTTTAATTTTCTTATGGACAGTGGTTAAGTCGGAGGCATACTCTGTAACATAACATTTAAAATATAAAATACAAGATTAAAATATGTCTGTGCAAATTAAACAGATTTTGCCCAGAAACGAGCAATATAAATTGCATTCTGTTGGCCTGCCATGAGGTCCTCGAGTCTACACTGATCTGAGGTTTTGTGTGTCAACTGCTTATCTGTTTGAATTGTAATGTCCCAGAACACTTTAGCATCTTACTTTTTTTTAATTATTTTTGTCTATTTTGTGGATCCACCAGTTCTTCCTTGCAGGCAAATGGTATTCTTTTTGCTCTTCCGTTGCACTGTTATTGATAGTTGCTGTTGTTTGTAGCCAATCTGTGTGATATTATTATTTACGTAATATCTCACGATGAAATAAGAGCAAAACACAAACGAACATTTACAGCAGGGTGTCACCTTACGATCACTGCAGATTAAAAAATAATATTTATTTATTTATTTGTCAAGAACATATTAGGTAATATATATAAGTATAAGCATGAAATAAATATATAAGATAGATACAAATAGAGGAAACATTAGGACAGGGACGGTAGGCATGCTGGCGCGCTTATGCACACCCCTTACAGACCTCTTAGGAATGGGGTGAGGTCCACAGTAGACAGTCTAAGGTTAAAATTTTGGGGATTTGGGGATGAAACCACAGAGTCAGGAAGTGCATTCCAGGCATTGACCACTCTGTTGCTGAAGTTGTATTTTCTGCAATTGAGTTTGGAGCGGTTTACCTTGAGTTTGTATCTATTATTTGCTCGTGTATTCTTGTGGTTGAAGCTGAAGTAGTCATTGACAGGTAGGATGTTGTAGCAGATGATTTTATGAGTTACACTTAGGTCAGACCGAAGGTGATGTAGTTTTCTAGTTTTCTAGGCCCAGAATTTCAAGTCTGGTGGCATAAAGTATAAAGGAGTAACAAGAAAGAATATTGTAGGGGCCAAATCTCACCTCTCTTTTTAAGGGTACATCTAAGAGGCTTTAACTGTGAAATGGATCCTGTAGAGGAGGATATGAACAGGTTTTGTTTTTTTTTAGACATGTACAACCAGATCTGTGAGCAAAGAAATTGGGTGGACAATTTCTTTGGGGAATGAGAAATGATTCAAAATGTTCAAGGTTCTGGCCTAGTGGTGAAGACACTCGCCTCCCACTCCGAAAGTTGAGAGTTCAGCCCTAGGTAGTGGCTGATATTTCTCTCCTAGGGTGTAAAATATACATACATACACATATATGCGAACCCCATGTGGCATCAGGAAGGGCATCTGGCTAGTAAACACTGAGCTCCATTTAGTCACCCTGACTCTACCCTAAATAATTAAGGGATTACTGGGTCATAAAAATGAAGGTTCAAGGTAGATGAGAATAGCACAAATTTCAATGCTTTTTGAGATCCCTTTGGGACAAGTCGCAACCTCATGTCTTGAAATAGGGAGAATCTTCACTCTGTTCTCTTTCCTTCCTTCCTTCCTGACTGCTTTCCTTTCTTTGGTAGTGTAGGAAGGAATATCTTTCTGGGTTCAGCTCCAAGTGGGGAAAAAGACACTGGAAACATGGAGACTGCTTGGAAAGATGGTTTAATGGTGGACAGGATCACATGGTTTGAGTTCCTGAACAGAAAAAGGGCAGAGATGCTGTGAGTCCCTGGGTTTTATGCCTTCTCTGGCTTTGAACTTCCTGGGGCCCAGAAAGAGTATCCCAATTGGTTATCAGACTCCCAGGGGGTGGGGGGGTCTTAACTAGCCTTGCTGGTTGATGTAATCTTCCCAGGTGCCCTGTGGTGAGTTTCTGTTGCTAGAGGGTCCTATTGTGTTGCAGATGATGGTCCTTTGACAAAGAATTGGGTTTCTGCCTCTGGCCCATTGACAAAAGGGGGGGAGGCAGGAAGGTGGGAGCTGCTTTGTCTTTAAAACATGTTTCTCCATTTCTCATCCAGGGAAATATATTCTGCCTTTTTAATATTTCCTAAAATATTTCATTCTTCTAGGAAAGGGGTGGGTGCTAACTTCCTACAATTCCTCCTTTTTTTTTCTTTTCAAAACATGAAAACCTGGTTTCCTTTTGGCCTAAAGTCTAAAAAAACATCCCACAACAAAGAATAAGAAAGTCAGGCTTAGGCAAAGCCAAACAAACCAAAGTCTTTTCATTTTTGATCCCCTTGGTATGGATGCTAGAGTAACATTCCTGGCTACCTGGCCAGTTCCACCCAAACCTAACTGGATTTTTAGAAACTTCAAGAGATTCCAACCCAGCTTTAGGCAACCCTAAATTCCAATCCTAGTGATTAACTAGAGGTTTTTCAGGTTTTCTACAAAGCTCTAATGTTTTGTACCAAATTTGGTCTGGCTTGGTTTTTGACAGGCAGCTGAAATAATCTTGAAGTTCCCTCTTCAAAGAAGCCTGAACTTCGGAATTATCAACCTTGAAATCTGCATTATCTACCTTATACCTTCCTCTCCTTCCTTTGCATTGATGGCTGGAGCCTAGGAGGGAAATTTGCAGGCTGGCTGTGACGATGCTTTTGGATGCAATTTTCCTCTCAGTGGATCGTTAATTAGGTAGAGAAACGCACAGGTTGCCTTTTTTTCTGAGCTTTGCCAAGAGAATACGGAGGAATAGTCTGGATGAAGACCAAAGGTCTTCGGATAGATCCAAGGCCGTGCAAATTGAGTTGGCAGGAAGGGAATCTCTTGAGGAGAGAAGAATACCAGAAAGTTGTCAGTCAGTGCAGTAAACACCATATGCTTGTCTCACAGCATCAGGAAGTAGCAAAATGGACAAAGACTGAGAGGCTGGAGGACAGAGAGAAGAGAGAAGAGAGAAGAGGAGGAGAGGAGGGGAGAGAATGGAGGGGAGGTGAAGGAAGGGGAGAGGAGAGGAAAGGAGAGGAGAGGGCAGAAGGGAGGGGAGGGGAGGTGAAGGAAAGGGAGAGGAAAGGAGAGGAGAGAAAAGAGAAGAGAAGAGAAAGTCAGACTCGCATCCACAAAAAATGTTATGCCATCCGTAAGAGTCATGCAAAATCCAATTCCATTTATCAGTTTGGAAAATCAAATCCAACTCAATGATTTAAACAAATCTGGCAAATCTCTCTAGTATGATTGGACTGGTTCAAGCTGAATCAGGCTGAGTCAAGTTTCCCAATCAAACCAGGGGGAAAAAAATGTTTCTTAACCTATGAAAGTGTCCAAACGAACAAAAATGCATTCAGAGGCCGATAGTTCAAATCAACGGTTTGATTCAACTTTTTGATTTGCTTTGGAAATTTGATTAGTAACTCAGTTGAATTGCCTTTGAATTGAAACCGAAGAAAACATTTGCACACACAGAATAATATACAGGCCAAGATCTACCTTCATTCCTGTTGCTGCTCACACACACACACACACACACACACACACACACACACAGAGGAAAATTTCTCAAAGTACAAATAGAAAGTGTCAGCCTAATGCTATTTATCTCAGCTTACAAAAATCTTATCCAACAAAATCTTAGGTCCCCGAGATATAGTTCTCAAGGAACAAAAAAATGGGGGGGGGGGGAATAATCATACAGAATAATATTGGTTTTCTCCTTAGTTCAGTGTGAACATACTTTCAATAAGAAAAATATTGCATTGTAGATTCATCTGGTGAGCAGAATTCTCATGAAAGTAACCTTCACCATATCTGTTTTGAAAAGTATTACATTTAATAAGAGGAGTAAAAACAGATTCCGTGTCCTTCAGATATTGAGCTAAGATTGAATGTGGCAAGTTAAAATTTGAAGAATGTTGATTCAAATAACTGCTGATTTAATGCATTTGATTTTCTGTTTTTGACTGTAATTATAATTAGCTGATTTTATCCATTGATAATTGTTGATATAATTACTATCCAGCCGTCTCCTTTATAATCACAGTGGAGGTGGAAACTATTGGTGGACTCCTGAAACAACCATCATAGCCATTTTTGTAAATGTATCTTATGGTCATGGTTTTGAAAGAAAGGAAAAATCTTATGAGAATCATGGATACTGTGAAACATGGCACAACACAAAGGAAAAGCCAAATATGAATTCACAGATATGATAATGATGATGATGGTGAGAGGAAGATGATGGTGTTGGTGATGATGATGATGATGATGATGATGATGATCTTAACTAATTTTACACTTGATAGACAAGTACTCAAACTAAACTTCTAGCTTCAACTTGAAGTCCCTATAATATGAATGACTATATTGTCCTAAACATATTTTGAAGCTTTGAAGCGACATTGTAAATAGTTGAAGTAGAATGCTTTCAGAGGTGGTCTTTAATACAAATTATTATTATTATTGTCCACAAAGCCCACACTTTAAGACTCTATCTTAAACGACTGGAGCAGGAGATTGGACTAGAAGACCTCCAAGGTCCCGTTCCAGTTCTAGTCTGATTGAAAATCGAATAGCAACATTCCCCTACCACCCCCAGAAGGCAATGAAACTGAAAACAAGAAACAGAGATTTACCTAACAGGAACAGGGTTAGGATCGCACATGCACATGCCCACACCCATAATTCTGTGTGCCCTGCCCCTGCGCATCTGCGCGCGAACCCCCCTTCCCCCGCTCCTGGCATGCGATAGCACGGTAGACCTGTTTTTTGCTCTCCCCAGCTTCCAGAGCCTTTCTAGGAGTCTGCGGAGGGCAAAAACGGCTCCCCTCCCGAGGTCCTCCAGAGGCAGGAAACAGCCTGTTTCCCTACTTCTGGTGGACCCAGAAGGCCTAAAAACCAGCTGGCTGGCACACACATGCTGAGCTCACGTGCCCATCAATATGGCTACACGTGCCACCTGTGGCACGCGTGCCATAGGTTCGCCATCATTGACCTCTGGTTACTGAGAATAAAGGAAAACATGCTTCGTTTGTATGCTAATATCAACCTGCCTAAAAGATTGGGGCTTCTCCATTTCATATTTCAAATTATTTCCTCTTATCTCTGATCACTCAGGAAGATTTTTTTTAAAAAAAATGATACGATCAATCATCTTATGAAGCTATCTTGTGAATGCTGCCATCTAGAGGTTGTCAGGGAATAAGATTCCTACCTCAATTATCTGGATGACCTCTAGATGGCAGCACCTATGAAACTGTCAGAAAAAGCACAAAGTAATACAAATTAAGTCTTGAATCCCCAATCCTGCCCCACTATACATTCACGAGAACTATTAATAGCTGCTTGTTGAACCAATAACGTGATGCTACATGGATATATATTAATTAAAAACCCGCCCTTTTACGACCCTGTAATCCCTTAATTAGAGGTAGAGTTGGGGTGACTGAATGGAGTGAGCATTTACTGGCTGGATGCCCTTTCTGATGCCTACATGGAGTTCGCAGCAGACATTCTTTCTTTGCACCCTAGGAGAGAAACATTTGCTGCTACCTAGGATTGAACTCTAAACCTTATGAGTGGGAGGTGAGTGTCTTCACCACTAGGACACCACACTGCTCTAATGGATATATACCAATAGCTGCTCTAAAATAACTCTTTTATACTAAGAGCCTTGGATAGTACAGTGGTCTAAAGCCCTGTTATTAACATCAGCTGCCTGCAATTATTGCAGGTTCAAATCTCACCAAGGCTCAAGGTTGACTCAGCCTTCCATCCTTTCTAAGGTAGGTAAACTGAGGACCCAGTTTATGGGGGCAATAAGCTGACTTTGTATAAATATACAAAAGTATGAAGGCTATTGCTTAGCGCATTGTAAGCCGCCCTGAGTCTCTGGAGAAGGGCGGCATATAAATCAAATTTTAAAAAAAAATAACTCTGCATTAAATTGTTTGAGGATAGCAATGAAGCTGACCAGTTTCATTGCTGAAGTGTGATAAAAGGTGGACTTTGGGTTCAGTCCAATTTAGGCCAAAAAGCTTTCCTTCCAACTGAAGGACCTTGAGAAAAAGAACACCAGTAATGAAACTCACCTTCAACCTTCAAATAAATTCATAAACTTTATGAAAAGTTCACAAACACCACCAAGACAAATTTGAAAGAAATTACTAGGTAATCTAAAAATAAGATATTAAAACAGAACCCCTTTTACAGAAGAAGAAAATATTTTAAAAAACTGGAAGGCAGACTTCAGGACAGGATGATCAACCCAAAATCTTGCGTTATCTGAAAGACTATGAAAAGTCTTTCGTGGTAGACCATGGATTAGTGGGTTCTTAAACCAGTAATCCCTTTAATGGCTAGATGAAAAATTTGTCAGATCTTTCTAAAAACAGTGCCAGAAGTTCTAGGCAACATTCAGCTCAGAAGGAATGAAGGGAATTGGAATTGACCAATATCTGGATGGCGAAACTGGAATAGATAAAATGCACTTCAAGTTCAGCTAGTTCTTTTTGTCAAACCCAAGCGTCTCTCACTTTGATACCCATCAGATACCATGCTTTCTGGAGAAAGATGGGAACTGATCTAACATATTCAGAGGATACCATTGAGAAAAGTCATCCAATTCCTTTCCCAACCCCGCCATCATAAACAAGGCAATTTATGGCATCCCATCTCAACTCCAAATATTGAACTTATTAAATTAAAGTTAAGTTAAAGTAAAAATGGTTTCAGAACTCAAATATGTTACTGCATCTTGAGACATCAAATGTTAAATGAGAATGGGACATGCGGTAATCACAACTTTCATACATCTATGTTTATATAGATTAGTAAATTCATAGATAGATAGATAGAAGATAGATAGATAGATAGATAGATAGATAGATAGATAGATAGATAGATAGATTGATAGACAGACAGACAGACAGACAGACAGACAGACAGACAGAGGTAGAGGTAGAGGTAGAGGTAGCTAGATGATAGATAGAGAGAGAGAGAGAGAGAGAGAGAGAGAGAGACAGAGAGACAGAGAGACAGAAGGAAAGAGAGAAAGAGAGGGAGAGAGGGGGGGGGGGAGGGGGGGGGGGGGGGGAGGGAGAGAGAGAGAGAGAGAGAGAGAGAGAGAGAGAGAGAGAGAGAGGAGATTGGACAACCATTTGCCTGAAATGGTATAGAGTTTCCTGCCTGAGGAGGAGGTTGGACTAGAAGACCTCCGAGGTGCCTTCCAATTCTGTTATTCTGCTAGTGATAGTCCTTCCCATTAAAACAAAGGCATTTCAATAGGACCACAAATGGAGGTGAGAAGCATCCTGTAACAATATCTGGGCACATCTGAGATCATCATGTCTATTCTGTTCGAAGTCGAAGTAAATACTTCTGATTTATTTTTTTCATAAAGTTTTAAACCCTTCTTTAAAAAAATTAAAAAGCAAAGAGTTTAAGTTTTAGCTTTTTTCCCCTTTTCCCCAACCCTTTCTCTCCACCCCCACCCCCTACCCAACTACAATAATTTCTGTAGAAAAGGAGATGAGAAACACATTTGGCCCTTCCATAAAGCAGAGCCTGAACGAATCCAAGTGCATAAGTCATGCTGGGTCAAGTTTGAAGGCCTCCCTCTTGCCCACTTGCCATCTGGAAATGATGAAGGACACATATGTGGAGACAGACATACATATGCACTTCGTTTGGCCGGACAAGAATGTGGATTCTGCCATTTAGATACAGAATTTCGTAAGCCACAAGAAGACCTTGTAGAGGACCTGAGCCTTCAAACCATTTTTGCAATACTGACGGGTGAATTGTTTTTGTTCTGGGGGTTTTTTTTCCCCGTTCTTCAACTTCTGACTATGGACGTTTGCATTCTTTTCAAAGTTTTTCATAATATGTTTTGCAGACTTATTCCCTCAACACTGTCTGTTTGCCTAAGGATATCTAATATGCCTTAGGATATCATGTAGTAGTAGGACTGTATTACTATTATTCTTCTCATCTTTCTTATTACCTATTGAAATCTCATGACTATCACTTGTTGGTTGTATCTTATGATTTATGATTTATCACTTTGTTGCTTGTCAGTATACTGAGAGCTTATGTACCGGAGGCAAATTCCTTGGCAATACACACTTTGACAAAATCACACTTTGGCAATAAGGAATATTCTATTCTATTCTATTCTATTCTATTCTATTCTATTCTATTCTATTCTACTCTACTCTACTCTACTCTACTCTACTCTACTCTACTCTACTCTACTCTATTCTATTCTATTCTATTCTATTCTATTCTTTCCATACTGTTCCAAATTCAGTTATGTTGTTCTGTTCCATTCTATTCCAGGATGCATCTTTATACAAGAAATAGTTCCTGAATGCCATCACTCTGCTAAACAAATAATTCCCTCAACACTGTCAAACTATTTACTGAGTCTGCACTACTATTAATCTTCTGATCTTCAAACCGTAGCATGAAATAGTATTTTCTCTCCTCGAAAATTAAGGACAGGTTGTCACTTTTTGGCACATCTGAAGGTCTCTATTGCTGCAATTTCTGAAGCCTTTGGATTCTACTTCCTTTCTCTTTCCCCCTATTTTTACCTGCTGCCCTCTCCTCTGGAAGAATGCAAAAAAAAAAAAAAAGTGGCAAGAGTGAAAGTGATGGGAATAATCCTCTATTTACTGACTGCTCGCTCTGTATGATTTTGGAGATTAGCCCTTGGGAGTGAGCAAGAAACTCCAGCCAATCCTTGTCTGCTCTTATCTTTTCCATTTTTGCAGAGAAACGGGTTCAACCTGTGCTTCATTCTACAGGAGAAGAATACTGTTAAAGAGCAGAGTGCTTTGGAATAGACCCTATCTAAAAAAAACCCACATAAATACACACACAGAGAGAGAGAGAGAGAGAGAGAGAGTTGGTAGCAGCTAGAAGTGAGCTGGTCTCCCACTGGCTCTAGTCTATAAATAGAAGTGTGCAGATTGAGTGAGATCCAGTTTGAATCCTTGGTTAGAACTGGGCTTCAAACCAATCTGATAGACTTTTTGTCGCTTCAGATTTCCCTAGCTGAATCATTGAGCTGGATAAGGATGTTGATTCACTCAAAAAAAGTTTTTTTGCATGTAAGCAAGAGCCTTTTGGATTGTTGAAAATGTCTGTTTTCGTTCAATAAATCGATGGGGATCAATGAGCCAATATAAGGAAATCCGTTCGAGCTGAAATTCAGCACGCTGATTATATTATCTAGTTTAGGTAATGTCACGTCAGCAAGAAAACAACCAAACTCAGAAAGCACCAAGGACCAGGGGTGAAATTCAGCTGGTTCCTACCGGATCACGTGATATGGTAGGGCCGACTGCGTGAATCCCCGCCCACCCGCGCGGACGTCATGACGTCGCTGTTTTGCGATGATTTTCAGCCTCTGCGCACATTTGCGAACTGGTAGGGAAGGTAAGTGAATTTTCCCCCTGCCAAGGACCTACAAATATTCTCCTTTATACATTGAATCATCTCTGAATTGAATCTTTGAAGTCAACCGTCATGCACCGCCATTTAAACATCTCAACTGTAGTTGAGATGTATATGTGTGTGTGTATATATATATATTAAATTTATATTTGCTGATAAAGAAATAAAGGAAGACTAGTAAAGATCTATTTCAAGCTATTTAGCTCTCATCAGCTAGCCATACCGTTACTCGGATTCGAACTTGGGCTGCCTGCATGTTAGGCAGATGTATTAACCTCTAAGCCACAGGTTCTCCTCGCTTTGTCGTCTTGTACCAGGGAAGATTAAATGGGTTTTCTTGCAAAGCAACCTGGTCTACCCAAATATGGGAAGGAGCATACTGCTTCCTTTTCGCCTTTCAGCCCCAATCCAGGAGCCCTCAGGCAGTCGCTATATCGTATATATAGCATCTATATATAGCATATATAGCAACATATACTATATATATAGTATTATGTACAAGCTTTAATTCTTTATACCTTGCATTGCACAAAACCTTGCCAAATAAAGCCAAAAGGTGGGGGGGGGACTTCAGAAAGTTTTAATGGTGGCCATTGTTAGGTACTGCTGGTATCTTCATCTGCATTTGTATTACCAGCAATATATTTTGGATACCAACATCCCTGAAAAAATACACCTATGAGAATAACACATTCAAAAATGCCTGCTCTTTAAAAGAACAACTTTCCCAACTATATCCAAATTGTATGCACCACAGATTAGACAAACAATCCAACCTAGCGGTCTATGGAGATTCCAGGTTGAAAGTGAAATTACTGTTGCCAGGGAGACACCCAGTTGGGAGCTGTTAAACTGCCCATCAAAATGGTACCCATCTATCTACTTGCAATCACCTGCTTTCAAACTGCTGGGTTGGCAGGAGCCACAGGATGTGATGGACACTCGCCCTGTCCCACAGCAGCAACTGGGTCTCAAACATGAGCCTGCTAATCATCAGCCCAGTGTCTTAACCTCATGAGCCACCACACTTCTTTTATCTTTGGGCTAACCAACAATAAAGACATATTTTGTGCCCATCTGTCCTAAGACAGGTTCTATTTCCTGCACAATTCCTAACATTGAAGGCAAGAAAGCTAGCTGGATATGAGGAGAGAGGGACAAATGCAGAAAAATAGCGAACTCAGCCCTTAAAACAAGTCAGTTCTCTCTCTCTATCTCTCTCTCTCCCTCTCCCTCTCCCCCTCTCTCCCTCTCTATCTCTGTCCCTCCCTCCCTCCTCTCTCCTCTCTCTCTCCTTACTCCTCTCTCCCACTCCCCCTCTCCCTTCCCCTCTCTCTCTGTCCCTCTTTTCCTCCTTCCCCCTCCCTCCCTCTCTCTCTCCCCTCCCTCTCTCTCTCCATCCCTCCCTCCTCCCTCCCCTCCCTCTCTCTCTCCCTCCCTCTCTCCCCTCCCTCCCTCCCTCTCTTCCCCCCTCATCTCCCCCCCCTCCCGGTAAGCCTGCAAGACGGAGCAGCAGTGGGTTTTCTGGCAACTAATTTATATGGATATCAAAGGTTCAGTTGGAGCATTTTTTTTTTTTGAAAGCAGGCAAAGAAAGACAAAGCTAGGGGAAAATATGTTGCTCTCCAAATCCCAGCGGTGTGCCACATTCGTTTTACTAGAGAATTTATTCTTTAGTACTTTCATGGATTGACATGAGGGAGGAATTCGCATGTCAGGAGAGATAAGATCTCTTGACTGCCAAAGGACTCTATTCAGACATGCATGTTAGTAGGTTGATAACTTATTCTGTATTGCCAAGAACTCAAAGATAGACATTTCTCCTTTTATCTCCATCTGGCTGCTCCCTGCATACTAAAGATACCGCAAAACAGCTAGATACATCTTAACTAGCCCTTTCAGAGAAGGGAGAGGGTTTTTTTCCCCCTCACTCCTTTCTCAGTCCATGCCATGAGGTGCAAATGTAAAGGAATTAGATGTAATCTAGTCTGATCATAAATGTATTTAATCTGCATGCTTATACATATAAACTGAACGTGGTGTGTGCATAAACCGAAGGAGGAGTCCGAGTGTACTCTGAATATTTGCAGCACAATTTTAAAAGAAGAAGAAGAGATGTTTCACTTTTACCTCAGGTTTAAAATGGGTTGTGAAATCCAGCAGGTTCTGGAGAACCGGTAGCAGACATTTTGAGTAGTTTGGAGAACTGGCAAATACTACTTCTGGCTGGCCCCAGAGTGAGATGGGAATGGAGATTTTCCAATATCCTTCCCGCAGGAGTGGGGAGGAAATGGGAATTTTGCAGTATCCTTTCCCTGGAGTGGGGAGGGAATAGGGATTTTGCAGTATCTTTCTCCTGGAGTGGGGTGGGAATGGAGATTTTGCAGTATCCTTCCCCTGACACGCCCATCAAGCCACACCACGCCCAACACACCACACCATGCCCACCAAGCCACTCCCACCAAGCCACGCCCACCAAGCCACACCCACAGAACTGGTAGTAAAAAATTTGGATTTCACCACTGGTTGTGATTTATTTGCTCGTTCGGTTGACATTCCGATTGTCATTCAGAAGTTCCAGGCAACATAAAGCGTTTACTCCTCCATGTTTTGGAACAATGTCTTTGTTTAAAAAAAAAAGTTATTGCCCAAAAATTATCCCATGGGTTTATATGACTGAAATAGAAGCGATTCCTGGTTGGCTCATTTATAAAAGTGTTACAAAGGAGGCATGAACTCAATTTTTTTTTAAAAAAAACCCCACTAATTTACCATGAGAAGAAGTTGTCAGGCTTGGAAACCATCTTGGGCACTGGATCTTCAGGCCTGCCACATTCGGTGCTGTGGGAAACTGAGACGGGGGGATTATGTGGAGCTGGGAGGTATGTAGTCAAAATAACATTCCTTTCTCCGAGAGTCAAGGCCACTCTGCCCTGCACCTGGAGGGCTGTGACTGGGAGGCATATCCAGTTGGGACGATGCATTGATTGGACAAGGTGATGGACATGTGGGTGCTGGGGCAAGGTTTTGGACTTTCTTTTGGGTGGGGAAGACCCAGAAGCTTTCAGATACGGGTTTTCCCAGATGTGCCAATATGATATCTCTAATAAAGTTGGAACTTTGAGGAAACTCAAGCCTCGGAGTTTTCTTTCATTGGGGGTGTTACTTGGAACCCTGACATTAACCCAAATCTGACAGAAGTATAACCTACTATCTTTCCATGACCTCACATGCTCTCTGCTACCCAGCTTACTTTTTTTTTTTCCTTTTTCTTTTTCCTGACCAGATGGGCCCATTTAAACAAGCCACTAGTGTGCAACCACTCCTATTTATTTTCCAAGAATACCTGGAGAACCTACATTTATGCGATTGAAATATCAGTGGATACCTCTTTGCTTTTCAGTAAGATGAACAACGCTTTCAAAGTGTACTTACCATATTTTTTTGGAGTATAAGACGCACCTTTCCTCTCCCCCCCAAAAAAGGGTGAAAATCTGGGTGCGTTTTATACTCCGAATGTAGCCCCCCCCCCAGCCTCGCAAACAGAGATTTCAGAGGCTGAAAGAAGCTTCAGAAAAAAACCCTCTGAAAGGCTTTTATCTAAAACAATGTGGCAAGCAACAAAAGAAGAATCAGTAAAGTTTCTAACAAAACTATGTTAACAAATACTGAGAATGACACAATAACCAACAGATCGGAAGAGGTTAATCTACATACCAATACCAAAGAAAGGAGATTGAACAGAGTACAGATAGTCCTTCAGAAAAAAAAAGCCTCTGAAAGAAGCTTCAGAAAAAAAGCCTCCAAACAGAGCTTCAGAAAAAAAGGCTTTTTTTTCTGAAGCTCTATTTCAGAGGCTTTCAGAGGCAGAAAAAAAAGTGTTTTTCTAAAACAGAGTTTCAGAAGTTTCAGAGGTAGAAAAAAAAAGCAAGGCACAGAGCTCACAACCAAGGAACCTGTTGCTAAAATTCACCTCTGGGAACAGCTGATTGGGGGTATTCCGGGAGGCCAATCCACCTGCCAATCAGCTTTTTTCTTATTTTCCTCCCCAAAAACTAAGCTGCATCTTATACTCCGGTGCGTCTTATACTCCAAAAAATACGGTCATATTAGGATAACCCCTACACAATTTTTAAAAGTTGTGTGGGCCCAAGGTCCAGGTGTGGCACTAAGGGAGAGGTCCATGATGCCTCCGGTAACCAAAGTATCCCAACGCCACAGTCCATTTCATTCACAGTCCACAACTCCATCCAACTAGGAAGTGTGGAGGGGTATTGTTCGATTTCCACTCTGGACAATTTAATCAACCAAATCCCTTATTTTAGGAAAACCTTGAATAAAAGAAAATAAAGACAAAAGTTTACAAAACAAACCCGTAGCTACCTCTGGCGTAATCTGTGATGATTTAGATGAGAATTGGTTGATTTTTCAGTAGTGTATCCAGAACAGAATGAAGGAGTGGTTTTGTTGTTGTTGTTGTTGTTAAATAATGATTTGAAGCTGGAAAGATATGGTAAGAAAATATATGAAGGGATGGAGGCAGAAGTGGTATTCAGCCAGTTTGAACCGGTTCGGGAGAACAGGTAGCGGCAATTGCGGGTGAGGTGGGGTGGGTGAGGTGAGGTGGGGTGGGTGAGGTGAGGTGAGGTGAGTGAGGTGAGGTGGGGTGGGGTGGGGTGGGGTGGGGTGGGGTGGGGTGGGGTGGGGTGGGCCCGCCCTTGCCCACTTGCACGGATGTAATGCCATCCTATTTAGCCACATTTTCGAGGCCGGCCGCATGTGTGGGAGGCACGTGTGTGAGCAAAGCACATGCGCAGAAAGGTGGGCGCATGTGTGGATGGCACGCATGCACGACGAACTGGTGGTAAAAATATTGGAAACCCACCACAAGATGGAGGGTGAGCAAAGGGAAAAGAAAAAGAAAAAGAGAGAACAAAAAAGAGAGAAAGGGAAAGAGACAGGGGTGGTTTCTACTTACCTTTATACTGGTTCACAACGGGATCGCACGCATGCGCTTGCTTTGCGCACATGTGCGCCATGCTTCTGCACATGCGCAGAAGCTTCTGCACATGTGCAGATAGCTGATGATGACATCCGGGGCAGTGGGCGGAGCCTCCCGCCGGTTTTAGTACCGGTTCTTGCGAACCGGTCCGAACCGGAGGCAACCCACCACTGGAAAGAGAGAAAGCGAAAGAAATTGAACGCGAAATAGGGATAGAGAAAGAAAAAAGAAAGGAGAGGGATGAAGGAAGAAAGGATAGGTAAAAGAACGTTATTTTATGGATCCATGTATTTTCCTACAGATTTAGTCTTTCGTTTCCAAGACAGCACACCTCTTACTGCTAATGTTTGTTGCTGCTGTTTAAAAAAGAATCCCAGCAATATCAGTCCTGAAATATAAAGAACCAGAAGGTGGAAAAATTCCAGGGACTGTAATAAGCCGAAGGCTAAAGGGATGAAGGGGGAGGAGGGGTATAACAGCCTTCTTACAACCCAGATGTTTACCCTCTAACCTTCCCCTTTTAGCCTGAGTGCCAATAAGAGGCAAGAGAGAAGGGGTGTGGGAGAGAAGCCCCCAGAAGCATTATACATGAAGTGACCTAATTGTCATGGCAAAAATACAAGGTTGCCCTTCTAAACCAGCAAGAGGATGTGCGTATACATGGGTGAGCGAACGCCGAACATTTTTCAGCTGCTAAAAGAAAATGCAGATGTAATGGTCCCCGGAAGGCAAAAACTCAACCTACGCAAGAACCAGATTTATCTAATTTTGTCGGCATGCCCAAATCTGAAACTAGACAGAGAAGAATTGCCAGCCCAAATCAGGCCACTGGTTTGTCAAATTTAGTGGCTGCCTTCAGCAAAGGTGAAAGGCGTGACTTGCCATGGCATCCGCCATGCATTTATTGGAGGAGGACAACGATAATCATCTTAGGCCGTTCAGGCAATTAGCTGGTATGAGAACATGCGCCGATCTCCCTTTTAATAATCCTTATGCATATAATAGGGCGGGGAAATCAACAGAATAGCAGAGTAACAGAGTTGGAAGGGACCTTGGAGATCTTCTAGTCCAACTCCCTGCTCAAGCAGGAGACCGTATAGCAGTGATGGCTAACCTTTTTTCCCTCGGGTGCCAAAAACACACAAGCGTGCACGCCCACACCCATAATGCAATGCCTCCCACATGCCTTGCCCCCCTGCACAGGCGCACACAACGCCCCATGTTGCCCTGCCCCCCTGCGCAGGCGCATGCAACCCCCCATACTCTCCCATCCCCCTGCGCATGCACACACAATCCCTCCCGCTCTGCGTTTTGGGCCTAGCAGGCCTCCCTGAAGCCTACTGAGGCTGGAAACAGCCCATATCCAGACTTCCAGTAGGCCTGTTTTTCACCCTCCCCAGGCTCCAGTGGCTCCAGAGGCTTTCCTGGAGCCTCCAGGTGGGCAAAAATGGCCTCCCCTGGCCCTCCGGAGGCCCTCCGGAGGCTGGAAATGGCCCATTTCCGGACTTCCACTACTTCCGTTTTTTGCCCTTTCAGAGCCTCCATGCGAGCCCTGTACTTACCTGGCATCCAAAATGGGCCGCATGGAGACTCCTGGGAGGGGAGGGGCAGCATGGCCATACATGTGCATCTCCCCCATGTGCGGCAGAGACCTGAAAATCAGCTGGCCGGTGGGAGGCGCATGTGCATGTGTGGTGGAGCTGACCTAGAGTGACAGCTTGCGTGCCCACAGAAATGGCTCTGCATGCCACCTGTGACACGCGTGTCATAAGTTCTCCTTTACAGTCCTATACAATTTCAGACAAGCTGTCAACCCTGAAGCTGGCCTAACTGTGGCCATTTTCTCATTATAGCTTTCCTCTAAGGAGGTTTCTCTTCTCATTGCTTCAGGGCTGACACAGCCCGGAGCGAAGGGGCCAGGGAGAGGGATTAGAGATAGCTGGGGTTTGTAGCCTAAATCAAATTCTTTCCCCTGGGAATCAAGGACATTTGTACAGGTGTTCGAGAGGTGGAGACTAAGGTCACCTAGCAACTAGTCTATGTGCTGATTGGATCATGTGACTGGAAACTTTTGGAGGGAAGTGACAAAGTTTTATTTTTAATTGGGTGTAAAACCAGCGGGAAATTCGAGCCGGTTTTCCATCAAGTCTGTGCCAATTTGATATGTCCTGATAAAATGTTCTTTGAAGAATACGCCTGCCTCAGAGTTCTTATTGAAGGGGATGTATTACCTGGAACCTTGACACAAGTGCCTCTCCGGTCTCTTCTTAAAACCCTCCAGTGACGGAGCACTCACAACTTTTGAAGGCAAGTGGTTCCATTGGTATCACCAAATTTGTTTTAAGGGTCCAATATTTGTTCTAAGTGGAGTACAAAGAAGACCCAAGCTTTATTTGTGCCTCTCGAAGAGACTTAATTTACTACTACATTGTTTATCATTAGGTTATTTCCCTGCTCACATTCTAATCTTTTGTCTGCTTCCAAACTTTCCTTTGCATCATCAAACACCGTGTCATTCTATTATTTCCCAGAAACACCGAACGTTGGAGTATGTGGATGGCACACAATCTGCCTTGCCAAGCTGGTTTATTTTGCAGCTGTGAAAGGTTCAGGTTCTAGGACAACTCATCATGGCCAACTCACCATGGCCAACTCTCCTTGACCAACTCATCATGGGCAACTCACCATGGGCAACTCTCCTTGACCAACTCATCATGGGCAACTCACCGTGGCCAACTCTCCTTGACCAACTCATCATGGGCAACTCACCATGGCCAACTCTCCTTGACCAACTCATCATGGGCAATTCACCATGGCAAATTCTCCTTGACCAACTCATCATGGGCAACTCACCATGGCCAACTCTCCTTAAAGTTTTTATTTTTATTTTTCATAAACACATTTACATGTACAGTCATTTCCATCATTTTTCATTCATCTTTTCTTTTAACTTTCATGTTTAATTTTTATTTTTGGGGGGCTGCTCTTTTACCCTTTACCTTTACTCCAACCTTTCTTCTTCTCCTCCCCTTCTCTTCCTTCCTGTTTCTCCTCCTACTTCCTTCGTTCTTCCTCTCCTTCTACCATGGCCAACTCTCCTTGACCAACTCATCATGGCCAACACACCATGGCCAACGCACCACGGTCAAGTCACCACAAGTCAATTTCCCGTGGGACAATTCAATGCTGTATTAATTGTTTCATTCAGTGAATTTTATTATTGGTGACCACATTTTTGTCAAAATTATTGCAACTCTCGCATTTCTTATAGGCACTCTGCTTGAGAAAATGCTCCAAGTGTATTTTCTTTTCAAATTCAATTTCTCTTATACTAGCCTTTTCTCAAGGTCTTCCTCCAGATGTGTGGAACAATTCTGAGAGTTATGATAAGATGGGCAGCCAATACATTTTCTAAATAAAAATAAAATTGTGGATTGACTTTCTTTATTTTGTTATTATTGGCCACGTTTCCATTGAAATTAATGTAACTTTTGTATTTGTTGAATTGTCCCACGACAGAGTTGGCCGCAGTGAGTTTGCTATGGCAAGTTGGCCATGGCGAATTGTCCCATTATGGAGAGGTTCCATCTCCATGAAGCTTCAGGGATGGGCTATCTGACTCACTTGGACACCTGGATCCAATCAGTCTAGATTCTGAGCATCTTTCTCAGTGAAAAAGCTTTAGGTAAAGGTAAAGATTCCCCTCACACATATGTGCTAGTCGTTCCCAACTCTAGGGGGCGGTGCTCATCTCTGTTTCAAAACCAAAGAGCCAGCACTGTCCAAAGACGTCTCCTTGGTCATGTGGCCGGCATGACTCAATGCCAAAGGCGCACGGAACGCTGTTCCCTTCCCACCAAGGGTGGTCCCTATTTTTCTACTTGCATTTTTTACGTGCTTTCGAACTGCTAGGTTGACAGAAGCTGGGACAAGCAATGGGAGCTCACCCTGTTACGCAGCACTAGGGATTCAAACCGCTGAACTGCTGAAAAAAGCTTTACAGAATGCTTTGAAAGGACGCTTTAATGAGTCATGGATTGAAGCATGAGCTCTTGGAAGACATTCACAGCTCTGGTAGAAATGTGCCCAACTCCTGTCTTTTTAAGTCAACATCTCATTGTCTCAAAGAGATCAGAAAATTTGAGGCCAGTGTGGAAAATGAACCAATAACGATGGAGTTCACTTTTATTCCCTTATGATTTTACTCAATTTTCAGTTTCCGGACTAATATGAGAAGGCCAGTTCTGAATTCTGCTCTTTTCAGAAACTGACATGATGACTTTCTATTCCATCCATGTGCAAAAGATGAAAAATTGCTTACATTAAATCAGAATATACTAAGGGAAAAAAACACAAACCAAAGCTATTATTTTAAGGGAAATCAGTTTCTAAAAGGGCAGACTAAGAAAAGTGAATACGAAAGTATACCTTTTAGAAAAACGTGTAACTGTACAGATTTTTTTCCCTTTCTGCTCACCAAATTTGCAAAGGGACACAGAAATATGGGGAAAAAATAAATCTACATTTCCCTAAAAATTGGAAAGGGGAACAATGGAAGATTATAATTCAATACAAATCTGTCTTTATTATAAGTTTGTTAAACACAATAAATATGATTATTGGTATTTTATTTGTAGTAAAAGGAGTGATATCAAGAATATGGAGATTGGCATAAAAATAATATATTGAAATATTGAATCATTAAGGAAAGATTATAATTCAACAAAATATGTCTATTATTACTAAAAGTTTATAAGATGGTTAATTGTATTAAATATGAAGAATATTGTTTTATTTGTACTAAAATGTAAGACATTCTGGCCTTACGCTGTTCACACAATAATATGCTTGTAGAAAAATAAAAAAACTTTTTATTAAAAAAATAATAATAAACTTACATTTTGAAATATCTGTAAACCTGATTTATCCAACCACATTACAAACTCATGTTTAAGAGGTGCCAAATCATGGTTTAAAAAAAGTTTCACCATTTCTCACACCTAAATGCACAGATTACTTTTTCAAGGCATGGAAAAACTAGCATTACTGCATTAAAAAAATAAAACCCTTCTAATTGCTTTCTCTCTCCCCCCTTCAAAGAAGCTAAGGAGGGCATTGAAAAACCTTGCTAACCAGGACCAATCCAAAACATGGTTAATTAAGGGAGTTCTCAGCAACAGGCCCTTATCTGGAGAATTCTAGGAACTGAAGAGCACATCTCTGATGGGCACTCAGCTTAAGAAAATGTTCCAAATATATTTTCTTTCCGAATTATCTTATACCAGCCTTTTCTCAAGGTCTCTCTCCCAGATGTTATGGACCAATTATCAGCAATGGTCAGAGGCTGAAGCAGGATGAAGCTGAATTCACATTTGTGCAGAAGGAACTCTCTTGGTTCCAGAGACTATCCTTCAAAAGGTGATATCCTTCCTGAAAAAGCAAGTCCACTGTGGCTAATGTTAGATGGACCTGTGGAGACTTGTCACCAGGTTCTTCTGGTATGTCCATTTTGACATTTTGTCCATTAACCCAGCCAAAGCAACTCATGAACCATCAAACATCTTCAAATATGCTTTATCGGGGGCTGCCTTAGAAGATCACTTGGACAAAATATGTATGTGGTTGGAGAAGATGATACAACAACATATTGATTTGAAATCCAAAATATTTTTGCTGGGGATTTTACCAAAAACTTATAGTAGAGAGAATGTATATCTGATTATCCATGTAATAACTGCAGCTAGAATTGTATTTGCACAAAATTGGAAAAGTGAAGAGATTCCTACAGAGGAGAATATGATGAGGAAAATATTAGAATGTGCAGAAATGAATAGGTTAACACTTGCAATAAAAAAAAAAAGGAACAAACTGAATATTATATTATATAGGAGCTATTATACCGATGGTTAGAGAATAAATGTGAAAGTTAGAAATAAAAGTAGATTATAATATCAATAGAATTAAATAAGTTAAGAAGAGGATTGTCACAATATTAGATATACTATGTACATCAGTATTAAGTTAAGAGTAGATGAATAATGAATATGGCAGTAAATTTTAATTGTTATTGCATGAGACATTTGTACCCAAATGACATACTGTTTAATGCAAAATGGATTGTTTGTATTAAAATAAAATTTTAAAAAAATTTAAAAGAGATCACTTGGAAACGACAATCAGTTGAAAATGCAACAGTCTCAGTGTTGAATTGTGGATGTCCTCATCATACAATACCTAATGGACCTCCTATGGATTACCAATACATTTCCAGGTGCAACTTAGACATATGTGCATAGAAGCAGCCTGCCCACTCTACCCAGTCTATCTTTAAATAGTCCACAAAGTAGAAAAGATAAGACCAAAAGTAATTGCTTTTCTGTAGTGGCTTTCACAGACTCCCTTTGTGAATTAGCAATAGCAACAGCACTTAGACTTATATACCGCTTCACAGTGCTTTACAGCCCCTCTCTAAGTGATTTACAGAGTCAGTATATTGCTCCCAACAATCTGGGTCCTCATTTTACCGACCTCGGAAGGATGGAAGGCTGAGTCAACCTTGAGCCTGGTGAGATTCGATCTGCCAAACTGCTGGTGATCAGCAGAAGTAGCCCGCAGTACTGCACTCAAACCACTGCATCACCACGGCTCTTAGACTAACAAATTCAATCTTAGCCATTTTTTGAAGTTACTAAATACTGAAGTGTTCTGGAGGCCATGTGGGATTCCATCTGGGATTGAACAGTTGCAGGAATTGGTATGTCTAGCCTAGTGAAAGGAAGAGTTAGGGGTGTCATGATAACAGTCCTCCAATATTTGAGGGGCTGCCACAAAGAAGACAGGGTCAACCTATTCTCCAAAACACTTGAAAACAGGACAACAAGCAACGGATGGAAACTAATCAAGGAGAGAACGAGTCTAGAAATTACTTGATAGTGAGAACAATTAATTAATGGAACCGCTTGCCTTCAGAAGTTGTGACTGTTCCATCATGGGAGGTTTTCGAGTAATGGCTGGACAGTCACTTGTCTGGAATGGCATAGGATCTCCCACTTGAGAAGGGGGTTGGACTAGAAGACCTCCAAGGTCCCTTCCCACACTGGTATTCTGTTATTTTGCTAATCTGCATTTATTGGACGCTTGTCCTTCTGATCAACCATTCCTTTGGTTTTATATTTTTTCATTCAATTTTTTACGTTGCAAACCCACCATTCTGGAGCCCGGCGCTATCAAAGACCACATTTAAATAAAGTCAGAAAATGGTATCCAAGGTTGAAGCAACGTAAGCTTGACAATTCTAGAACTTTTGGAGTTGACAAGGCTGAGCAAGGAGACTTTGTCTCTTTCAAGTTTCAAACGCGAGTTTGAAGAGCACATCACCTGCTTTCAGTTCCTTCCATCACACTGGAAAATGTTGCGCCTGGCCACATTTTGCCTGCAAGCGGTTTCCATCCTGCCTGTTAGAGCCCGAGGCCAGCACGGAATTAATTGATTCTTATTGCCTTCTGCATAACTCACACCGAGCTCTTAAATTCATCGTGAAATTAACGGCATACCGTTTTAGCAAATCCACCCCCAATGAAATAAATAGATGCACACACAACAGCTTCCCCCAACTTGCCCTCCTTTGGTATGTTATGGACCACCCTTCTTCTCCCACCCTGCCCCCTCAGGAGCAATTACACTGAATGGAAGGAATGAAATTTGTCATCTATAAAGATATATGTGCGTCTGAGAAGCCACAAGTTAGAAAAAGGTTGTCATAGTGTCTCCCCCACTTGCAAGGATTTGGTGGGGCTGACCCAGCCGTTAGCCTTTCTATCTCAAACGAATGAGACTAATTCAAACATCAAATGAATTTTCCCCATACATCATTTATCGCAGTTGTTTTTAAAGATAGTATCTTTTTCTCCATTCCTTCTAAAAACCATCCATCTAGGTTTCAGCCAGCAGCTGGAAAAAAAATGAAATGAATAATCCAAAAACTAACCTATTTTAAAACATGTTAACTGCTGGAGCTTCTTGTCAAAAGTCTTTGAAAGACTTAGTTGGGAGGGGAGGAAAAAAGCTGAAAATGCTGTTTTAGTTCTCCAGCCCCCTTTCTCTAGATTTCCTGGGAAAGAGGCTTTATTTATTTACTTTTTTACTTGTTTATTTTAACAACTTCAGGGGCAGCCCATCTCACTACCGAGATGCTGGGCGGTAGGTAACAATGAATTAAAAAAATGCAAAATAGCAGAAAAACTCAATTTAATTTATAAAAAACAAAATTCAGGTTGAGCAAGATATAAATAAGTTCCAAAGTTGTTTTTTTTTTAAATGGGCAGAATTAAAATAACATTATTGTAGCCGATGCTTTAAATATATATTTTACGTTAGGTTCATTTCTCTAGGCTAGCCATACCGAATTCCTGCAACTGTTCTTGATAAGTTTTAGCTTCCAGTCCTTTAATCATCTTCTCTGCATCCTTTCCAGAGTTGCAAGATCTTTTCTCAAAGGTCTTTGGAATTAACATGGAAACAGATCTTCTTCATGGTGGTACTAATGTGTGGGTTTTCTTGGCTTCTATGCTGTAATAGCCTCCAAATATTACCCTGTTTCCCCGAAAATAAGACCCAACCAGAAAATAAGCCCTAGCATGATTTTTCAGGATACCAGTAATATAAGGCCTATCCCAAAAATAAGCCCCAGTTAAGATTGTCAGCCAAACCAGGGGTGAAATCCAGCAGGTTCTGACAGGTTCTGGAGAACTGGTAGCGGACATTTTGAGTAGTTCGGAGAACCGGCAAATATCACCTCTGGCTGGCCCCAGAGTGGAGTGGGAATGGAGATTTTGCAGTATCCTTCCCCTGGCACGCCCACCAAGCCACGCCCACAGAACCGGTAGTAAAAAAATTCAGATTTCACTACTGAGCCAGATGGATGCATTTAGTACCAAATTTCCCATAAACCATAATGTGTCTTTTGGAGCAAAAATTAATATAAGATCCGGTCTTATTTTGGGGAAAATATGGTAGTGTTGTTTTAGGCCCTCTAAAAATCACCGCTTCAATCCCGCTTCTTCCAGCCACTAATTCTCACTCTATTTTTATTTATTTATGTTTAATTCAGGTGATGACAAATTGTTTTATACATCCATCACACTTCCCATTTTAAATTGAGGAGGCAGAACCAACTTTCTGGTCTAGCATACTTTGGAGTGCTGAGAGGCTGCTCTTCTTAGGCTGTTTAAAGTGATGCGGATTGATTTAAGAGATTGTCATTATAGTATTCTTCAGAATATTCAACATACCTGATGGAAATACTTAACGGAAATAATATCACAGAATGGAAATCTGCACTATTGAAATAGATGTATCATGGAAATAGTGTAATGTTTGTGGAAATAAATAGATTTATTGCTTAATAAGATAGATAACATGGAGAGAGAGAGGTGATGGAAAATAGATGAGAGAGAGAGACGATAGAAAGAGATAAGTAAATAAAACAGAGATGATAGAGATGGATGAATGGATAGATGGATGGATGGATGGATGGATGGACGGATGGACGGACAGACGGATGGATGGACGGGTGGGTGGATGAATGGATAGATAGATAGATAGAAGATAGATAGATAGATAGATAGATAGATAGATAGATAGATAGATAGATAGACAGATATAGACAGACAGACAGACAGATATAGACAGACAAATGACAGGAAGATAGATAGATAGAGGATAGATAGATAGATAGATAGATAGATAGATAGATAGATAGATGATAGACATGATAGACAGATATAGAATATATCTGTCTCTTTCTCTCTCTCTCTCTCACACACACACACACACTCACACACACACTTACACAAAGCCGTATGATTTTGGATCTGCCGACGGATCTCAGATTTACTTCTTTTTCAGATTTATATATTTTCTCTGAGGGAGGGAACCTGAACGGAGACCCAAACCCCACTATCTCCTTTCCCCCCTGATCAACTCCTACTACAGTTACAATTTGGGGACCTTCTATTTTTGCAGCCCCTTTTCTATCCTTGCTGCTTTTCAGGGACTTTTGGGTGGGAGAGGGTCGTCTTCTTTCTTTTCCCCATTTGTTTGTTTGTTTGTTTGCTTGTTTGTCCGGGGGCGGGGGGGGGGGGGGGGTGGGAGAAGAAGGGATGCCTCCCTCCCCTGCTCTGACGTGACCTCTTCCCTCCGGGTTTCTGCTCCGGCTCTGTGCGTAAAGCTGAAGGTGCCTAGTGTCAAATGTCAGAACTTGTCCCAAGCTGTCAAAGAAGAGAATAGGCCGAGATGATTGATGACCGCAAAGCCCGAAATCCAAGCCTCAGCTGCAAATGCTACGTTGACGAAAGAGGGAGAAGGGGCGAGAGAGGCTACCCACAGTGGCTGCAGCCTGAAGGTCAGCTTGCATTCCTTGACACCCACTGCTCTGGGCCCCGACTAACAAGCCATCACCTTCCCAGGCCCTTTCTCTGAGGTTTCTCTTTCATTCTCTTTGCATTCCCCCCACCCAAATTTTGCAAATCCCCCCCTACCCCGACCCATGCAAGAAATTTCTGTTTATTTAAAAAAAATATAGGAGAAAAAGAGTTTTTCCCCTCCTGGTTATTTTTATTATTTTTATTATTATTCTTTTTTAAAAAAAAAAATCCTCCCCTCCGCTAACTCCTTTACTCTCACCCTCCGCCCGGCTGCTCCGGGGCTGCGTTCCCTCCGAGATGCCACAGGCTATGTTTTTATGCTGCACAAGTCAGATGACAAGATTATTAATGGGAGCGGGGCAATGTCATATCGTATTTCATGCATATTCATGAACAACGGTGGTGGTGGTGTGTAGCTAGAACCACGAGCCATATGAGGAAAGCAAAAGAACGGAGAAGAATGGGGAGGGGGGGAAGGAAAAAGGTTGTCTATCCTCTCCCAAAAGGCAGAGTCTGAGGGAAGGGACTCCACTTTGTTGGAAGAAATATCCATCCGGTTCACTTCCAAGCCGGGAGAAAGACACTGGAAACATGGAGGCTGATTGGAAAGAAGGTTTAATGGTGAAGCAGAAGCACATGGATTTGAGGTCCTGGTGCAGCTGACCACATGGAGTTGAGCATGAGGGTTATTTATACTTTCTCGTGGCCTTGCCCTTGAGCTTCCTGTTCCTGTGCAAGAAAATGCATTCTATTGGCTGCTGTAGGGGTCACTGCTAACCCTGTAGGTTGTCTGAGAAGTTGAGTTGAAGTCTGGAGGGTGATGCAATGTCCCCAGCAGAGGTGGTATTCAGCCGGTTCAGACCAGTTCGGGTAAACCAATAGTGGTGACCTGACGCAATCCTGTCCTATATTGCTGTGTTTTTGACCAGGTGTGGGTTCTACTTACCTTTACTACTGGTTCGCAACGAGATTGTGAACCGGTAATAAAGCTTCTGCGCATGCGCAGATTGCCGATGATGACATCCGGGGCAGTGAGTGGGGCCTCCCGCTGGTTTTACTACTGGTTCTTGCAAACCGGTCCGAACCGAGGGCAACCCACCACTGTTTTTGATGCTGCACGTTTGTGTGGATTGTGCACGTCAGAGGTGGGTTTCAGCAGGTTCTGACCAGTTCTGGAGAACCGGTAGCGGAAATTTTGAGTAGTTCGGAGAACCGGTAGTAAAAATTCTCACTGGCTCCGCCCCCATCTATTCTCTCGAGTCCCAGCGATCAGGAGGAAATGGGGATTTTGCAGTAACCTTCCCCTGGAGTGGGCTGGGAATGGAGATTTTACAGTATCCTTCCCCTGCCCCGCCCACTAAGCCATGCCTGAGTGGCCAGAGCCTCAGTGGCATGGGAGGCTAATGTCTCCTACTAAGGCAGCATTTAACATCCAGCTGCCTGAAATTACTGCGAGTTCAATTCTCACCAGGCTCAAAATTGACTCAGCCTTCCATCCTTTCTAAGGTGGGTAAAATGAGGACCCAGATTGTGGGGGCAATAAGCTGACTTTGTATAAATATATACAAAAGTATGAAGGCTATTGCTTAATGCATTGTAAGCCACCCTGAGTCTCCGGAGAAGGGCGGCAAATAAATAAAATAAAAATAAAAATAAAAAAATAAATAAATGCCCACCAATCCATGCCATGACCACTGAATGAACGGTTGTAAGTCGAGGACTACCTGTACCCTTTGCCAAGACAGAGCTGGTGTCCATGACCATAAATCCCTCCCTTTCATAAACTGACACTTCCCTCAATCAATGAAAGAATATTATTAGTATCTGGGACTGCTTCTCCAAGGAGAACTGTTAATAGATATGGTACAGGTTTCTTTCTTGGAGATAAGAGGCCAGAAGAAAAAGCAAAGCAGAAGGAAAAATCAATTTCATGTCATCGCCAACAACGGGGACAAAATAACCCCACCAGCCCTGAGGAATGCTTTCTATCGAAATTTGGATAATAGGCAATTATAATTAGTTAACCAATATTAAGGCAGCTGGTTAATTGATGATAAATTCTGGTTGTATTTCCTCTTTGTCCCAACAAAGCATGTTGACCTATCATGGAATATGGGTAGTCCTCGGCGTACGACCACACTCGAGCCCAACGTTTCTGTTGCTAAGTGAGACATTTCTCAAGTGAGCTTCTGTAACCCTTCTTGTCACCGTTTGTTAAGTGAAATTGCAGTTGTTAAAGGAGTAAGGTGATTGTTAAGTGAATCTGGCTCTAACTTTGCTTGTCAAGAAGATCGCAAAAAGGGATCGCATGACCCCGGGGACATGGCAAACCGTCATAAATAGGAGCCTCTTGCTGAGCATCTGAATTTTGATCACATGACCATGGAGATGCTGCAACGGTCATCAGTGACCAGTGTGAAAAATGGTCAAAAGTCACGTTTCTCAGTGCCGTTGCAACTTTGAACTAAAGGAACTCTTGTAAGTCAAAGATTGCCTGTATTAACTGCTTGCTTATTTCATTTTGGTACTTTGATGCCTTACGTGGTCTCTGTCATTGTTCCTCAAGCACTGAGCTAATAGTGTGCGGCGGCAGCCAAAAAAGCCAACGCAATCCTAAATTGCATCAACAGAGGGATACAATCAATATCAAGGGAGGGACTAATACCACTCTATAAAGCCTTAGTAAGACCACACCTAGAGTACTGCATCCAGTTTTGGTCACCCCACTATAAAAAAAGATGTTGAAACTCTGAAAAGAGTGCAGAGAAGAGCAGCCAAGATGATTAAGGGGCTAAAACATACGATGAATGGTTGCAGGAACTGGGCATGGCTAGTCTAGTGAAGAGAAGGACCAGGGGAGACATGACAGCAGTCTTCCAATATTTGAGGGGCTGCCACAGAGAGGAAGGGGGTCAAGCTATTTTCCAAAGCACCCAAAGGCCAGACAAGGAATAATGGATGGAAACTGATCAAGGGGAGATTCAACCTGGTTATGAGGAGAAATTTTCTGACCGTGAGAACAATCAACCCATGGAACAGAAGTTGCCTTTGGAAGTTGTGGGAGCTTCATCCCTGGAAGCTTTCAAGAAGAGACTGGACTGTCATCTGTCAAAAATGGTGCAGGATCTGCTTGAGTGGGGGGGGGAGGGTTGGACTAGATGACCTACAAGGTCCCTTCCAACTCTGTTAATCTGTATCTGCGTCTGTATCTAAATAGGTTGCAATTTAAAGCACTAAAAGAGCGGCTCATCTTCTCATCCAAGCCAGTAAAGGAGGAAAAATGTAGGAAATTCCCACCAACAGATTAGAAGAATGGGGAGAACATGACAGCAATATCAGAACAGAGGAAATAACATGTTAATAGCATTTTGAGTTCTCCCGGTGTCTCATCATCAGCATTTTTATTGCCACTTTCTCTCTGAATAGAGTATCAGAATTTATTGAGCCAATATGTCTCCATCAACTTTGATAAAATATATTTTATTCAATAAGAGATGGAATAATGTTTATCTATGAACTAAAAAGGAAAGGGGAAAAAAAAAGATACATGCCATATTATTGTACCATGGCGTGATATTACAAGTTCCAGAAGGTACACATATCTTTCATTCTGAGAAAAAAAATTGAACTGGATCTCTGATTCTCAGATGTCCCCCAGAATTAGGCTTCTGTGAATGCAAAATTTGGGACCACGTAAAACCCTTCCGCCCTTTGACAGATGTTATGGGGGGGGGGGGAAATCTTCCAGCTTAAAGAAGCTGAAAAATATGGGGTAGAAGACATTATTTATGCTATTTTACCTTCCTTCCCCCCTCCCTCCCTCCCTCCCTCCCTCCCTTCCTATTGGCCAATCCTAGCTTCTTCTTATCCTTCCTTTCTTTCTCTCTCTCTCTTTTTGTTTCTC
>WNWU01000044.1:5215591-5225960 GCA_012654045.1 Ptyas mucosa
GGAAGGAAGGAAGGAAGGAAGGAAGGAAGGAAGGAAGGAAGGAAGGAAAGAAGGAAGGGCAATAACTCTCTAAACAGCTTGCAGAATCAGCATATTGCCCCCAAAACAATCTGGGTCCTCATTTTACCGATCTCATAAGAATGGAAGGCTCAGTCAACCTTGAGCTGATCAGGATCAAACTCCTGGCAGTGAGCTGAATGAGCCTGCAATACTGCATTCTAACCACTGCGCCAGCACGGCTCTTAAAAATGCAAGAAATAAACAATTTACAGTTTAAAAAACGTTGAATGCTTTCCAAGCATTGTCCCCCCTTTTTGTTATCAAAGGTTAACCTATTGCACTGTTAGGTGATATCACTATATCTTGAAAGAAATGGAAAAACTTGCCCTGAGAAACTTGAATACACTTGCTATTGTCTGCTATCATTTATATCTAATACAAGCCGTTCTACATGGCTCATCTTTAATCCCCATGCTTGTTAAGAAGCTTAAAGAGTAAAAAAAAAAAAAAATCAGATGATTTCAGGGTCTTTTGGAGTTCAAGGTCAATATGATTATGTCCTTTCTTTCCTTTCTCTCTCTCCTCTCGTTCTCTCTCCCCCCCTTTGTAGTTAACGTCATGGTCTCCTCACAGTTTGCAAAGTTCAATTCCTTTTTGGTTCCCTAATTAGGAGCTGTCCAGGAATATATCTGGAGGCTTTTATATGCGAGATCAACCCTTTGCCCTGGGACCAATTATAGAAAAATAGCTTTACATATTTCAGTGTTTGAATATCTGATGTTCATACATGCTGTCATGTTTTATGGCAAGGCATGATAAGAGCTACGCCATTATCAGCCTGGGATGCAAACCTTCATGGAGATTTAAAACCCAGAACAGAGAGATCATACTTGGATATATTATACGGTGAATGTCATCTTTAGATGTGTCAGCTTGACTTGTAGTAATAATTATAAGGAATAATGTGATGTTAATGACTGTAAGTATTCTCTTCTATTACGAACACTTAAATTACAGACAATGTAAAGGAAATTTAAAGGATTTTTTAAAAAATAATGTCTAAATTCTGCAGGATTTGTGTGATTCTTATTTAGGGAAGTGTGTATTGGACTCTTCTAATCCAAATAATTGGATCACCTAGGCCAGGGTTTCCTACTTTAGCCACTTTAAGACAGGTGGACTTCAATTCCAGAATTCCCCAGTCAACATGGCTGGCTGAGGAATTCTGAGAGTCAAAGTCAACCCGTCTTAAAGCCTCCAAGGTTGACAAACACTGACCTAAGACTATTTGAGAAATCAAGCAAATTCAGGTAAACTATCAAATCAACGCCAGGACAATCAAAGAATCGGTTTTCATCCACCAGTTGAATCTGAATCATTGATTGCATTCGGAAGCCCAATTCAGTTCAATGACCTTTGGATCAGATTAAATTATAGAAACTCACAAATGATGACGTTAACGATAGATAGATTAACAGAGTTGGAAGGGACCTTGTAGGTCATCTACTCCAATCCCCCGCCCAAGAAGGAGACCCTACACCATTTCTGACAAATGGCAGTCCAATCTCTTCTTGAAAGCTTCCAGGGATGAAGCTCCCACAACTTCTGAAGGCAACTTCTGTTCCATGGTTGATTGTTCTCACTGTCAGAAAGTTTCTCCTTATTTCCAAGTTGAATCTCTCCTTGTTCAGTTTCCTCCATTATTCCTTATCCGGCCTTCGGGTGCTTTGGGGAAAATAGCTTGACCCCCTTCCTCTCTGTGGCAGCCCCTCAAATATTGGAAGACTGTTATCATGTCTCCCCTGGTCCTTCTCTTCACTAGACTAGCCATGCCCAGTTCCTGCAACCGTTCATCGTATGTTTTAGCTTCCAGTCCCCCTCATCATTTTGGTTGCTCTTCTCTTCACTCTTTCTAGAGTCTCAACATCTTTTTTATAGTGTGGTGACCAAAATTGGATGCAGTTTTGGTGACAGGAGAGATAATAATTCCCCTCACCCACCCAGTGAAGGTGATGCATGGAACAAAGGGGCAGACTTAAATCCACCACTGTGACTGCCATCTTTACCTTCCTGATCTTGTCTACCACATACATTATGGACAAGAGCAGAATTCTCTTACAGCTATTAGAACTGCTGGAAGAGGCCATGGAAATAAGGGAAAATTAAAAATAAAAACATGATTCCTTCACTTTTAGAGAGTAAAAAGACATGATGATGTTTGATGGCGTTAAGAGGTACCATTGCAGGATGTCAGCTGCCTTTACCACCATTGCAGTAAAGCTGCCTTTTGCCATTGACTGATGATGAATTTGTCAATGCCGACAATGTTCAAGTGGTGCTCCAGATGTTTTGAAATTACACCCAAGGTGCCTTTTACTAGAATAGAATAGAATTTTTTATTGGCCAAGGGTGATTGGACACACAAGGAATTTGTCTTGGTGCATATGCTCTCAATGTACATAAAAGAAAAGATACGTTCATCAAGAATCATAAGGTACAACACTTAATGAAAGTCATAGGATACAAATAAGCAATCAGGAAACTATTGGTACTACCTTTGCTTTCTTATGCCACAGGCATTCTACTTCTATTTGCAGGTCTTTGTGGCTTGTGATTTTCTCCAGTTCTTTCTCTTCTATTCTGCTGTCTCCACTATCCAGAATTTTTGGTTTTTCTTATCGACAATTGTTAAGTCTCTCGTGTTATTATGATTAATATTATTTTGCCTTCAATCAATCAATCAAAATAAAGCTGGAAGAGACTTAGGAGGTCTTTTAGTCCACCCCCCTGCTCAAGCAGGAGACCCTATACCATCTCAGACAAGTGACTGTCCAGTCTCTTCTTAAAAACCTCCCCTTCTGAAGGCAAGCTCTTCCATTGGTTAATTGTCCTCCCTGTTAAAAAAGTTTCTTCTTAATTCCAGGTTGCTTCTTTCCTTGATTAGTTTCCATCCACTGTTTCTCGTCTTGCCTTCTGGTGCTTTGGAAAATAAGTTGACCTCCTCTTCTTTGTGGAAGTCAACTTATTTTCCAAAGCACCAGAAGGCAAGACGAGAAACAGTGGGTGGAAATTGTACAGATCCTGTATAATAAGAGAAGCTGCTTATTATGGTCATGCCTTAATTGCTACTAGAGAAGCTGTACATTAAGTTGTCCTTGAAGATCACCCAGAAGCTTCACCATGCAGCAGTGCAGGCAGTGATGGGCACGGCTTGGTATGCCCACATGGCACTTCTGTTATCTGAGCTGTACTGGATGCCATTCTACTTCAGGATGACAAGGGGAGAAGCAACTTGGAATGAAGGAGAAACTTCCTAACAGTGAGGACAATTAACCAGTGGAAATGTTTGCCTTCAGAAGTTGTAGGTGCTTCATCACTGGAGATTTTTAAGAAAAGACTGGACAGCCCCCTATCTGAAATGGTATAGTGCCGTCATGGTGAACCTATGGCACGTGTGCCACAGGTGGCACGTGGAGCCATATCGGTAGGCACTTGAGCTAAGCTCTGGCATGCATGCATGCACCAGCCAGCTGATTTTTTGGGCCTTTTGGGCTCACCGGAAGTCAGGAAACAGGCTGTTTCCAGCCTCTGGAGGGTGGGGGAAGGCCATTTTCGCCCTCCTCAGGCTCCTAGAATGGCTTTGGAGCCCGGGGAGAGCAAAAAACAGGCCTTCTGGTCCCACTGGAAGTCAGCAAATGCGCCATTTACGGCCTCTGGAGTGTCTCCGGGTGGCTGGGGAAGGCCGTTTTGATCCTCCCCAGGCTCCTAGAAAGGCTTTGGAGCCCAGGGAGAGTGAAAAACAGGCCTTCCGGGCTCACCGTGCCATCGTGTGCCAAAAGTGGGGGGAGTGCAGAAGGGTCATGCATGCATGCATTGGGGGTGGGTGGGGCGCATAGAATTATGGGTGTGGGCACACACGCACATGACAACCCCGTGCTCCCCCTGCTTTTGGCACGCGATGGCAAAAAGGTTAGGCAACACTGGTATAGCGTCTCCTACTTGAGCCTTCATATATTGGAACATTGCTATCTCTTATTATTTGGAAACAGATCTTCCTTACCTAATGAGCATTTCACTGGATTTCACCTTATCCCAATAGGTAAGTAACTCACTGTCATAACAATCTGCAGGGAAAGATGTGATTTGAGAACATTTTATTGGCATTATAGAAGCATTACTTCTCCTCTAGTGTATTTATTATTCTTCAGCATTACCAAAATCTTAAACTGCATGATTCAGCAAAGTGCAAGTCCTTTAAAATGAAAAAATAGGCGAGAAAAAGTCAAGCGTGTTGTTTTTTTTTTACCTCTTCAGATGAACATTTTATGAAAAATAATGGCTGAACGTCAGCTGAATTATTGTGGCCATATTTAGGAAATATTCCAAAGCGGTATTCTCCAATAAACAAACTTGTGTCTTTTCACTTCCTTTTCCAGTTGGGGAGAGTTTAAAAATAGGTTTTATATGATCTTCTACATGTCAAGTTCATTCTGTGGCTCTGTTACTGTCCCAAAGGAATTGAATTAATTATGTTGGATGTTTGGTGGAAGAATTATATGCTATACAAGGAGGAAAAGTAACTAAAAAAACGTGAGCTTGATTCTCAGGATAAAAATCATAGAATTGTAACAGAACAAGTGCTCCCTTCAGTAATATATTAGATCTAGATTAATCCCATTGAACTAAACAAATAACGCACTCAGATAACATTATGAGCGTTCAAACCCTATAAATCTCCAAAGTTTGTGGAAAATTGGAAACATAGGAATAAAGATGAAAGGTATCAAAATTACACACAATCTAATTGAAATACTGATTCAATTTCAATTTACATGTTTTGCACCCCTGATTTAATTTGTAAAATCAGTCCAATTCTGATATCTACATTGGATTATGGGATGAAATCATATCCACTTGGATTCCCAAATCAAATCGAAACAAAAACTTTTGAGCACGTGAAGAAGTCACCACTTCATTCTTGTCAACTCAGTTTAATCCAGTTTAATTCGATTTAGTCTCACTGATTTGCTGATTCTGTTGGAAGTTCAAGTCAGTTTGGACTTTTCATATTTATTTAAGTCCGAGACCATTTTTTAAAAAAATACATACAACATATTTGGAATAAACTAAAAAAACCACATATAATCAAGAAAGCATATTCCAAAATCCAAACTGTAGTAATAAAAGATAAACAATAAGGCAGTAGCTCATATTAGAGATATTTATATCAAATCCCCTAAACCGTGGCTAGTTCATTCAAGCTGTGATGAGTTTCATTCCCTTAACTTCTGGTGTCAATTATAATGGTTCAGAACCTAGCCAGTTTGATAAAATTTTATATTAAATTAACCAAAAGGTAAATCAAAGGTAATTTAATCAAACACTTACACACCTTTGATAAAGATATTTAAAATAATTCATAATTGTCTAAGGGAGATAATTCCAGGCTCATGGCAGAATCAGCTTTATGCATTAAATTAAATAAACTAGCTATTATTTGTCATTAATTATTTTTGGGCTATCACGTCCTTCAGGAAGCTTACACCTTACAGGTAAAGTTCAGGTGTGACTCAATAAGGTCAGCATCTTCTTGAGGTCTCTTCTAGCTTTAAAGTCCCTTTCATTAAAAAAACCCCCAACCAACAGAAAACAGAACAGAATTGGAAAGGACCTTGGAGGTCTTCTAGGCCGGGATCCCCAACCTTTCGGACCTCAGGGACCACTAAATTCATAATTTTAAATCCCACTGACCACTAATATGATCTGCCTAATGACTGGCTGGGTGGGCATGGCTAGGTGGTCATGTGACTGGGTGGGCATGGTAAACTCAATGTCACTAACGTTGAGGGGCGCCTCGCCGGTCTCTACTCGCCCCTCCCCTCCCAGCCACTCCTTGCCTGCCCACCCGGGCTCCTTAGGGCCCCAACAGGAAGCAGTTGTTGGAGCTAAGCAGCCACCATGAGAAAGAGTTGGCAAAACAGCTCAGTTCAAATTGAATATGACCGAGAAGGAGGCTCAGCAGAAGCATCTCACTGAGGACTACGAGCATAGGCTTTCCAAGCAGAGGGAAGACCTGCGGGAGTGCAAGGCCAGGTACCGACACCTGGAGGCTCAGCGGGCTGAGATGGTCAGCCAGTTCCAGGCCATGATGCAGTCCCACTGGAACAAGGTCCTCCGGCTCTTCGCCACCAGCGACACTTCCCTCCAGCCTTCATCCAAAGCCCCGCACCAGGAGGCTGAAGCAGACCCCAAGTCAGAATTTCTGTCCCCCTCCAACCCACACAAAAAGACTCCAAAGGGAGAGACTCTTTGCAGCAACACAAACATTTATTGCACGTATCTGTCCCAGGGGCCGTAGGATCCCTGATTTAGTGCAATATAAAAAATGCAAATAATTTTTCTGCGGACCACCTAAATTTTCTCACAGACCACCAATGGTCCACGAACCACTGGTTGGTGACCGCTGCTCTAGACTAACCCTCTTCTCAAACAGGAGACCCTATACCACAACTTCTGAAGGCAAGCCATTCCAGTAATTAATTGTTCTAACTGTCAGGAAATTTCTCCTTAGTTCTAGGGTGCTTCTCTCCTTATTTTCCAACCATTGTTTCTTGCCTTGATTTCTAGTGCTTTAAGAGAATAGGTTGATCCCCTCTTCCTTGAGGCAGCCCCTCAAATATTGGAACACTATTATTATGTCATCCCTAGTCTCAGAGATGGGCTTCACATAATTTAACAACCAGTTCACCCAGAATCGAAAATGTGAGCGCGCACGCACGCACATGCGCTTCGCTTGCTCGACCATGCCTTGCACACATGCGCACTGCATCAAAAACACGGCAATTGTATAAGACTGGATAGCGCTGCGCCAGATGGGCGGGCCCAGCCGCTGGCCATAACTACCGGTTTGCCCAAACTGTTCCGAACCGGCTGAATCCCACCCCTGCCTAGTCTCCTTTTTCCCCAGATTAGCCATACCCAATTCCTGCAAGAGTTCTTCATATGTTTTAGCCTCCAGCCCCCTAATCATCTTTTTTTTTCCAAAAAAAATTTATTGTAATTTTTTTCCATTTTCCAAAATTCCAGTACATAATCGATCAGACAGTGTTACTTTTCCCACAGGTTAGATTAATTGTTCCTATATATTCTATAACTCATATATATATCTTAAACTTTATACTAGTCTTTATCCATTTTTGATTCAGTTATCAATCCACCTGTACCAATTATCCCATATAGTATTCTGAATCCTCTTTTTCATTTAGTTCTAATGTTAGTTTATTCATTTTGGCACAATCGAATATTTTTTGAATAGTGGATTCCTCTGGTGGTATATTGTTTCCTTTCCAATGTTGTGCATATGTTATCCTCGCTGCTGTGAGTATGTGTATGATTAAATATCCTGGTTTTTTTGTCATATTTAGTCTTTAGTACTCCCAGCAGAAAAGTTTCTGGGATCAATTTGATTTCATTATTAATTAATTCTTGTAGCCAATTTTGTATTTTACTCCAATACCTCTTCGCTTTGGGACATGACCACCACATATGGAAGAAGGTACCTTGGTGATTCCAACATTTAGGACTTCCGTTCGGATAGATTTTTGCCAGTCTTGCAGATGCTAAGTGCCAGCCCCCTAATCATCTTTGTTGCTCTTCTTTGCACTCTTTCTAGTTTCAACATCTTTTTTTTAATATTGTGGTGGCCAAAACTGGGTACGGTATCCCAAGTGTCATCTCACCAAGGCTTTATAAAGCGGTACTAACATTTTATCTGATCTTCATTCTATCCCTCTGTTAATTCAGCCTAAGATTGCATTAGCTAGAGGCATCTCTCTGCCTTCAAATGCTTTATAAAAAAAATCTGAAAGAGATAAACCTCTATTTGACTTAAACCAAATTACTTGAACATAGCGTTTTGCTAGAGATGCCTTCTAGCCAATTCACTCCTAGGCTGCATTAACAGAGGGATACAAGCAAGATCGCATGAAATGTTGGTACTGCACCATGGTGGCGCGGTGGTTAGAACGTGGCATTGCAGGCTAATTCTACTGACTGCCAGGGGTTCAATCCTGACTGGCTCAAGGTTGACTCGGCCTCCCATCCTTCCGAGGTCGGTAAAATTTATTTTATTTTATTTTTTATTTTATTTCCAATTTATATACCGCCCTTCTCCCTGAGGACTCAGGGCGGTGTACAGCCAGAAATAAAAACATAAAATGCAAATATTAAAACAGTTAAAATATATATAAATTTGGCTCCAGAATTAAAACTAACAAACCAATTAAAATTTAAAATTTAAAATTTCTTCTTAAGCCAGCCCGGCTTGTTGGAAAAAATGTGTTTTAAGGGCACGGCAGAAGGCATTGAGGTCATGAATTCTCCTAATCTCAGGGGGCAACTGGTTCCAGAGGGTGGGTGCCCCCACAGAGAAGGCTCTCCCCCTGGGGGTCACCAGCCTACATTGTTTGGCTGATGGCACCCTGAGGAGGCCCTCTCTGTGGGAGTACACGGGTCGATGGGAGGTCATCAGTGACAGCAGGCGGTCTCGGAGATAACTAGGCCCTATGCCATGGAGCGCTTTAAAGGTAATCACCAACAACTTGAAGCGCACTCGGAAGACCACCGGAAGCCAGTGCAGCTCGCGCAGGAGCGGTGTTATGTGGGAGCGCCATGCTGCTCCCATCACTACCCGCGCGGCTGCGTTCTGGACCAGTTGGAGCCTCCGGGTGCTCTTCAAGGGGAGCCCCATGTAGAGAGCATTACAGTAGTCTAGGAGAGAGGTGACGAGGGCGTGAGTGACTGTGCACAGGGAATCCCAATCAAGAAAGGGCCGCAACTGGCGAATCAGGCGAACCTGACAAAAGGTCCCCCTGGCTACAGCCGTCAGATGTTCCTCCAAAGACAGCTGCCTATCCAGGAGGGCTCCCAGATTGCGTTCCCTTTCCGCAGGGGCCAAAGACTCGCCCCCGATAGTCAGTGATGGAGTCAACTGACTATATCGGGATGCCGGGAGCCACAGCCATTCCGTCTTGGATGGGTTGAGCTTGAGCTTGTTTCTCCCCATCCAGATCCGCAAGGCTTCCAGGCACTGGGACATCACTTCGAGGGTGATGTGGATGAGGACCCAGATTACTGAGAGCAAATATGCTGACTCTGTAAACCGCTTAGAGAAGGTTGCAAAGCTCCATGAAGCAGTATATAAGTCTAAGGGCTATTGCTAATGCAAATTCTTCAGTTTGTACAAGGCTAGGTTGCAAATGTTAGCCTTTTGCAGAAATTGGAAACAGTAGGAGCTAAATGCAAATATCAAGGCCAAAAGTAAAGGATTGTTATCAGGAAACGATCCATCCAAAGTAAAATATTTCTAAAATGTATAGATATCTGCAGGAGATCGTTAAGAACGGGATGAGTCCTTCTAATATTATTATTATTATTATTATTATTATTATTATTATTATTATTTTGCATTGCTTAACTTTCGGTAAACTGTGTTCGGGGGTTCTGCCCTCTTACATTAATACATTACATGCAAGATTCTTGGACAGGGGTCCCCCTTTCCCAGTTTTTCTTTCTCTTCCTTAAAAGGAGTTTATAAATTATGGAAAAAATCTTGACAGCTTGTCCTTATAAATATGAAGATTACCTTTCCTACCCTCATGAATCTGAAAAGTCATTGCTGTTTAAAAAAAAAAAATACGCAAAACTACTGATTCAGCAAACTGGGAAAATAATGGGCCCATTTTTGCTGACCAGGGAATGCTCAGGAAATTTAATTCTTTTTTTTTCCCCCACTATAACATTTACTGTACTTTTTGCCATCCAAATATTATTATGTTTACAGAAAATGTCCCCATTTCCTGAGGAAAGGTCCTGTTATTGACAATATGAATATCGCAGTGAAATATGCTCCAATACCTGGAGATGCTCTGGGAATCCAGTTAAGGTCCCTGTGGAACAGTCTTTATTTGCTTATCGCATAGAAACCTCTTAGGGGTTTGGCTATTTCTTTGTATTGTTTCTATAACTTGCCATCGGTGACCTCATGATGTTATTACAGAAACGGCTCGAAGATCTGCATTCCCACAATTAGGAACCATAAGCTGCGGTTGTAGCGTTTGCAAAATGAGCGATATCGCCTTTCATCAATATAAACCAAAACAAGTTTCTAGAACTCATTGTTCCCTCTGACAGAGATCTCCTAAAGTTTCAATCCATTTAGGAGTGAGGAAGACGGTTATATAAGACATCAAAATATGGGTTCATCTAATTTGATGGTTAGCTATGTGTGCCTCTACCAGAAAGATTTTGCATGGTGGAGAATGGAATGGAATGGAATGGAATGGAATGGAATGGAATGGAATGGAATGGA
>WNWU01000044.1:5291831-5327168 GCA_012654045.1 Ptyas mucosa
GAGAAGGAAGATGGAGAAGGAGATGGAGATGGAGATGGAGGAGGAGGGGAGGAAGGAAGGAAGGAGAAGGAGAAGGAGGAAGATGAAGACAGAGAAGGAGAAGGATTATTTTGTTATTCTGTTTTTCTTTGAAAGTGAATCTAGCTTCCCTGTTGAGTTTCCTTCTCGGAAGCCAGACGGGAAGGTTGCAAACATGGATCATATGACCAGGGAACAGTGCCACTGTCATAAATATATGCCAGTTGCCAACCACCCGAGTTTTTAGCATGTGACCATGGGGATGCTACATTGATCCTAGATGCAAAATGGTCACTAAATGAATTTGTTGCAAGTCAAGGACTTCCTATAGTCCCAGGCTGGAATTTGGAGATAAACCAAGAAATTCTCCACACTTTTCTGAAAGGACAAAGCTTCATAGGCTGCGTCTAGCTTTTGATTGATCTGAATTAGGAACTCGCTGAAGCTACCTCTACATAACATCCTGGACTCCAATGGCCAGTTCGCACCACTTCAGGAGAACCGGTTGTTAACTTTCTGAGCAGTTTGGCAAACTGGTTGTTGGAAGAAATTATTAGGGAAGAGAACCGGTTGTTAAATTACTTGAATCCCACCACTGCCCCCACCCCATGTCAATCTCTCTTCTCCTCCCTTCCAGGTGCCATTCCTGCTTCTCCCTGATGTGCAAATTCGGGGGTGCCAAGCCATCACTTTGCTGAGTGGCATCACAGGCTCTCAAAATTACTCTCCCTCCCCTAAATGCCTTCACTTCCCCCACCACCACGCTAATTATAAGTAATTACCTGTTCTTTTTTTTTCCTTTAAGGATCAAGCCTCAACTCCCAGCCTACCTCGGGGGAATAAAATATGCATTGCACTTTGATGAAATGTTCACATAATACAGGTCAGGTGGTTAATGAAGCCATAAAGTATAATATGTCCACAACACTAAACATCACCTCATTCATCTGGCCTCTGCAGCGTTTAAGAGAGCAACTGATGTTTATTGGCAGGAGCCACCGTCTTTGCCTTAAGGATCACCATTCAAGAGCTAGCTTTTTGTAAATAAACATATAACCTTTGCAATGGTAATTTAAGACTGCACAGTAAAAGAGCCATCGTGAGGATATTGAGAGCGAAAAAAGGAGATAAAACTCCTTGTGAATAAAAGCGTAGAGCTTCAGGCAAAGGTGTTTATTAAGTTGTAAGCTGTTTCGCCATCTTATTCCGTCCACTGCTTTACCCTTGCCATGTGGTCCCCCCCCCCCCCCATTTCTGGGCTAGCAGCAAAACAAATGGCGTTACACAGAGTTCTAAAATCAGATGACACGTTGATACGGGTGATGGACAGAAGACGGACAGGCAGATGGACGGACAGAAGGCAAGTCGATCAGCTTCAAAGGTCCCGTTGACTTAACGCCAACGGACAGGTATTGAAAACAGAGCTTCTTCCCGATGGCCATCTGTGCACAGTAAGAAATCAAATTATGATGGACCACCAAGATTAAAAAGTGTGTCTCGGAAACGAAAGCCTGAAGATTTCATTTGTTAAGAGATTAAGGCTAAGATGCCAGCTCTGTTCTGCCATTATCAAAGTGGAACATTCACCAAATCAGAGCTTTGGTAAATAACTCACAATTGTTCCTGTGAGCAGCAGTGCATTATTCTAGAGAGCTCATAGTAATGAACCTTCCTGAGTAGGGTTAGAGAGGATCCAAGTTCAATTCCCTTCTCAGCCATGGAAGCTCCTGCAACCCAACCGCCTACTCGGGATTGTGGTGAAAGGAGAATGAAATCGGACAAGGGCATTATTATGAGTTCCAGGAAGAAAAGAAGATTATAAACCACACCTACTGTATAAGCAATGAATGGGGAATGCAGTGGCTCAGTGGCTAAGATGCTGAGCTTGTCAATCAGGTCGGTAGTTCAGCAGTTCGAATCCCTAGTACCGCGTAATGGGGTGAGCTCCCTTTGCTTGTCCCAGCTTCTGCCAACCTAGCAGTTTGAAAGTACATAAAAATGCAAGTAGAAAAATAGTGACCACCTTTGGTGGGAAGGTAACAGCATTCCGTACACCTTTGGCATTTAGTGTTGCCGGCCACATGACCACGGAGACGTTTTCGGACAGTGCTGGCTTTCACGAAGAGACACTGGATAGTCACTTGTCTGAAATGGTATAGGGCCGTGATGGTGAACCTATGGCACGCGTGCCACCTGTGGCATGCATAGACATATCACTGGGCCCATGAGCTCAGCTCCGGCGTGCATGCGCGTGCCAGACAGCTGATTTTTGGGCCTTCTGGGCCCACCAGAAATAGGGAAACAGGCTGTTTCCTGCCTCTGGAGGGCCTCGGGGGTGGTGGTGCGGAAGGCCTGTTTTTTGCTGTCCCCAGCCTCCAGAGCCTCTCTAGGAGTCTGGGGAGGGTGAAAACGGCCTTCTCTACCCCTCTGGAGGCCCTCCAGAGGCCAGAAATGGCCCATTTGCCAACATCCAGTGGGACCAGAAATTGGCAAATGAACCTTTTTCAGCCTCCGGTGGGGTTCCAGAGGCGTAGGGAAGGATGTTTTCACCCTCCCCAGATTCCTAGAAAGGCTCTGGAGCCTGGTGAGAGAGAAAAACGGGCCTACCAGACCACCACATGCCAGGAGCATGGAGGAGCATGGGTGGGGGGGGGTTGCGTGTGCATGTGCGGGGCGGGGTGCATAGAATTATGGGTGTGGGCATGCGCGCACGTGGACCCCCACCCCACCCCTCCCTGGCATGCGATGGCAAAAAGGTTAGCCATCACTGGTACAGGGTCTCCTGCTTGAGCAGGGGGCTGGACTAGAAGACCTCCAGGGTTGCTTCCAGATCTATTCTATTCTAAATGCCATTCTCAGAGCAGACTCATGATTTTGCAGAATATATGAAGTGATATCCCATAATAAAACCGAAGCAGAAGATTTTGATTTTTTTTTCTTTCCCTTAACAATAAATTCAGGCACAGAGAACAATATACTCTGTTTCCATTTATCCATGATTCTTGCAGCTGGCAAAAAAATAAAAGAGTTTCTGGTAATAATTACCATCAATAGATGAGAGACTGCAGTGTTTGTGTGTACGTGTGGCTTTCTATTTTAATTGGCAGTTAAATAATATGTCCATATTTTGTCCATATTTATTTATTTATTTATTTATTTAAATGCATGAGCCACCCCCCTTCTGTAATGTATGACTCTGAGTGGTGTTCCAACAATAGTAAAAAGAGGATAATGATATAATATTGACACCAATAAACAAAAACCACACATCATATAGAACTGAGGTTGGTGAAAACAATGTAGATTCATCTCACCAATCGGATTAAATATTCTGATCCAATGCATGAGGAAAAAAAAAAAAAGCCGGCTTTTCATGACTCTACCAAAGGCCAATAAAGTTGGACCCATCTAAACATTGGGGAGGAGCCAGAGGTGGGTTTCAGCAGGTTCTGAACAGTTCTGAAGAACCGGTAGCAGAAATTTTGAGTAGTAAATACGACGTCTGACTGGCCCCGCCCCCATCTATTCTCTGCCTCCTGAGTCCCAGGTGATCAGGAAGAAATGGGGATTTTGCAGTAACCTTCCCCTGCATGCTCACCAAGCCACGCCCACCAAACCATGTCAAGCCCACCAAGCCACGCCCACAGAACCGGTAGTAAAAATGTTTTAATCCCACCACTGGGAGGAGCTTGTTCCTAAAAGGAAATCCAGCAGAAGATAAGACACATCTCCTATGTCATTGCTTTAGAGACAGAAGGGAAGGGAAGGAGAAAGAGAGAGGGGAGGGAAGAGGGGAGGGGAAGGGAGGAAAGGAGAAGGAAAGAAGGAAGAAGGAAGAAGGAAGAAGGAAGAAGGAAGAAGGAGAGGGAAAAAAGAGGAGAGGGGAGGGGAGGAGAGGGATAGAAAGAAGAAGGAAGGGGGAAAGAAGGAAGAAGGAAGAAGGAAGAAGGACAGGAGAGGAGAGGAGAGGGGAGGAGAGGGAAAGAAGGAAGAAGGAAGAAGGACAGGGGAGGGAATGAAGGAAGGAGGAAGGAGGAAGGAGGAAGAAGGAAGAAGGAAGAAGGAAGAAGGAAGAAGGAAGAAGGAAGAAGGAAGAAGGAAGAAGGAAGAAGGAAGAAGGAAGAAGGAGAGGACAGGGGAGGGAATGAAGGAAGAAAGAAGAAGGAAGAAGGAAGAAGGAAGAAGGAGAGGAGAAAAGAGGAGAGGAGAGAGGAGAGGAGAATTTAGCAATGTTGGGCTCAATTGTGGTCATAAGTTGAGGACTACTGCTTAGGTTTGGGTTAAGATACTTCTGTTTTGTTTTATGCTATGCTATTCTATTTTGTTCTGTTCTGTTCATCTTCATATAACCAATCTACTATATGGCAATGTAATGTGCTACTCTGGTTTATATAACATGCTAAAACTGGATATTTGCAACATGTTGGAGCACATGTTATCCATTTCATTTTATCTTTGTCTAATGTGTTGTGGAACTCCAGTTAGTTGGTGTCGGAATATGGGTTGAATGAATGGGGAGGCGGGATGGGTTTCTGGAGGACAGCTGTGAGAAGGAAATGAAAGCAGTTTGTAGAGCTTCCAAAATATGAGACTTTAAAGGAGATTAAAAAGGGGGGGGGGGAATCAGCCTTGTTCAACATGCTCGAATAGGGGTAATTTCAGGCCATTGATGTATTTCAGTTATGGGTGGGGGGAGAAGGAGACACACTGATGCATTTCCCAACATGGAACCTTAAAAAAATGAAAATAAAATAAAATGGAAGTAATTGCTTCGGGGACCCCTTGAGTCGAAACACACAGGTGTTTTGAGGGGAACATAAACATTTTTTTCCTAAATGAGGCGTTGAGGGCTGGAAGAAGGGCAGTAAAATTAGTGGAATTACTGCCTGATTTTAACCAGATGATTGCTCCACTCGGACACCGGGCGCATTTTCATTAGGGACTCTTTAATTTACAAGGCATTTGCTGCATTCCAGGGGAGGCTGGAAAAAAAATCCCTCAGGTCCTAAGGAATGCCAGATCTACAACCTTAATGGCAAGCAGATACGCCTTGCTGCAGGTTGTGTGTGTGTGTGTGTGTGTGTGTGTGTGTGTGTGTGTGGTACACTTCATTTCATCAAAAGCAATTTAGCTGAATTCCTCCACCGATTTAACCCTTCAGATTAAAACAGTGAAAAAGCAACGTGTGCAAAATGACTATATTAAGTTTTTAGGAATAAGCATATTTGAGGGGTCCTTGGTGCTCTAAGGCACGCGGTGGCTCAGTGGCTAAGACACTGAGCTTGTCAATCGAAAGGTTGGCAGTTTAGCGGTTCGAATCCTGAGTGCCGTGTAAGGGGGTGAGCTCCCCTTGCTTATCCCAGCTTCTGCCAACCTAGCAGTTCGAAAGCACGTAAAAAATGCAAGTAGAAAAATAGGGACCACCTTTGGTGGGAAGGTAACAGCGTTCCATGCACCTTTGGCATTTAGTCTTGCCAGCCACATGACCATGGAGACATCTTTGGACAGTGCTGGCTCTTCGGCTTTGAAACGGAGATGAGCACCACCCCCTAGAGTCGGGAACAACTAGCAAATATGTGCGAGGGGAGCCTTTACCTTTACCTGATGCTCTCTGAGCTTGGTTATTTTCTGGCAGACGGTTCATGATCCAAACTAGGTAACTAGTTTTCCATTCCGTTCCCATGCTAACACTGATGATGTTACCTAGTTGGGTTATGAAACAACCAAGTTCAGAGAGCACCAAAGACACCATAGTCCTCCTCCTCCTCTCTGCACAGCCACCCCTTTCTAACACTGATGTTACCTAGTTCGGTAATGAAATGTCTGAATGAAAACAACCAAGCTCAGAGAACACCAAGAACCCCACAGTCGTCGTCGTCCTCCTCCTCCTCCTCCTCCTCCTCCTCCTCCTCCTCCTCCTCCTCCTTTCTAACACTGATGATGTTACCTAGTTGGGTAATGAAATGTCTGAATGAAAACAACCAAGCTCAGAAAGCACCAAAAACCCCACAGTCGTCGTCGTCCTCCTCCTCCTCCTCCTCCTCCTTTCTAACAGTGATTATGTTACCTAGTTGGGGAATGAAATGTCTGAACGAAAACAACCAAGCTCAGAAAGCACCAAAAACCCCACAGTCCTAGTTCTCCTCCTCCTCTTCCTCCTTCTCCTCCTCCTTTCTAACACTGATGATGTTACCTAGTTGAGTAATGAAATGTCGGAACAAAAACAACCAAGCTGAGAGAGCACCAAGGACCTCTCATTTCAACCCCGAGCTACAAATATTCTCTTTTATTGATAAAGCATACCATATTTGCACATAATTAGGGGTGAAATCCAGCAGGTTCTGACAGGTTCTGGAGAACCGGTAGTGGAAATTTTGAGTAGTTTGGAGAACCGGCAAATACCACCTCTGGGTTGGTCCCAGAATGGGGAGGGAATGGGGATTTTGCAGTATCCTTCCCCTGGAGTGGGATGGAAATGGAGATTTTGCAGTATCCTTCCCTGCCACGCCCACCATGCCACGCCCACCAAGCCATGCCACGCCCACAGAACCGGTAGTAAAAATATTTGAATTTCACCACTGTACGTAAGCACATATGAAACCATACTGTTGATGAGTACATCTTTGCTAATCTGTATTTATGTCCCTTAGCGTATATAGGGTTTCCCCCTCACCTTCTGAATAAATCCTGATTTATACCCTCTAACATCCATGACATCAGAATATTCCTTGAAGAGCAGGGCTGGAAGGGAGGGGAGGATTAGCATTGTCCTGGTCTAAGGGTCATCTTGCACTGGGCCACCATGATGTCATTACAATCCTGTCCAGAAATGCCTGTGGCACATTAGACCTTAGACTTGAATTACCACACTCCACATAAATTTCTTGACATTTTTATAGAGGCAAATTGCATGTACCACCATCTGATGGGAAGGGTTGTCCATGCAAGCATTGACCTTGGGGATTTGGTATGACTTTCAAAGATATGTTCCTCTGTCCTAGCCCTATTAGATCTCTCAGCGGCTTTTGATACCATCGACCATGGTATCATGCTGCACCGGCTGGAAGAGTTGGGGGTGGGGGGCACTGTATTACAGTGGTTCTCCTCCTTTCTCTCCGACCGGTCGCAGTTTGTGTTGACAGGGGGGCAGAGGTCGACCTCGAGGCCTCTCGTTTGTGGAGTGCCGCAGGGGTCGGTCCTCTCGCCCCTTCTGTTCAACATTTATGTGAAGCCGCTGGGTGAGATCATCCGTGGCTTTGGGGTGAGATACCATCAGTACGCTGATGACATCCAGCTGTACATCTCCACCCCAGGCCACCCCAATGATGCCCTCGAAGTGATGTCCCAGTGCCTGGAAGCCGTGCGGATCTGGATGGGGAGAAACAAACTCAGGCTCAACCCGTCCAAGACGGAGTGGCTGTGGTTCCCGGCATCCCGATATAGTCAGTTGACTCCATCACTGACTATCGGGGGCGAGTCCTTAGCCCCCGCAGAAAGGGCTCGCAATCTGGGAGTCCTCCTGGATAGGCAGCTGTCCTTGGAGGAACATCTGACAGCTGTAGCCAGGGGGACCTTTTGTCAGGTTCGCCTGATTCGCCAGTTGCGGCCCTTTCTTGATCGGGATTCCCTGTGCACAGTCACTCACGCCCTTGTCACTTCCCGCCTAGACTACTGTAATGCTCTCTACATGGGGCTCCCCTTGAAGAGCACCCGGAGGCTCCAACTGGTCCAAAATGCGGCCGCACGGGTAGTGACGGGAGCAGCATGGCGCTCCCACATAACACCGCTCCTGCGCGAGCTGCACTGGCTTCCGGTGGTCTTCCGGGTGCGCTTCAAGGTGTTGGTGATCACCTTTAAAGCGCTCCATGGCATAGGGCCTAGTTATCTCCGAGACCGCCTGCTGTCACCGATGACCTCCCATCGACCCGTGCGCTCCCACAGAGAGGGCCTCCTCAGGGTGCCATCAGCCAAACAATGTAGGCTGGTGACTCCCAGGGGGAGAGCCTTCTCTGTGGGGGCACCCACCCTCTGGAACCAGTTGCCCCCGGAGATTAGGAGAATTCATGACCTCAGTGCCTTCCGCCGTGCCCTAAAAACACATTTTTTCCAACAAGCCGGGCTGGCTTAAGAAGAAATTTTAAATATTTTTAATATTTTAATTGGTCTGTGAGTTTTAAATTTTGTAGCCAAATTATATATATATTTTAAATGTCTTAATATTTATATTTTATGTTTTTTATGTCTGGCTGTACACCGCCCTGAGTCCTCAGGGAGAAGGGCGGTATATAAATTGGAAATAAAATAAAATAAAATAAATATAAAGCATCACCTTCACTCACCTGGCAATAATCAATTTTTTGCTCTCTCTTTCTTTCTTTCCTTTCTGTCTTCCTGTTTCTTTTTTCTCTCTTTCCTTTTCTCTTTCCCTTCCCTTCTTTCTTTTCTTTTCTCTTTTTCTCTGTTTCTTTCTTTTCACTCTTTTTCTCTCTCATTTTGGTGATCTCAGCTAATCTCCAATAGCCATTCATATGAAATATATAACGTGAAAGATATTACTCTTTCTTTTCTCGTGAAGTAATCAATTTGTTGGTGAGACAAAGAGTTGGTGCTGAGATGGATGGAGGTATTGATGATAAAAGAGCTTGAAGAGGTTTCAAACCATGTCTTATGTCAGGTGGAAGATGGTTTATAATCACTAGCCATTCCGCCTTCCTTCCTTCCTTCCTTCCTTCCTTCCTCCCTCCCTCCCTCCCTCCCTCCCTCCCTCCCAGATGTTGAGGTCTTTTATATTCAAGTTAAATATTTGACATTGAAATAACTCATTTTGGGATTTAGTATGACTCTCTCTCTCTCTCCCTCCCTCCCTCCCTCCCCTTGTCTCCATTTTCTCTTATTTTTTCAGACATTGCATTAATTTTTATGGCATTTCTTTTATTCACTTTATTTATCTTACTTCCTGATATATTCTGAGTCTCTTCTCTTGTTCACGTCATTTGACTTTAAGGCCAAACTCATAGGAGACATCCTATTTCTGCTGGTCACTTTGGGAAAAAACAACCATCTATAAACACACTTTGGGTGTGTGTGTGTGTGTGTGTTTGTGTGTGTGTGTTTTGTTTCAGGTGACAGCACAGTCATCTGTCAATCTGCCATTTTATGCAAATGAAAAATCTCTACTCGCCATCCCTTGGCTAATATTTGATGTAGAATGTCCAATGAAATCTCAACTTTTCATTCAGGAAGCTGAACAAAGGAGATAATCACACAGGAGAATTACCCATTTTTTAAAAAAAAAATTGTGAGAGGGACTGTCCTATCTTCCAATTACACAAAATCTGAATGGACATGGACTTTTATTCTGCTTCATCTAAAGGTTCTAGACAGAAGAAGTCAAATGGGCCTTAGGAAATCTGAGCAACAACAAAGCTAACGGATGTGACAGTATTCCAGCTGAGCTATTCAAAATCTTAAAAGATGATGCAGTAAAAGTGCTACACACAATTTGCCAGCATATTTGGAAAACTCAACAGTGGCCACAGGATTGGAAAAGGTCAGTTTACATTCCGATTCCAAAGAAAGGCAATGCCAAAGAATGTTCAAACTATTGCACCATTGCACTCATTTCACATGCTAGTAAAGTTATGCTTAAAATCCTACAAGCTAGGTTCCAGCAGTATGTGGATCGAGAACTACTAGAAGTACAGGCAGGATTTTGAAGAAGTAGAGGAACTAGAGATCAAATTGCCAACATATGCTGGATCATGGAGAAAGCTAGAGAGTTCCAGAGAAGCATCTACTTCTGCTTCAAGACAGAAATAATATGTTTATTATATTATCCCACTTTTTCTTATCTAAGGATATCCCAAACAAGATTTGGATAAAGAGGTTTAACTCCATTCCCAGAAGCTATATATAAGCCCAAATCTGTGAGTTTAACTAGGCTGAGGGGACTAAAACATTTTATATCCCATGCCACATCTTATGAAACTATTTCATACTGGAGAAAATCACCACTATTGATGGAATTCACACTGCTCCACTATTCAGATACAATCAAAGGTAAGAGCATTATTGAACTGGTTTAATCCCGTTGAGGAAAACATGGTTTCCCCAGGAACCATGGATCATCTGTTCTTTCAGCCTTCAACATGGCAAGTAACACACTTAGAATGGCAAACAGACAAAACGGCACAGCTCTAATGAGGATGCTCAGTGATCCGGGGATGCCAACTCCAGAGCGCTAAGGATTAGGCATGAAGTGGCATGATGCGTCCTCTCTTGGGGCAGCCTGGAGAAAGAGCTGTGGGAATCCACCTCTTTGCAGGTAAATTCCATTCCCTTCATCCCCAACTACTCGACTTGATCTGCCTTTTGATATGCTCAAGAACTGGCCGATATCTCTTCCAGATTAATATCTATGCTCCTGGGGGTTCGGCAGGGTTTGGGGGAACCTCTAGCCAAGGATCGCCGGGGGTTCGGTGAACCCCCAAATGCCACCCCTGGCTGGCCACACCCACCCAGCCCCTCCCCTCCCCTCCGAGAAGTCTCCACATGGCCTGTTCATCATTCCAGGTAAGTGCAGGGGCCGTGCAAAGGGTCTGGGAGGGCAAAAAACGGGGCTACCAGAGGTTCCAGAAGTTCAGAAATGGGCCTGTTTCCGGCCTCCGGAGTGCTTTCGGACCCCAGGGGAAGCAGTTTTCACCCTCACGGAGGCTCAAGGAAAGCCTCCGGAACCTGGGGAGGGCAAAAACACCCCCCCGCCCCCGCCATGGTGCAGGCAGCTGATATAGCACATATGTGCAAGGGGAACCTTTACCTTTAACTAATATTTTGAAAACAGTTAACAATTTGGGGAGCGATGATTTTTAAATCCCTGGAGGAACCCATGGAGATCCATTCATGGGATCTGACCCAAGACTTGTTGCTTTAGCCCAAAGCAGAATTATGAATGGATTGGATTGGATTGGATTCGATACCAGGCTAAACATCTGCTGAACAAACATTACTAAAGGAGAAAGCAACATTTTTCTGTTGCCCAAAAGAAAATAAGACCACAAAAGAATTCTAAAAAGAAGAAGGGGGAAAATGTCCTGCTGGTGTTTAAAAAACTCCCTGAAATCTATCGGACCATACTTCTGTGCGATAGCTAAGACTGACCCCCTTTACGCCAAAATATGTTCCGACAGATGGAGAACGAGATTATGAGATTTCAGGGGAGGGGGGGGAGAGAAAAGAAAATCACAAACCTGTATGAGCTAATATTGTTCCAGATGCATTATCTTCTAATCTCCAGGAAGACAATGTTCAGAGGATAGAAATATGCAATATTCCTTTTGGCACTCAGAGAAAGAACTCAAAGTTACACTTAATCTCTCCCAGTGCTGGGATTTCCACCTATTGCTCTGAAGGAAAGGGGGGGAGGGAATTAAAACACCTGCCCAAAATATCTTTGTCCAGATTGGCGCAATCTACCCTGATTGGATTCCCAACACTCTTAAAGGACTAACGTTTGGAAATAAGCAATCCAATTAGGTTTACAATGACTTCCCCAACCCCAGTGGTGAAATCCAAATTTTTTTTACTACCGGTTCTGTGGGCGTGGCTTGGTGGGCGTGGCAGGGGAAGGATACTGCAAAATCTCCATTCCCACCCGACTCCAGGGGAAGGATACTGCGAAATCTCCATTCCCACCCCACTCCAGGGGAAGGATACTGCAAAATCCCCATTCCCACCCCACTCCAGGGGAAGGATACTGCAAAATCTCCATTCCCACCCCACTCCACTCCAGGGGAAGGATACTGCGAAATCTCCATTCCCGCCCCACTCTGGGGCCAGCCAGAGGTATTATTGTTTGCCAGTTCTCTGAACTACTCAATGTTTCCGCTACCGGTTCTCCAGAACCTGTCAGAACCTGCTGGATTTCACCCCTGCTTCTCCCCCCCCAAAAAAGGAGACCTCTATATGGAGAATACAATGTGAAGTGCAATTATCTCCCCAATATTCCACCCAGTGAGAATTCAATGAACAGTAAACAAAGAATTTTCCCCCTTCTTTTGAAGAATCCCCAGGACATTTTTTTTTGAGTTGTGGAACATGTCTGGGCAAGTAAACAGCCAACTTATGTGGAGAATGATATAGAATAATAATGCCAACAAAGTTTATTTGCTGCTCTTCTGTTTAGATCAGGCCTGGAAAAACCTGGGGGGTTCATTGGAGGGCAGTATATAGTTACAGTTTTCAGATCCTCTCTGCTGCCATCAAGTGGCCAACCCATTTTTTGCAGTCCAGAGCTGGTACCTTGCCTTGTATCTGAGGTCTTCTTTCTGTTGTTGTGCCATATCCATCATCGGACATTGGTGATCATGTTGGCAATCCTATTTTTGTCAACAGCCGCATGAAAAAGTGCTGCTGAGTTTTGTCCAAACCAGTCCCTTCTTAGGTTTTGAAGCCATGATGTTCTTCTTCTGCCTGGATCTCATTTGCCTTCCATCTTTCCCTGGAGGATTAAACAAAGGATGCCATATTTTTCTGGGTGTCCAAAATATTCTAACTTTCACTTTTTAATGGTTTTGATGATTTTCCTTTGCTTTCCCAGGGGGCTTATCACCTCCTCATCTGAGGTATCTTTCCAAAAAGGAAAAATGAACAGGGATGGGAGCAACAGCCGCTACCAAATCAATAGAGATAAGCAGGGCTTGAGCCCAGGGTCAAGAAAGTTAACTTGAGATATGATAGAACCTAGAAATTTGAAGGTCTCTACTGTTGATACTGTGTTGTCTAGTATTTTAAGCGGTGGTAGTATGGGAGGGTTTCTCCTAAAGTCCAACCACCATTTCTACGGTTTTGAGTGTGTTCAGGTTTTTTTTTATTATTATTATTTATATGCCACCCTTCTCCGGAGACTCAGGGCGGCTTACAGTGAGTTAAGCAATAGCCTTCATACTTTTGTATATTTATACAAAGTCAGCTTATTGCCCCCACAATCCGGGTCCTCATTTTACCTACCTTAGAAAGGATGGAAGGCTGAGTCAACCTTGAGCCTGGTGGGATTTGAACTCGCAGTAATTGCAGGCAGCTGATGTTAATAACAGTGCTTTAGTCTGCTGCACCACCAGGGCTCATCAGTTCCAGAATGTTCCAGTCGCACCACGAGGCTAGTTGTTCAACCTCCCATCTGTATGCGGATTCATCATTGTCTCAAATGAGACGGATCACTGTTGTGTCATCTGCAAACTTCAGTAGTTTAACAGATGGAACTTTAGAGATGCAGTTGTTGGTATATAGAGAGAAGAGAAGTGGAGAGAACACACAGCCTTTTGGGGACCCTGTGCTAATTGTACAGGTATCTGATGTAGTTCTGCTTAGCTTCACCTGCTGCTTCCTGTCTGTTTGGAAGCTTATGATCTATTTACAAGTGTGTTCAGGTACCGCTAGCTGGTTTAGCTTAGTTAGAAGAATATCTGGAATGATGGTGTTGAATGCTGAACTAAAGTCTACAAAGAGGACCCTTGCGTAGGTCTTTGGAGATTCAAGATGTTGTAGGTGTACAATGTAAGTAGTCCTGAGATAGGTTGGAAGGATGTGTGATGGGTCCCCTCTCTTAAGCAGGTCCATCTCATAGGTCCAAGGAAGAAGGGCCTTGTTTGTGGTGGCTCCATCCCTGTGGAACATCACCCCTGAGGAAATAAGATTGGCTCCACTTTGATGCTCTTTCAAAAGGACCTGAAGATATGGTATTGCCAGTGGGCTTGGAGACCCCTAAACCTTAAAAATGGAACAAGGGAAGGTCAAATGGGCCTAGAGATTCCCTCCGTTCTAGCCTCTTTGGTTTTCTTCCATAGTCCCAAACGTCAAGTAAATTTAGACCTCTTTGAGGAAAAAAAGAAAGAAGAAAGAGAAGGAGAAGAAAAAAGAAGCACAATTAATGTAGTATTTCTTTCTGGCCAAAAAACATTCAAAGCACTGTATCCTTCCCACAGATTGAGGGAATTTAAATATGTCTAAATACATTGGGGAGCTGAAAAATGGAAGATGATAGTGTTAAACACCACCTGTTAACCCCAACCTCTGCTCTTTCCCAATTTTTGCTAGTATTTAATAAAATATGGACACCCACCAAGCCACGTTCTTTAGATGGTCTATGAAACAAGTGTAAAAAATACAGATAATAACAGTTTCAGCAGAAGAGGTACAAGAACTCCATCCCATACAGGGATGGTAATCACTTACCTTGGCTACCAGTTCTCAAATGTGAGGGCATGCACCACCTCCACGCATAAACAGGATCTTCCGTGCATGCGCAGAGCATCAAAAACGGGATGTGATTGCATCCGGGTGGGTGGGCGGAGCCTACCGCTGTCGCCGCTACCAATTTGCCCAAACGGGATGGAACTGCCTGAATACCACCACTGATCCCATAGTATATCTCCCAAATCTCTGCTCCTTCAAAGGAAATTTCAGAAGCAAATTCTTCACCAAATTAGATTAAAGAGAGAGAAGGAATTATGTGTGTTTTTCTACTTAGTTTAGGAGGCCTCCATAACCAACAGCCAGGTTATTGTGTTGTCTCAAGGAAATGTACTATTAACCTGTTCTCCTTATTTGCCCCCTTGGTGGTTTCAAATAAATAAAGAAATGTCCTTGAAAGGGGAACTGGAGACCTCTCTTTAAAACTTTATTTTATTTTATTTTGTTAAATTTATTTGCCGCCTGTCTCTTGTGAGGCTACTCTAACGCGGCTCAAAATAATGAAAAGTAAGAAAAATGAAAGGAGTGTCAACAGAACTGAAGCAAAATACAGGTAGACTTCAGCTCTGGCCACAATTGAGTCTAAAATTTCAGTTGCTAAGTGAGCCAGTTATTTAATGGAGTTTTGCTCCATTTACCACCTTTCCCGCCACAGTGGCTAAGCAAATCACGGTGGTCGTTAAGTTAGGAACACGGTTGTAAAGTGAATCTGGTGACCCCATTGATTTTGCTTGACAGAAGGTCACAAAAAGTTGATCCCATGATCCAGGGGTGAAATGTAAAATGTGTTACTACCAGTTCTGTGGGCGTGGCTTGGTGGAGGGGGGGTAATATGACTGGGTGGGCATGGCCAACTTTTGTTTTTTTTAACTTTTCAAAGCATTTTTTTCTAATGCTTTGAAAAGCCTCTGCTGATCAGGCAACTGAGCTGGGATCGTCAGAGACTTTTCAAAGCTTTTTTTTTACCACCTCTTCGGCCAAGAGGTTGCAGAAAAAAATGCTTTGAAAAGCCTCTGAGGATCCCAGCTGAGCCGCGCAATCATCAGAGGCTTTTTTTTTTACTTTTAAAAGCATTTTTTCGTCGGAAGAGGTTGTAGAAAAAATGCTTTTAAAAGTTAAAAAAAAAAGCCTCTGATGATTGTTTCAGTTCAGTTTCAGTTTATTTAATTTGTATACCGCCCTCCTCCCGAAGGACTCAGGTGGTGAACAGCCATAAATAAAACATACAAGTATAACATTTAAAACCCAATTAAAATCCAATTAAATAAATTTGGCCGTAAAAATATTAAAACCCCAATAATTTAAAACGAATTAAAATTTATAACATTTTTAAAAAAGGAGAATCAGGCCAGGCCTGCCTGGTGAAATAAAAGGGTCTTAAGAGCGCAGCAGAAGGTGCGTAGGTCCGGGATCCTCCAAATCTCCAGGGGGAGCTCATTCCAGATAGTAGGTGCCCCCACAAAGAAGGCTCTCCCCCTGGGGGCCGCCAGTCGACATTGTTTGGCCAACGGCACCCAGAGGAGCCCCTCTCTATGAGAGCATACCGGCCGGTGGGAGGCCACTGGTGGCAGTAGGCAGTCTCGTAAATAGCCAGGTCCTAAGCCATGGAGCACTCTAAAGGTAGTAAGCAAAACCTTGAAGCGCACCTGGAAGACCATTGGGAGCCAGTGCAGCTCACGCAGGAGAGGTGTCACACAGGAACGCCATGTCACTCCCGTAATCACCCGCGTGGCTGCACTCTGCGCCAGCTGGAGCCTCCGGGCACTCCTCAAGGGGAGCCCCATGTAGAGAGCATTACAGTAATTCAGGCGGGAAGTGACGAGGACGTGAGTGACCATGTGTAAAGAGTCCCGATCTAGAAAGGGACGCAACTGGCGGATCAGGTGAACCTGATAAAAAATCCCCCTGGTCACGGCCATCAGGTGCTCTTCTAAAGACAGCCGTGAGTCCAGGAGGATGCCCAAGTTGCAAGCCCTCTCCGTGGAGGTCAATGATTCGCCCCCAAAAGTCAGTGATGGCACCAACTGACTATATCGGGACGTCGGAAACCACAGCCACTCGGTCTTGGATGGGTTGAGTCTGAGCCTGTTACTCCTCATCCAGATCCGTACAGCCTCCAGGCACCGGGACATCACTTCAAGGGCATCGTTGGGGTGGTCCGGGGTGGAGATGTACAACTGAGTATCATTAGCATACTGATGATACTTCACCCCGAAACCACGGATGATCTCACCCAGCAGCTTTACATAAATGTTGAACAGAAGGGGCGAGAGGACCGACCCCTGTGGAACCCCACAAATGAGGTGCCTCGGGGTCAACCTCTGCCCTCCTGCCAACACAGACTGCCACTGGTCGGAGAGAAAGGAGGAGAACCACCGCAACACGATGCCTCCCACCCCTAACTCTTCCAACCGGTGCAGCATGATACCATGGTCGATGGTATCAAAAGCCACTGGGAGATCTAATAGGACCAGGACAGAGGAGCAACCTCGTCCAGAGCCCTCCAGAGATCATCAACCAACGCGACCAATGCTGTTTCCGTGCTGTACCCAGGCCTGAAACCCAACTGGAACAGATCCAGATATACTGTTTCATCCAGGTACTGGGGGAGCTGCCACGCAACCACACTCTCGACAACCTTGGGGTCAGCCAGAGGTGGTATTTGCTGGTTCTCTGAACTACTCAAAATTTCCACTACCGGTTCTCCGGAACCTGTCAGAACCTGCTGGATTTCACCCCTGGTCATAAATGACTTTATTCAGCGCCACAACTTTGAATGGTCACTAAGCAAACTGTTGTAAGTTGAGGACTATGTGTACTTCCAGATTTCTTCAGCTTGAACCCAAAGCCCAGCTTAAAACTATAAGAACCCTGGCTTTATTTCCCATGACTAGAAGTCGGAAGAAAAAATCATATCAGGGAAACATACGCAGGGAAAAACACACACACACAGAGAAACACAGACAAAAATTTTCTCCAAACTGACAGTTTTAAGGGCTTTTAAAATATCTAATGCTCCGGGCCCTAAATTGGCAGTAAGCCAGTCTCGGCCTTAAAGGGACCCGCACTTTATTATACTTTCTAATTCTTCCAAAGTCTGTCTTTAGGATATATGAGCTCGCTCTAAGACAACTACTCCATTCTCATCCTCCAGTGGTATACACAAGTCTCAGCTCATAAATTGAAAATAGAAGATCAGTAAATCAGCCCAGGCTCTCGCAAAGGGACGCGGTGAATTTCCAGTCAAATCTTTCAGTTTAGCTTAAATATTTCATCTTAATGTCACCTTTAGAAAAATCTTTCATTCGAGTAAGTTACAACAGTCAGTGCTAAACTGATTACACTTCCCCACTGACCTTCCAAAGGAAGACTCCCAACGGCACTCGGCAGCTCTCAGTTATAAAACGCTGAAAGAGGAAGCTTTTTCTAAGGCAACCGAGAGGTTCAAGAGCATTCAGCACTGCGATTGTGATTAGAGCTGGACAAATCTTCAAAGCAGCGCTTGGATTCGATCCCGAGTTCCTTCGAAGCCTTGGCATAGAACGGAATAATACCATAAATAAATGGAATTGGAGCTGGAATTAAAAAAAATAATAATACATGTGGCTTTGAAAGGTCATAGAATATCATTCTATAGAACCAGAATAACAGAATAACAAAGTTGGAAGGGACCTTAGAGGTCTTCTAGTCCAACCCCCTGCTCAAGCAGGAGACCCTATACCATTTCAGACACATGGCAGTCCAATCTTTTCTTAAAAACCTCCAGAGTTGGAGCACCCACAACTTCTGGAGGGAAGCTGTTCCATTGTTTTAATTGTTCTACCAGGAAATTTCTTCCTAGTTCTCTCTTTGATAAGTTTCCATCCATCCAAAGCTATGGTGTCTTGTTTTTTTCTCTCTCTCTTCTTTGTCAAGTGAGCCCTGATTTTTTCATTCTAGCCAATCAGCTGGGACTCGGGAGGCAGCGAATAGATTGGGAGCGGGGCCAGGCAGTGGTGGTATTTACCGGTTCTCTGAACTACTCAAAATTTCCACTACTGGTTCACAAGAACCGGGGAGAACCGGTAGCAACCCACCACTGATGTCATCCCTAGTCCTTCTCTTCACTAGACTAGCCAGGCCCAATTCCTGCAACCTTTCTTCATATGTTTTAGCCTCCAGTCCCCTAATCATCTTTGTTGTTCTTCTCTGCACCAATCTTAACCTGCATACAAAAACAGCAAATAAAGTGGTTTGCCCACCTGGATAGAACATCTTGGAATTCTATACCATAACAGGCATATACAAAAAGAGGAGAAGGACAAAGACTATGAGACATACCAGAAGAAAATGCAGAGACAACATCAAAGACACACTATAGCAGCATCAAATAATGGTTGAGACCACTAGAAGAGCAAGAACTTTGCATCTCCCTTGATACCTAAAGTGGGAGGAGGAGGAGGAGGAGGAAGAGGAGGAGGAGGAGAGGGAGAAGAGGAAGAGGAGGAAGCAGGAGCAGAAGCAGGAGGTGAAGGCGTGGGAGAAGGAGAAGGAGAAGGAGAAGGAGAAGGAGAAGGAGAAGGAGAAGGAGAAGGAGAAGGAGAAGGAGAAGGAGAAGGAGAAGGAGAAGGAGAAGGAGAATAATTGGTCACAGAGAAGGAAGGACCAGACATGGAGGAGGAGGAGGAGGAGGAGAGGGAGAAGGAAAAGAAAAGAAAGAAGAAAGAATTGAGGGGAGGAGGAAGAGGAGGATTTGATTTTGCGGCCTATAACTGAGATTTCCTGGTGGTCTCCCATTCAAATATAACATTGGCAACTCTAGTTGCCTACATAGGGTTTCTGTTTCTTACCTCTGATTTCAGGAAAGAAGGACTGGAAAACGTTCTGCTGGTTATGAGAAGTTTTGCAATACAAGAATTCCTTCCTAAAGAGGCACTGTCTCAAGAGGACGAAGAAGGTGGAAGACCAATCTTTGTGTTACACGTAATTTTGTGAAGATAAATATTTTACCAAACCTTGGGCTTACATAGGGGGTGATTTTAGCATAACACCAAGGAACTTTTCCAAATGTTTTGAGGTAAGTCCAACTCTTGGGCCTCTCAAAACCAATGTCCCCCCACAAGCTGTGTTTTAACAATCTAATAGGTAGAAGTCCTAACTCTATCTCACTTGATTTACCATTTGACCTACCTATCAACCTTTCATGAAAAGTTACACTTGCCAGATCTAAGACCGTAAGCAAAGAAACATGATCTATTTCTCTATCCCCCTCAAGGGACGTGGTATTTTCCTCTCTAAACTGTCAGGTCTCTGTTTTCTCTCCACGATAGAGTCTTTCCCAAGGGGACTTTTAATTATTTGTCATGACAAGTCTTCTAACTTCTTTGCAGCCAGGCCACAAAACACAACAGGGTCTTTGACTTCTTCAGGGAAGGGTCAAACATACTATCCTTGTGGTTTCTCTGAAGGTGAGCCAGGGACACAGAAAAATTTGCATTGGAGGGCTTCAGCACACACACACACACATGTAGACACACACACACAAAGTCCTAGGTGGGAATGACATCCTGTTTACTAACATCTATCCCACTGACACAGACGTGTGGGACAATGTCTACAAATATTGTTGAATTCAGGGGTGAAATTCAGCAGGTTCTGGAGAACCGGTAGCAGAAATTTTGAGTAGTTCGGAGAACCGGTAGCGGAAATTTTGAGTAATTTGGAGAACCAGTAGCAGAAATTTTGAGTAGTTCAGAGAACCAGAAAATGCCACCTCTGGCTGGTCCCAGAGTAGGGTGGGAATGGAGATTTTGCAATATCCTTCCCCCTGGAGTGGGGTGGGAATGGAGTTTTTGCAATATCCTTCCCCCTGGAGTGGGGTGGGAATGGGGATTTTGCAGTATCCTTCTGGTGGAGTGGGGTGGGAATGGAGATTTTGCAGTATCCTTCTGGTGGAGTGGGGTTGGAGTGGAGATTTTACAGTATCCTTCCCCTGCCACGCCCATAGAATGGGTAGTAAAAAAATCTGAATTTCACCACTGGTTGAATGGCTACGCATTTCAGAAATTTATGAAGGACGGGGAATATTAGTATACACATTTTTATACAATAAGAAAAAAGTAATAAGAGGGAAGATTTGAAATTGAATGATGCTATTATTATGTATTGGGATTTTGGGATTCTCATTGGGATTTTCATTGGTATAACGTATTGAAACATTGAATAATGAAATAATGAAAGTCTACAATTTAAGACAATTATGTATATCAACACTAGAACTACGTAAGCTTGAGGAATGTAACAAATATGGTTAATACACTATTTTTATTTGTACTAACCCAGTGCCACACTGTTCACGCATTGATATGGATATATTGTAAAATAAAACAAAAAACTTGAAAAAAAGCAAGACATTTCTGAAGAACGGAAGGTAGCCTCCAAAGGTGACTAAACGTTTCCCTCTCTAAGACACGCTGACAATGTTAAAGTGGCAAAATCTTTTTGGCTTATTCAACTGAGGGCAAATCAGACTGAAATTTTATTTATTTTTTTGTTCATTTTCCTTTTCTCCTCTTGCTGCAGTTTTAACAAGTGTGTTAAAGCAGGACCATTGGTTTATTGCGGTGATGGCTAACCTTTTTGCCGTCGCGTGCCAAAAGTGGGAGGAGCATGGGGGGTTGCACATGTGCGTGCCCATGCCCATAATTCAATGCCCCCCTGTGCCCCGCCCCCCCCGTGCATGTGCACACACCCCCCGTGCCCCCCCTGCTTTTGGCACACGACGGCAAAACGGTTAGCCATCACTGCAATAAACCAATGGTCCTGCTTTTTGCAACAGCAAAAAGGTTACCGGTGGGCCCAGTAGACCCATTTTTTGCCCTTCCCAGGCTCCAGAGGCTTTTTTTTTTTTTTAATTTGATTTATATGCCGCCCTTCTCCGGAGACTCAGGGCGGCTTACAATGCGCTAAACAATAGCCTTCATACTTTTGTATATTTATACAAAGTCAGCTTATTGCCCCCACAAGCCGGGTCCTCATTTAACCTACCTTAGAAAGGATGGAAGGCTGAGTCAACCTTAATAATAATAATAATACTTTATTTACGGTCACAGACCAAAATGTGAGCATAACTACAAAAAAAAAACATAGGAAAAGCATCATCACGAACAGCCGGCCTCCAGAAGCCCCAGCCGAGAGGAACCACAGCGCTCTCCTCTAATGGTTACGGCTCTTAAAAAGAATTTTGAGACCTGAGAGGTAGTGTATGAGGAGCCATCCCCTAAACAGTACAAGGCCAAATTACTGGCATTGGGCCTACAAAGGTCTGTCTCTAAGAGGGACATCAAATTGGTCCTGTCTACGTTGTACATTGGGCAGTATAACAGGACGTGCTCCACAGCCTCTACCGCCACTCTGCCACAGGGACATAGCCGCTCGCCCATAGCTGAGTCAACCTTGAGCCTGGTGAGATTCGAACCTGCAATAATTGCAGGAAGCTGGTATTAATAACAGGGTGCTTTAAACCACTGTACTACCAAGACTTCTTGGAGCCTGGGGAGGGCAAAACAGCCTCCCCCATCCCCCGAGGCCCTCCGGAGGCCGGAAACAGCCCGTTTTCCGACTTCCGATGGGCCCGGAAGGCCTGAAAATCAGCTGGCCGGTGTGTGCATGTGCGCTGCAGCTGAGCTAGGGCAACGCTTGCGTGCCCACAGATATGGCTTTGCGTGCCACCTGTGGCATGCATGCCATAGGTTTGCCAGCATGGGTTTATTGGAAGAAGTTTATTTATTTAACTCTGGAAGACAGGGGACAGGACAGGGGTGAAATCCAGCAGGTTCTGACAGGTTCTGGAGAACCAGTAGCGGAAATTTTGAGCAGTTCAGAGAACCAGCAAATATCACCTCTGGCTGGCCCCAATGGGGTGGGAATGGAGATTGTGCAATATCCTTCCCCTGGAGTGGAATGGGAATGGAGATTTTGCAGTATCCTTCTCCTGCCACGTCCACCAAGCCACGCCCACAGAACCAGAATTTTTTTTAAAAAATTGCATTTCACCACTGGGACAGGACAACCTGGTATGCTTTGGTCCATGGGATCATGAAGAGTTGGACACATCAACTGAACAACAACATTAAAATCTAAACTCGAAAGGCAGGATCCTATCTAAAGGTCACTCTTTAATCGCATAGCAGAAGTCAGTTGCAAACCAGTGATTCCGGTAGATGTCCCTTTGCTTATGAAAGCTAAAATAATGTAGCCACATGATAATGCAATAAATACGGCATTAAATGAATGATATGATTTGAAAACGGATGCTTTCTAATCCAAGATGCCGAGACGCTGAAGAAGATCATATCATGTGTGTTTGGCACCCAGTCCAAACTCAGCTACTCTAACCAACCCTGAAATGGTTTCCTTTCCACCATGTGATGCAGTGCAGCCCTACACCTGGCTAAGTTTAATTTGTTATTTATGTCAGCTTCGCATATTTGTAAAGTTCAAGGGTCTTCTGCCCTAGCTCAACCTTGCCAAGTCAGGGCTCACATGTGGCTCCCAATTTATTTCTAATAAACTTTACTTGGGGGGGAACATATGTGATCAATTTTGCTGAGGATTAAATGAGAACAGGCATTTAAGGCTAACATCCTAGTTAGCCAGGCCAGTCTCTCTCTCTCTCTCTCTCTCTCTCTCTCTCTCTCTCTCTCTCTCTCTCTCTCTCTCTCCCCCCCCCTCCCTTTCCCACTCTCCCCCTCTTTCTCGTAAGATTACTTTTGGAATACTGGGTCCAGTTCTGATAACCATAATACCTCCAAAAAACAGGGGTGAAATCCAGCAGGTTCTGACAGGTTCTGGAGAACCGGTAGCGGAAATTTTGAGTAGTTCGGAGAACCAGCAAATACCACCTCTGGCTGGCCCCAGAGAGGGGTGGGAATGGAGATTTTGCAATATCCTTCGCCTGGAGTGGAATGGGAATGAAGATTTTGCAATATCCTTCCCCTGCCCTGCCCACAGAGCCACGCCCACAGAACCGGTAGGGGGAAAAAATTGGATTTCACCCCTGCCCCAAAATGTTAACACTGTAGAAAGAGTGCAGAGAAGAGCAATAAAGATGATTAGGGGTCTGGAGGCTACAGCATATGATGAACGGTTGCAGGAATCGCAGTCTTCCAATATTTGAAGGGCCGCCACAAAGAAGAGGGGGTCAACCTATTTTCCAAAGCATCTGAAAGAAGCAATGTTCCAAAAGGACAAGAAGCAATATTCCGAAGCAGGTGCTCCATCACTGAAGGTTTTTAAGAAGAGTTCGAACTACCATATGTCTGGAATGCGTAGAGTCTCCTGCACAAGTAGAAGGAGGTTGGATTAGAAGACCTCCAAGGTCCCTTCCGAATTTGTTATTCTGTGACTTCTGTGACTTTTGATCTCATTTACTCATGCACACATGCATCAAACTGGCTGGCCTGCTGATTTTATATTCCCTTTTAATTAGGGCCCATACTGAGATAGGTACCACTGCTTGGCATCTCCTTATCCCCTCATCTCCAGTCCTAAGTGCAATTAATAACACTGTTCCAAAACTTTCAACATCAGCCCACTAAAATGCCCACCAAACACATACAGCATGAACACGTTATTCTCAAGTGTCCCCTCTTATCAATTGGATCATCCTCTTCCACAGTGGTGGAATTCAATTTTTTTTTATTACCGGTTCTGTGGGCATCACTTAGTGGGCAAAGTGTGGTTTGGTGGGCGTAACAGGGAAAGCACACTGCAAAATTTCCACTACCGGTTCTCCAGAATCTGTCAGAATCTACTGAATAGCACTTCTGCTCTTCCAGGATGATCTGTCATCAAATTAAAAGGCTGGTTTGGAAGCTGGGGATGAGAGCCCTGGTGGCACAGGGGTTAGAATGCAGTATTGAAGGCTAACTTCCTACCCACTGCCAGGAGTTCGATCCTGACCAGCTCAAAGTTGACTCAGCCTTCCATCCTTCCTAGGTCGGTAAAATGAGGAGCCCGATTGTAGGCCAAGTCTGTAAATCGCTTAGAGAGGGCTGTAAAGCAATATATAAGTAAGTGCTATTGCTATGAGGATTGCCTGCCTGCATTCAGACCCAAATGTTCAGTGCTTCTTAACTTATGGTTGATCTTATTAAAGCCCAGATGCTAATTTTTAGCGGTTGTTTCCTCCCCCCCCTTCTGTTCAATCGTGCCCAATTTTTGGAGACTGCCTGGATCAGTCCCTTCAGTTTTCTTTGCAAGGTTTTTAGAAGAGATTTGCCATTGTTTTCTTCCTGGGGCTGAAAGAAAGTGACTGGCCCAAGGTCACTCAGCTTAGCTTTGTGCTCGAGGTGGCACTGAAACTCACTATCTCCTGGTTTCTAGCCTAATGCCTTCAAAGCTGCACCAAAGCTGGCTCTCGAGTTTTAATTACCATCTAACTAATTTTCTTCCCGCATTACACATATTAAGTTAGCCCCTACTTATTAGCTAAGGAGTTCCTGTTGATAGCTTCTGCTTTTCACTTAACCTTTTAAATGGAAATGGAAAACTTGACAACTCGAAGAAAATGACATGTAAAGTTCTTCTACGTCCATAATATTCCTAGATATTCAGGTTGCCAGAAACGGTGACACAATATGGGATTCGATAGTATTTGTTCTGATTCAGCAGCAAATCTGCAATTTTACGTTCTAACCAGGGGTAGGTTCTACTTACCTTTACTACCGGTTTGCAATGGGTGCGCGCTCTTCCGTGCATGCACAGAAGCGTTTTGATGACGTCGGGGTCAGTGGGCGGAGCCTCCCGCCGGTTTTACTATCGGTTCCATAGAATCGGTCCAAACCGGGGGCAACCCAACACTGGTTCTAACAAAACGTAACCATAAGTAAGCATACAAAGAACACAGACCAATATCCGGCCATGTAGATAATCAGATAAGGAATTCACGAAGATAGTAATTTACAGCATAATTGCAGAGAGCCCACACTGCATTAACTTCCTCTAATATGGTTTGGAATCCATTTTCTGTAATGTGCCTTTTAAACACAGGTAGTCCTCAACTTACGACCACTATTGAGCCCAGCATTTATGTTGTTCACTGAGGTTTGCCTCATCTCACAACTTTTCTCGCCACATTCGTTAAGCGAATCACGACAGTTCTTAAATTAGTAACCCAGTTGTTAAATGAATCCGGCTTCCCCCATGGACTTTGCTTGTCAGAAGGCCGCAAAAAGGGGGATCAAGTGACCCCGGGACACTGCAACCGTCATAGATGTGAGTCAATTGTTAAGCATCCGAATGTAAATCACGTGACCATGGGGATGCTGCAATGGTCATAACTGTGAAAAAAGGGTCATAAGTCATTTTTTTCAGTGTCATTGTAACTTCGAGTGGCCACTAAATGAACTCTTGTAAATGGAGGATTACCTGTACAACTCCTTCTAATATGACTCATGTCTGTATCTGCACACCTGTGTCCAGGCAAACATCCACTTGTGACATATTTCTCTCATACACAACTGTCCCAAATCAATGTTCCTGTGTAGAATAGAATAGAATAGAATAGAATAGAATAGAATAGAATAGAATAGAATAGAATAGAATAGAATAGAATAGAATAGAATAGAATAGAATTCTTTATTGGCCAAGTGTGATTGGACACACAAGGAATTTCTCTTCGGTGCATACACTCTCAGTGTAAATAAAGAAAAAATAAAATACATTTGTCAAGACTCATAAGATACAACCTTTTGGTGATAGTCATAGGATACAAATAAGCAATCAAATCCAACATAAGCAGAAATGTAGTTTCCAATATGCTTCTTTATGTATGAGGTACACTTTTGGGATAGAATAGCTCAAACTGCTCCATTCTATTGAAGTCTTCAGCAGCCTCATGTTATATGTTTTCTACATGTGGACTGGTCCTTGGAACATGTTTAGCTATAAAGTGGTTTTTTGACTTTGATTTGGTGTGCCGTGAACCCAAGCAAATACGGTTTATTCTAACCTTCAACCACAGCTTGGAAAATAACAAGTACTCTCCACAGTGTTCTCAAAATGAAGAAAAGAACCACTCCTGCTTAATCATTCAACTTCTGCCAAATAGATTGAGAATATGAATTTTTCCCAAACAATTTGATCTTCATTTTCATCTCTGTCATAAATAGAAAGGATTCAGTGCTGATCATCTCCACATTCAATTTCTTCCTGTTGAAGCTCAGGATGAAATCTATATATATATATATATAAGCCAAATACCACTCACTCATCACAGAATCTCCAGAACAGTAAAGCCTACAAACTTGAAATTTGGCATGTATGTTCCTCTTGGCTTCCAGGTGCTCACCTAAGAAAGGATTTTTCTAAATGATAGTTAGTATTTGTAAATGATCATTAGTATTTCATATACAGTATTATATTCACACACTCTGATGCTAAGGAGTTAGACATTCTACTCCCCCTCCTCACCTGAAAAGAACTCTGTTCCAACTGCCAGTTGTCTCACATTCCGTTACCTCAGCTCAAAATGGCAAACGTTCTACTCCTTTACTCAGGAGTGGTCTGGGGCTCCTTACGGTACTAAACCTCGCTACTTCCCAAAACCTTCCACCTATAGAACTGTTTCCAGACTCAAAGCGGCGGGAGAGATATTCCCTTAGGGGTTTCAGTCACCAACCACCACTGAGCCAACGGATTGTGAACCGAATTTCTCCTGCATAGTGTCCCAGCCCCAAATCACTTCTTACACGGACCTCCTCAGTTCAGATGAATCTGTTCCTTCTACTGTAACACCAGTTAAAGGGAAAAAGGGGGGGGGGAATGCAGGAAAAGAGCAAGCCTGATGGTAACTACTCATGAATTTTCAAGCTTTAAGTGTCAATTTATCAAGCCCAATCACAGAATTTCATAGCGAAGCATGGGTATCCAGCTAGTGTACTTTATAAGTGCAATATTCAATCACTCAATCACTCTTTCTCAGGTTTAAAATTATTCTTGGGAAGATTATATGTATAAACATCTACCGATAAAAAAAAAATCCTGAGTGTCTCCTTTATCAGGCTGGGAAGAAAAGCTTGGGTTTTTTTCCCTGATAGGACCCATCTCTCTCTCTCTCTCTCTCTTTCTCTCTCCATCCTTTCTCCCTCTCTCTGTCTGTCTTTCACACATGCCCTCCCTCCGCTGTCCCTTCTTTGTTTAAAATAAGCTGACCACATTGTGACCTTTGGTAACCCACCGGCCAAAAATTACAACCAGCCACGGCAAACAAGCAGCACGGGGTCAAAAAGAGCAGGGTCTGGTAAAAGTTAGTAATCATACATTAATTCCCTGACATAATTAATCAAAATGAAGTGCTGTTATCTACCGCAGAACCTTTAACCTGTTACAAAGGGGTCAATTAGACAAGCACTTGAGCCCGGGAGTTTGGGTACAAATAGCATGCTCCCTTCTCATCTAGGGACACCCAAAGTAGAGGAAAAATGTCTTTGAAGTCCCCAATCTACCAGGTTGGAGATATAATTTCATCCTTCAAGTTAAAAGCTCTCATTCTCTCTTTTAAAGGAGAGGAAGCATTTCCCCATACAAAGTGGCTAAGGGTATTGGGTGTGTGTCCCTTGTTGCTAAACATCTATTTGTTACATTCCTTTTTCAGGATGGTCTATGCCTGTCCAAAAAAAAGAAAGAAAGAAAGAAAGAAAGAAAAGGGGAGAGAGAGAGAGGGAAAAAAATGAACTAAAACAAAATCTATCCGTTGAAAAAGCTAAGAAGCAGGATGTGTTGATCCTCTTAAGAAGCCAGTAAATCTGAGCTTTGTTACTTCAATAAGAGGGAAATATTTCAATTCTGGAGCTTAATGATGCATACCATTTTCATTCTGGTATGTATGTCATTGTATCTCCAGCGTACGTTGCGAACCGCACAATAGACCAAGAAGACTCAACAATTGCAAAGTTCAAGACAGTTTGGATCAGAAGTGGTATTCAGCAGGTTCTGACCATTTCTGGAGATCTGGTAGTGGAAATTTTGAATTGTTTGGAGAACCGGTAAATATTACCTCTGACTGGCCCCGACTCCATCTATTCTCTGCCTCCCGAGTCCCAGCTGATCGGGAAGAAATGGGGATTTTGCAGTATCCTTCCCCCTGGAGTGGGGAGGGATGGAGATTTTACAGTATCCTTCCCCTGCCACGCGCACCAAGCCATACCCACCAAGCCATGCCATGCCTACTAAGCCACGCCCACAGAACCAGTAGTAACAAATTTTACATTTCGCCACTGGATTGTAGAGTTACAATTTTTCAGAAGCATAAGGTAATGGACCCTAAGGCAGCCTTAATGGGACTGTCTAATTTAAGTCTAATTTCTCTTACATGGTCAGAGAATGTACAGGTAGTCCTCCACTTACAACAGTTCATTTAGTGACCGTTCAAACCTACAACGGCACTGGAAAAAGTGACTTATGACCGTTTTTCACACTTACAACCATTGCAGCATCTCCACGATCACGTGATCAAAACTTGGCCACCGGCTCACATATATGGCGGTCACCATGTCCTGGGGTCATGTGATCACGTTTGGGGACCTTCTGAAAAACAAAATCAATGGGGAAGCCAGATTCATTTAATAACCATGTTACTAACTTAACGACAACTGTTTCACTTAATAACTGTGGCAAGAAAGATCCTAAAGTGGGCCAAAAGTCACTTAAATGGATGTCTTGCTTAGTAACAGAACCTTTGGACTCAATTGTGGTCATAAGTCGAGGGCTACCTGTATACCAAACATGGAATTTTTCCCAATCTTAAAGGCCTGAATCAATTTTTCCCAGAAAGTTTTCTACGCATCTATTTTTTTTCTCTTTTTCCAGTAAAGCTTATATTCTTTTTTTTCCCCTCTCCCTTTATGAGATTTCAGGAATTATGGACAGCCTTTACTCTTATATAATTTAAAAAATTGACATAGAACAATTAAGTAGTGGAACAGCTTGCCTCCAGAAGTTGTGAATGCTCCAACACTGGAAGTTTTCAAGAAGAGATTGGATAACCATTTGTCTGAAATGGTATAAGGTTTCCTGCTTGATCAGGGGGTTGGACTAGAAGACCTCCAAGGTCCTTTCCAACTCTGTTATTCTATTCTAAAGCTCCCTTTCTCTAACAATTCACCATTCGACGCTCTGAGGTATGGAAATTAATGAAAACTATTACGAAAATAAAGGTGGAGAATGTGTGGCTGTGATATCAATGAAGCTCAAGAACACCTGAAGGACAACTGATATCCTACCTCTGAGGTAAATAATAAGAAAAACAAGCATGTTTAAAGAAGGCAAGAGATTACTTTACTTTTTGTAAACTGGGACGGACGTCGCTTAACAATTTTGTGCCGGAAGACCAGCGAGAAGTGATAATTCATGAGTGAAACCATATTGTGTTTTTATGAGGAGAATTTGTATTCTGAGGAGGGTTACCCAGGTTTGAGGGTTCTTGATTTGATTTTTAAAATACTCATACAGTACAACTCTGTTATTCTATTCTAACTTCAAATAGGAATTACTTAGCTTTTACACATTCGTCATCAATCCAGGGTTGAGAACCTCTTTATTCCTCGTTTAATTTTACTAGCGAGTACATGTTTGAATATAGTGATTAAGCTATGGTACAAATTATAAACCTTTTCCTGCTGTGTTTCATTAACTAAGGAAATATATAAACCATGAACCTTACTTAATACAGGCCATATAGTTCTATCCATAATCTGGTTTCCATAACTCAATATATTTTCTCCTCCTTTTTCCCCCCCTTTCCTTCTCCTCCATCCTTTCTCCATCCCCTTTCTCTTTTTAAATATACACATACCACTCTATGTTTATTTTACTATATCTTTGTTATAATTGACTGGGACAAAATGGTCTTAATGCCAACAAACTCCAGCTAGACTTCAGCAACTATTAGAATTAATACGAATTAGTATAGCCTCACATAGTCCTAAATACCGTGTTTTATAAATTCTAGTACTGCTTACTTATAGTTTTATAGTTATCTTAGTTTACAGCATTTAGATTGTTCATTGTAAAATTTAATTCTAATTTTATGGGATTAGTTTGCATTTTACTACCCGTACTCTGTAATTCTGACTGAATAATTTCATCTTTACTTTATTTTATTCTAACAATATTTTAAGTTTCTATTTTAGCATAATTGTTATTGTGTTAGTTATATGCTGATTTTGCACTGAAATAATATTGATGGATTTCCAGCAATTATATTTGTCTATTGTATCAGCTATATAGACAATCTGCTCATTAATGGAAAGTGCGATCAGATCATCAACCCATTGAGTGAAAGGCAGAGGGGAAATCCAGCAGGTTCCGGAGAACCGGTAGCAGAAATTTTAAGCAGTTCAGAGAACCGGTAGCAGAAATTTTGAGCAGTTCAGAGAACCGGCAAATACCACCTCTGGCTGGCCCCAGAGTGCAGTGGGAATGGAGATTTTGCAGTATCCTTCCCCTTCCACGCCCACCAAGCCATGCCCCCAGAATCAGTAGTAAAAAAAATGTAGATTTCACCACTGGTGAAAGGTGCCATATATTTATCTTTCCAATACTCCAGTATCAGTTTTTGAACACATGTAGATAGCCATGCCCTCATTTCAACTTTATTTCAACTTTACCAGTAGCAGAATATGGCATCCAGTTTTGGCCGCCACGATATAAAAGAGATGTAGAGACTCTAGAAAGAGTGCAGAGAAGAGAAACAAAGATGATTAGGGGACTGAAGGTAAAAAAATATATAAAGAATGGTTGCTGGAATTGTCTAGTTTAATGAAAAGAAGGACTAGGGATGAAATGTGTTCCAATATTTGAGGGGCTGCCACTGAGAAGAAACCTATTCTCCAAAGCACCTGAGGGCAGGACAAGAAGCAATGGGTGTAAACTAACCAAGGAGAGAAGCAACCTAGAACCAAGGAGAAATTTCCTGACAGTGAGAACAATTAAACAGTGGAACGACTTGCTTCCAGAAGTTGTGAGTGCTCCAGAACTGGAGGCTTTAAAGCAGTGGTGAAATGCTACCGGTTTAGACCAGATCATCTGATCCAGTAGTGATGGAGGCGGTGGTTCGGAGAACTGGTAGCAAAAATCCCTGCTCCCCTCCCCCCCCGCCCCAATTGCCCAGCTGAGCCGCACAATCATCAGAGGCTTCTTCTTTACTTTTAAATGCATATTTTCTACAACCTCTTCAGTCAAAAAAATGTTTTTAAAAGTTAAAAAAAAAAAGCTTCTGATGATCGTGCGGCTCAGCTGGGATCGTCAAAGGTTATCCAAGCTGAGTTTTTTAAAAAGCCTCTGCCGATGAGGCAACTCAGCTTGGATCGTCAGACCCTTTTGAAAGCATTTTTAATAACGTCTTTGCCGAAGAGGTTGTAGAAAAAATGGTTTAAAAAGTTTAAAAAAAAAAAATTGGCCACGCTCACCCAGTCACATTACCCCTCCCACACCAAGCCATGGCCACAGAACCGGTAGTAACAAATTTTAGATTTCACCACTGCTTTTAAGGTGAGATTAGTCAACCGCTTGTCTGAAATGTTATAGGGTTTCCCGTTTGAGCAGTGGGTTGGACTAGAAGACCTCTAAGGTCCCATCCAACTTTGTTATCTTGTTATTTTTCAATTTGTGGGAACAGGTAACAAACACTTTCCTTTGAGTCATCTATGAGTTCTGCCTGGTGTGAGGAATGAAAGTTAGATGAAGCAAGAACTCGGTTCCCCAAGCCACAGTGAACACTTACGTCAGCATAGTTCAGGCACTTTCCAGGACCTAGAGAGAAAGGTAGTTTCCTGTTGACATGGTAAGATGGAAGGAAATGCCTAGAATTTAAATTTAAACCCTGAGAACGATTAATCAGTGGAACAGTTTCCCTCCAGAAGTTGTGGGTGGTTCTTCACTGGAAGCTTTTAAGAAGAGATTGGACAGCCACTTGCCTCAAATTGTACAGGGTCTCCTGCTTGAGCAGGGGGTTGGACTAGAAGACCTCCAGCTCTATTCTGATTGATTGAATTGAATCTGCATGATAGTTCTGAGCAGACTCTTGCAAATGGGTATTGCTACATTGCACATAAGGTAAAGGTAAAGGTTCCCCTCGCACATATGTGCTAATCGTTCCTGACTCTAGGGGTCGGTGCTCATCTCCATTTCAAAGCCAAACACCCAGCACTGTCCAAAGACGTCTCCGTGGTCATGTGGCCAGCATGACTCAATGCCAAAGGCGCACGGAACGCTGTTCCCTTCCCACCAAAGGTGGTCCCTATTTTTCTACTTGCATTTTTTACGTGCTTTCAAACTGCTAGGTTGGCAGAAGCTGGGACAAGGAACGGGAGTTCACCCTGTTAGGCAGCACTAGGATTCGAACCGCTGAACTGCCGACCTTTCTGATCAACAAGCTCAGCGTCTTATCCACTGAGCCACCACGTCCCTTTTACATTGCACATATAACCTAAAATAAATATAGCTTCCGGTGCAAAGCTGTGCTGTTATTTTCCTCCTTCTGAAGAAACTTGGTAAAATGCTGTGGATGCTATTATCCAATCCTGTATTTACAAGGAAAGACATACTGTAGCTATAGGCTGGCAATGTGCTTTGTAGTATAGCAGTTCTCGGTTTCTTTTCTTTTTTTTAAAGGCTCGGGGCAAGGATTAGGTTGGGTGCCTGAATAGATGCCAGGGAGACATTGAGGTGGAGATGAATCCTGTTGGGTCTCCAAACTGAGGGGCAGAGCACCTTCGGAATATCCTCTGCTCGGTTCCTGGTATTTCTAGGAAGAGAAAGAAGTCTGTTATTATGTAATAAAGTTTAATTCAGAAAAGAAAAAAAATTCTGGAAAACTCCTGCCAAGCAGTGCATGGATGAAGACTTAGATTAAGCATGGCAGCTTCGTGTGAAAAGTTCTTTCAAACAGAGCAGAGCTTGTTTGTGTGAGAAAGAAAGTGTGTGTGTGTGTGTGAGAGAGAGAGAGAGAGAGACGGAGAGAGACAGAGACAGAGACAGAGACAGAGACAGAGACAGACAGACAGAAAGGGAGGGAGAGAGAGAGAGAGAGAGAGAGACAAAGAGAGAGACACACAGAGTGGGGGGAGAGAGACACAGAGACATACAAAGAGAGACAGAAAGACACACACAGACGCACAGACACACACACAGAGAGACAGAGAGAGACAGAGAGAAAGAGAAAGAGAGAAAGAGACAGGAAGAGAGACAGGAAGAGAGGGAGATACAGAGAGGGAGGGAGAGACAAACAGAGAGAGAGACACACAGAGAGAGGGGGAGAGAGAGGGAGAGACACACACAGAGAGAGACACAGGCAGACAGACAGACAGACAGACACACACACACACACACACACACAGAGAGAGAGAGAGAGAGAGAGAGAGAGAGAGAGAGAGATCAGTAAAGGGAGTTAGATTTGTCACAAAATAGCTCTAAAATTATAGATATCCTCCAGGAAGACATAAATATCGGCCATATGAAGATTGCTTACTCAAAATACTCCCTGGATCTGCTCTCTTGTACACGTTGGAGGTATTTATTCCTAGCACAAGACAGGAGAGTAGCAATTGGAAATTACAAGAGGTTATTAAAGAATTCCATTGCTGCTTGAGTCAAAACTTGATTGACCTAGTTTGATTAATTAGAGACGCTCCCCAATCCCCTTTGGACGGAAGGTTCTGAGAAGTCTGTTCCGCAAGCAAGGAGCTTTCAAGACTTCTTAAAGATGGGTTTTGAGAGAGCGCATCTAAGAATTGTTGGGGAATTCTTAGAAGTGTGCTCCAATTGAGAACAATTCTGATTGAAGTCATTGGGGATACTTCCCGCTTGTCAACATTGTAAGTGCAACTGGGGGAATCAAAGACCCATCCCCTCCAACATTACACTCAACGTTGGATGGTGCTGAACCCTTCCTGGAGATGCTTCTGTTCCCATACAAGCATTCACATATTTAGTGTGCAACTTTTCAGTTGGAACTATTTTGGACTATACGTGATTGAGAATTCTGATTATGTAGCCATCAAAAGTAGGTTAGTCCCATTATTGCATCCTTCTTCAAGCTAGCTATAGGCCAGTACATCTTAAGGTCAAGTTGAGAAAGGCTACATTATTCAACTTTAATCCACCCACTCATGACCATGATTCACACCGGCTTTTCTTTATTTATTGCCTCGTTGAATTTCCCTTTTCTCTGAGAACAGTCCACCTCTCAGAATAAACGTAAGATCTCTCATTATTCCTTTGCAAATGTCAGAAATATGGTCAGGGGAAAATCCTCCTGACATTCCCTAGACCAATACTCAATCTAATGACGTACAGGTAGACCTTGAGTTATGACCACAATTGAGCCCAAAAATTCTGTTGTTGAGTGAGACATTTGTTACATGAGTTTAACCCTATTATGCAACCTTTCTTGCCACAGTTGTTAGGTGAATGATTGCAGTGGTTAAGTTAGTGATACGGTTGTTAAGTGAATCTGATGATCATGACTTGTGCCTCAAGCCAACCTTAATGCCTATTAAGTTTGTTACTTGAGTTTTGTATTATGATAAAGTTAGCTATATACTAATTGTTATGTTTTCGTATATATTTATTTGGCACTTTTTATAGGTTTTTTGAGATAGTTGTCTCTCTCTCTATAATGATAGATATAGATAGATGAGAGAGATAGACAGACTCTCTCTCTCTCTGTGTGTGTGTGTGTGTGTGTGTGTGTGTGTGTTAGAGATAGAGAGGATTCTTCTTCTTCTTCTTTCACAGTCATCATTGGACATTGGCGATTACGTTGGCGATCCTATTTTTATCAACAGGTGCATGAAAAAGTGCTGCTGAGTTTTGTCCAAACCAGTTTTGTCCCTTAGGTTTTGAAGCCATGATGTTCTTCTTCTGCCTGGACCTCGTTTGCCTTCCATCTTTCCCTGGAGGATTAAGTGAAGCATGGTATATTTTTCCAGGTGTCTCATCACATTTCCAAAATATTCTAACTTTCGCTTTTTTTTATAGAGAGGATAGAGATAGAGATAGATAGATAGATAGATAGATAGATAGATAGAT
>WNWU01000044.1:5343608-5354483 GCA_012654045.1 Ptyas mucosa
GGATGGATGGATGGATGGATGGATGGATGGATGGATGGATGGATGGAAGGAAGGAAGGAAGGAAGGAAGGATGGATGGATGGATGGATGGATGGATGGATGGATGGATGGATAGATAGATAGATAGATAGATAGATAGATAGATAGATTTTTTTTAGATATCCCACCTAATTTACTACTTTATAAGTAACTCAAGGTGGAGAACATATTTTTTCACCTCCTATTTCCCCCACTGCACCTCTGTGAGGTGGGTTGGACTGAGAGTGAATGACTAGCCCCAAATCACCCAGCTGGCGTTCATGCCGAAGGCAGGACTAGAACTCACAGCCTCCTGGTTTCTAGGGCAGCCTTTTATCGAACCTACTCTACCGAAATGGCTTTTGATTGTAATTATTTAATTGTAATTATAATGTTAATTGTAAAATTAAAATTGTAAGTTTAATTCAATTAACTCAAATTAATTCATAATAATTAAAATTAGTTGATTATTAAACATGACAGAGGAGTGGGGTGGGACAAGTAATTACCAAATGTACAACAGAATTCATTAGTAACTAACTTTCACAGCAGAACCTGTTTCACGTTTTTAAAAAATAAAAAACAAAACCCTAATCTCTTTCTCCCTCTCTCTCTCTTCCACTTTTCCTCCCCAGCTCTTCCTTTTTCCAGTTTATATAATTATTAGGACTGGATGACAAAGTTTTGACTTGAACTTTGGCCTCAATAAAAGCAGCCCTTTAAAGCCAAATTTGGGATAAAATAAAAATGAGATTTCTACCGAATGTGCACCCTTTAGAACTGGGTCTTTGAATCAAACCAATTTCATTAAAACCCAACAGGATCATTCCATCCCATTGTATATTTTGACCCTTGATGATTTGAAGGCAATTGTATACAGGTTGCACTATTATGTACAGAATAACAGAGTTGGAAGAGACCTTGGAGGTCTTCTAGTCAGGGGTGGGCTTCAAAAATTTTAGCAAGGGGTTCTCTGCCCCGTTGCTGGGTGGGCGTGGCCATGGTGGGCGTGGCCTAGTCAGCCTCCTGCACAACAGTGGAGGGGCAGAGTTTTTGCTCTCCCCAGGTTCTGAGGCTTTTCTCGAGCTTCCGGGAGGGCGAAAATAGCCTCCCCAGGCTCTGGAGGTCCTCTGGAGGCCAGAAATGGACCAGTTTTGGGCCTTCCCAAACTTCCGTTGGGCCTGTTTTTTACCCTCCCTGAGCCTCCGCACGCACCCTGCACTTAGCTGCATCCAAAACGGGCTGCATGGGGACTCCTGGGAGGGGCGGGGCGGGGTGGGTGGAGCCAGCCAGGAGTGTGATTTGGGGGTTCTCTGAATTGCACAGAATCTTAGCTAGAAGTTCTCCTGAACCCCTGCGAACCCCCAGTAGCCCACCTCTGCTTCTAGTCCAACTCCCTGCTCAAGCAGAAGACCCTGTAGCATTCTAGACAAGTGGTTGCCCAGTCTCTTCTTGAAAACCTCAAGTAATAGAGCACCCACATCTTCTAGAGGCAAGCCCTTCCATTGGTTAATTGTTCTGATAGAAAATTTCTCCTTAGTTCTAGATTGCTTCTCTCCTTGATAATCTTCCATATGTTGCTTCTTGTCGTGCCCTAAAATGCTTTGGAGAACAGATTGAACCCCTATTCTCTGTGACAGCCCCTCAAATATTGGAAGATGATTTTCATGTCACCCTGAGTCCATCTTTTTGTTAGAATAGACATACCCAATTCCTGAAACTGTTCATCGTATGCTTTAGCTTCCAGAACCCTTATCATCTCTGTTGATCTTCTTTGCACTCCTTCTAGACTCTCAACCAGAGGTGGGTTTCAGCAGGTTCTGACCAGTTCTGGAGAACCAGTAGCAGAAATTTTGAGTAGTTCGGAGAACTGGTAGTAAATATTCTGACTGGCCCCACCCCTATCTATTCTCTGCCTCCCAAGTCACAGCTGATCGGGAGGAAATGGGAATTTTGCAGTAACCTTCCCCCGGAGTGGAGTGAGAATGGAGATTTTACAGTATTCTTCCCCTGCAATGCCCACCAAGCTACGCCCACCAATCCATGCCATGCCAACCAAGCCACATCCACAGAACCGGTAGCAAAAAAAAATTGAAACCCACCACTGCTCTCAACGTTGTTTTTTGTGACTAGAACTGGATGGAGTGATCAGAAATGGACACGCATATTATTGGGACTTCTGGAATCTTCTGCATTTAAATTACTTCCTGCATTTTAAAAATCTAGGAAGTTTAATTCATCAAAAGCAGAGGAAATTATCCAAAACTTCAAACAATAAATTTTCCCCAAACATTAAAGGAGTTCCTCTTATCCATAAGTGCCTGATGCAAAGTGATAAAAGTTATTGTATCTGATCCTTTTATTACTATAGTGTTGTTGTTTGGTCAAGATGTTCTACTACTTCTACATCAAAGTCCATTGACTAAATATATAAGTCCTAATGTATATAATTCACATAATGTCTATTGGAATAATTGCACAAACAACGCAGACCCCATAAATGCTGCCTGTTGTCCAGATTGCTTTCAGAAAGAAATAACCTCTCTGTCCTTTAATAAGGGATGAAATCCAAAATAAAATATTTGCATGCAGTGTCTGCCTGAAATCCCCAGAATGGGTTTTCAGACAAGTGCAGAGTTCCTCCCACTGTGTGCGTATATCCACTTTCTCTGTGCGTATTGTGGGAATTCAACAGTGTGCACACCACTGCACAAAAATCTTGGATGGGTCACTGTGATATTTGTCGATATTATTCTCAGTTGCTCATGGTCTCCACCGTCAGCCTACACACTGCAGTGCTCAACCGAGCTGCAAATTCTAACAAATGGGGTTTTGCTTTCAACTCAATTCTGCCCATTTTTCCCCCTGCTAAGCTCGTGATGAGCTTGAAATAGTCCATTAGCTTCCTGATAAAGAGGGAGAAGACCAGGAAGAAACATCGGAGGAACAGGCAGGGACCATCCCCCCCCCGGCCTTGTCTGAACCAGCCAGCTGCCCAAAACTCATGAAGAACACCCCTCCATGCTTTGCACAGCTGGTTTTCAGAGAGGTATCCAAGCAGCAATTCAAGGTTTTTCCTCTTTTGCTCCAATCTTAAGACTCAGTTGAAGAAAGACCAGCTGGGAGAAGAAAAAGCAAGATCTGGTTTTGTTTTGTTTTGATTTGATGCCCAGGCAGATCTGATCTGGCCAATTGACAGAACTCAAGGAACTCAATCTCTATAAAGAAGAGGTTTGGGAAATTAGTCCTTGGCAAATGCTTCATGCCTGGACGTTTTTAAGAAAAGGCTGGACAACCACCTATCTGAAATGGTACAGGGTCTCCTGCTTGAGCAGGGGGTTGGACTAGGACCCCCAAGGTCCTTTCCAGCTCTATTGTGATGGAAATCAGATAGGAAGTGACTTGATCAAAATCTTGACTTGAACAAAAAAAAGATGTTGAGCCTTTGGAAGGAGTGCAGAGAAGAGCAACAAAGATGATTACAGCTAAATCATACAAAAAAAACCCAACAACACCCAGTTGCAGGAAGTGGGTATGTCTACTCTAGACTAATGAAGAGAAGGAGTACTTCTATGGCCCAGTGGTGGGTTTCAAATTTTTTTACTACCGGTTCTGTGGGCATGGCATGGCTTGGTAGGCATAGCTTGGTGGGTGTGGCAGGGAAGGATACGGTAAAATCTATTCCCACCCCACTCTAGCGGAAGGTTACTGCAAAATCCCCATTTCCTCCCAATCAGCTGGGACTCAGGAGGCAGAGAATAGATGAGGGCTGGGCCAGTCAGAATTTTTACTACCGTTGCTCTGAACTACTCAAAATTTCCATTACTGGTTCTCCAGAACTGGTCAGAACCTTCTGAAACCAACCTCTGCTATGTTCCCTTCCAACTCTGTTATTCTGTTATCCTGATAGAGAGCAATCTGAAGAAGGGCAGCAGGTTGGAGGGAAATGATAAAGGCAAACTCCACCATTTGGTTTCTGTTTAAGTGCAAAACAAGCTTGAAACAAAGAACCTCTAGTTGCCATTTTGTGAATGGGCAAATTGTCTCGGTGAAAGGTTGCCCCCAAAAGAAGTCACTCTTCGAAGACAGAATTTTCTTGAGCTTTGAGTTGACTTCTGGGTCTTCAAACTTGGCAGCTTTAAGACTTGTGGACTTCAACTCCCAGAATTCTCCAGCCAGAATTCTGGGAGTTGAAGTCCACAAGTCTTAAAGCTGCCAAGTTTGAAGACCTCTGGTCTAAAGTCTAGACCAGTGATAGCTAACCTTTTTGCCGTCACGTGCCAAAAGCGGGGGGAATGCGGGGGGATCACGTGCATGCGTGCCCACACCCATAATTCAATGCACCCCTGCGCCCACGTTTTTGGCATGCGATGGCAAAAAGGTTACTGGTGGGCCCAGTAGGCCCGTTTTTCGCCCTCCCCAGGCTCCAGGAGCTTTCTTGGAGCTTGGAAAGGGCGAAAACAGCCTCCCCCATCCTCACCGCAGGCTAGAAATGGCCCAAAAATCAGCTGGTTGGCATGCGCGGGTGCGCTGGAGCTGAGCTAGGGCAATGCTCGCGTGCCCACAGATATGGCTCTGCGTGCCACCTGTGGCACACGTGCCATAGGTTCACCATCACGGGTCTAGACTAATGAAGAGAAGGAGTAAGGATAACATTGTAGGAAATTAGCACCCACCCCTCTCCTAGGAAAATGAGAGATTTCAGGAAATATTAAAAGGGCAGAATATTTTCCCTAAAAGGGAGGCAGAAACTCAGACCACCGCCCCCACATTTGTCAATGGGCCATTAAGGCCTGGGCCAGTCTATTCTACATAACAAAGATTCTTCTAGCAGAGCCCTAATAGGAATTGCCCAAAGCCCCTTCATTACCTCACCACCCAGCAAGGCTCAACCAAGCTTGGAATTCAGCACAGTCTACACAGTTGCCCCTGCATGGCCCCACGAGAGTCTGACAACCAATCAGAATACAAGCTCACATTCAAAAGCCCAACAGAGGGCATATAAAACCCAGGCACTCTCAGCATCTCTGCCCTTTTTTTGCCCAAGATCTCCAAGGCATGTGATCCTGTTCATCCATAAACCTTCTTTCCAAGCAACTTCCATGAATCCAGTGTCTTTTTCCCCACTTGGAACTGAACCCAGAAGGAGATTTCTTCCAACAACATGACAGCAGTCTTCCATTGTTTGAAAGAGAAGAGGGAGAGAAGGAGAAATTTTCTGACAATGAGAACAATTAACCAATGGAATATCTTCCCTCCAGAAGTTGTAGGTGCTCCACCACTTGATGTTTTCAAGAAGAGACTGGACAGCCATTTGTCCAGAATGGTACAGGGTCTCCTGCTTGAGCAGGGGTTGGACTAGAAGACCTCCAAGGTCCCTTCCTACTCTGTTTTCGGTATTCTGTATTACTTGATGTACTCCTCTGCTTGATCTAGTTCTTTCCAAACAGTACCAAAACCAGAATTTACTTATCCATCCAATTCATGGATCCCTTTGATTTTTGATCAGATTAGCGATGGGGCTAATATAGCATGAAGATGAGGAGAAGGAGTGGAAAGACAATAAGTTAAATATGTGTAGGATTTATCAAAACCAAACTTGCTTGGGGTTTTTAATTAGTAGGTATGTGTCTTATATTTTATATACGATGTTCTATATAATACATCATAGGGTATTTTATTTGTTCTAATATTTAGGATATTTAGTTAGTTCGATGGGAAAAATCGCTTCCAGCTTTTTTACTGCAAAGGAGGAAGAAGTTGGGGATGGGATGCATGAGGGAGTGAAAGGGGCACTCTGTTGCCAAGAGGAATGTGCAAATTGTTTTCTTTTTCACTGCACAATCATTTCTCCACTGGGCTCCTTTCCTTTCCACATTTTTTTTAAAAAAAGTTATCCTAGCAAGGACGTTATAAGCACATTCTTGCCACAGGTCTTTTTCAGATGGGAATATGTAAGCAGTCTGGGAGGGGGAGGAGTTTGAAAAGACTAAAAAGTTGCATCAGAGGAAACAATGATGAGGAGAGCAGAATTCCTCTGATCATCACGCAGGTCCCCAAATAAGCTCAAAGAAATGGCTGAGAGAACCTCAGCCGACATTAAGTAGACAAACAAAAGCCATGTTTCCAGGAGGAGAAAACTGGCATGGGATTAGTTCTATTTCTTTCCTTTTGGTTTTTAAGTATCTCCTCTGAGCAGCTTTGAATTCCAATGATATACATGGGTATTTTCAAGTTCTGATAAAAATATAACAAGAGTCTAGAAGGCCAAAAAGCCACCAGGCAGACAGCAGGAAGAAAGAGGGAGAGAGGGAGGGGAAGGAAGGAAGAGAGAGAGAGAGAGAGAGAGAGAGAAAGAAAGAAAGAAAGGCAAAGGGAGGGAGGAAAGGAAGGAAGGGAAGAAGGCAAAGGGGGTTGGTGGGAGGGAGGGAAGGAAGGAAGAAAAGGAAGGGAGGGGGAAGAGAAGGAAGAAGGCAAAGGGGGAGGGAGGGAAGGAAGGAATGAAGGGAGGGAGGGAAGTTGGGAGGGAGAGAAGAAAGAAGGAAGAAAAAGTCAAAGTGAGGGAAGGAAAGAAGGAAGAAGGCAAAGGGAGGGAGGGAAGGAAGGGGAGAAGGAAGGGAAGGAGGCAAAGAGGGGATGGTGGGAGGGAGAGAAGGAAGGAAGAAAAGGAAGGAAGGAAGGAAGAGAGGGAGGGAGGGGAGAAGGAAAGGAAGAAGGCATAGCAGGGAGGGAGGGGAGATGGGAGGGAGGGAGGGAAGAAAGAAAGAAGTATCATTCATCTGTACAAATATGGTGCACTACCCAGGGGGAAAGCTTCCCTTCACATCCCATTATTTCTAGCCATAGTTCTGTTGAAATATATAGGCCTGGATCAGATATCCTTGTCTCTCTCATCTTCATCTGTGATGAAGTCCAGAAGTGTTTTACCTCTCCAACAGGAGGCTAGAAAATGTCCCTCTCGAGCCATGGCTCCTTAATTTTGACGTTCCCATTCTGTTCCTTAGCAGGCACCCTTCCTGCAGCTCCTCCAGCAACAAAGGAAGCTCATTCAGTCGCCTGTTTTTGGAATAAACAGCTTTGAGGGGCGCATCTTACTTAGCGGGCTTCTAAAAGACTGAGCAGCTGATCTTGAGGGAAACTTTAACGCGTCGCTTCCGCTCTGGCCTGAAGATTTTTATCCCCTTCGGATAAGGAGGGTGTTAAGGAATGGAATAGAATGATCTCTCTCTGTGTATGTGTGTGAGTGTGTGTGTGTGAATGCGTGTGTGTGTGTGTCTGTCTGTCTCCCACGCTCCTCTGAGCCCAGGCCTTTCCCTTTTGTCTGCTGCTCCCTTTTCCAGACACGTGAAAAATCCAATTGGCCAACAAATTAAAGCCAATTAGCACGTGAGCCCAAGAAAAACCGCACACCCAGCCATCAACTTTTGGCGGAGCTGCTCAGAAAGGTATTATCCAAGTTCCGCCTCAGTCGGGAAGCACACAGTGGCGACGCATTGGCTTAAAGTATTAAGATCTTGGGGAGTGAGCCGGGGGTTATTCTGAGCTCCCAGCTGGCAAAGCATTCTTGACGGGAGATGGCAGGGCAGATGTCCAAGGGCAATCAAAGGGAGAAGAAAGTTTAAGCCAACGTTTGCCTATCTCATATTTTCGGCCTTGATCCCTGCTCCTCAGAGATGGAGAACAGCTGTTGCACTTGGGGGATCAGGGACATTCAACTCTTCTAGTCTTCCATTTCCTTCCTTCCTTCCTTCCTTCCTTCCTTCCTTTCCTTCTTCCTTTCCTTCTTTCCTTCCTTCTCTCCCTTCTTTCCTCCCGTCTCCCTCCTTTCTTTCTTTCCTTCTTTCCTTTCCTTCCTTCCTTTCCTTCCTTCCTTTCCTCCCTTCTTTTCCTCCCTTCTTTCCTCCCTTCTCCTCCCTTCCTTCCTTCCTTCCCTCTCCCCACCCCCTTCTCCTAACTCCATTAGCTTTGGACTTCAACAACCTATCTTAATTCCTTAAAGAATGAGCTTCCTTGAAGAAGCCCTGGGAAACACAAGAAGAAGATGCTGAGTTTCACTTGGGTTTGAGATTCTGAGATGACTGGAGGTTTTCAAGAAGAAACTGGACAGACATTTGTCTGGAACGGTATAGGGTCTCCTGCTTGAGCAAGAGGTTGGACTAGAAGACCTCAAAAGCCCCTTCCAACTCTGTTATTCTGTTATTTTCGCAGAACGGGGCTGGCATCTGGATGTTAAACTCAAGTGATGCCTTGATGCACTATAAAGAAGGACTAGGGATGACATGATAGGAGTGTTCCAATGACCAAGGGGCTGCCCCAAAGAAGAGGAGGGGATCAACCTATTCTCCAAAGCACCTGAAGGAAGGACAAGAAACAATGGTTGGAAACTAATCAAGGAAAGAACCAATCTAGAACCAAGGAGAAATTTCCTGGCAGTGAGAACAATCAATCAGTGGAACGACTTGCTTCCAAAAGTTGGAGGTGCTCCAACACTGAACATGTTCAAGAAGAGACTGGACAACCATTTGTCTGAAATGGTATAGGGTTTCCTGCTGGAGCATGGGGCTGGACTAAAAGACCTCCAAGGTCCCTTCCAAGTCCAACCCAATTATGGTTGGGAATTTGGTTGGTGATGATATCACAATGTCCATGACTTCCTCATAAGCTACACCAATGACCAAGAAACCAGAAGTATGGAGATACTTTGATGTTCTCAACTCTTCAAGGTAGCACAGGCAGCAAAACCAAATCCATAAGTAGTAATACTACAGATAGTCCTTGGCTCACAACCATTTGTTTAGCAACCATTCCAAGCTACAACAACCAGTGGTGCTGGCAGCAGACTCGGACAGTAAGGAGGTTGGGGAGGAACATGGGCCAGTCCTGGAGTCTGGGGAAGGCTCTGATGAGTGCTCTGCCTCAGAGGCAGAGATGGGACCAGGGCTGTCTGACAATTATCAACTGCCTTCGGAGTCAGAGATAAGTGGGGCTGAAGAACAGCTGGAGTCTATTCCCGATGTGTGCATGCACAGAGCTGCCAGGAGAAGGGAACAGCTAAGGAACAAGGGTCGACTCAGGAGTAAAGGCACAGGTGGACAGTGAATGGCCTCTCGCAAAGGGAATAAAGAGGAGCGAAAGGGGAGTGGAGTTTGCAGGAGACAATTCGTTCATTTCATTAGTGTGAAGATCTGTTCGCGACTCTCAGAGACTCCTTGCCAAGTATTTTCTTCTACAGCATTGCGTTTGAAAGATATCAGCCTGGCAGCTCTCCAAGCCTGATAAGGTCTGTGGTTGTAAATTCACCCTTGAAAGACTGTTTGCTGGGACTTTACTGGATGTGAATGAGAGGAATTCACAGTAGCGTAATAAAAAGGGGTTTTGTTGGGACAAGGAGTCTTCTTCGTGCTGTTGTGAAGCCTAGGTGAGAACAGACTCTTCCTCCTGTCTCCCAAGGTTGCTCTCACCACCCATTGCAGGTTTTGTTGGACACCTCATTTCCTATTCTTTTTTTTTTTTTTTTTAAATTTGATTTATATGCCGCCCTTCTCCGAAGACTCAGGGCGGCTTACAATGCGCTAAGCAATAGCCTTCATACTTTTTTGTATATTTATACAAAGTCAGCTTATTGCCCCCACAAACTGGGTCCTCAATTTACCTACCTTAGAAAGGATGGAAGGCTGAGTCAACCTTGAGCCTTGGTGAGATTCGAACCTGCAATAATTGCAGGCAGCTGATGTTAATAACAGGGCTTTAGACCACTGTACTATCCAAGGCTCTTCCTGAGGACTGTTCGTTTTCAGTGGAAATTCATTGACCAAAAATAAATTGTTTCTATCCAGTCGAGAATAAAGACGTTGGACAGCAGTACAAGGGTTCAGGTTTATCCAGAATATGAAAGTCATATAAAGGAAGCCTCAGGGTTGAAAAACAACTATCATGGACAGGAGTTGCGTATCTCTTTACACAGCATCTTCTGGTTCTATTTATTGAAGGGCATGTTTCATATAAGCTGAATTAACTTTTCGGGTAAGCGGGTAAATTTTTTGCTTTCATTTCTTCCCAGAGAAGAGCACTACACATGACTTTCTGCTGTTCCCTTTCCTTTCATTAGTGAAATAAATGATCTTCCTGGACTGCCTGAGGCATTCGCACCATAACTTTAACCCACCAGCATCTTCCTTCCCACCTACCCTGGGCTCCGAAGAAAAAAAGATTGATGGCACTTCCACTAAAAACAAAACTGTTTTATTTTATAAGCTGTCAGCATTTGGCAATCAAGGGCCAATATGAGAGGAGAGGTAGGAACAAGGGAGAGGAAAGTCTCCTGAACTTCGGTGGGCATTAAGGAAGAATTTTCCCAACTTGAAAATCCATCAATTAGTGCAGGATTGGGTCAAGATTTAAGGTCAGCTCTTCTCTTTAATCCACGCTAGCTTGTCTCTTCCTTTTTCCCTCACTTCCTTTTGATGTCCCTTTGGAAGGGTCCACTACCCTGCTGGGACAAAGTGGCATGACTCAGCCTTAATCCAATAGGTGGTCCAACAGTGGGGAAAGTAGAGTTACAACTTCTAGCAACTGATGTGGATGCCTGTAGCCTCAATAAATGGCAGGCAATCAAAAAAGAAAGGGGAAGAGGGAAGAGAGAAGAGAGAAGCGGGAAGGAAAGGGAGGGAAGGAGGGAAGGAGGGAAGGAAGGAAGGAAGGAGGGAAGGAAGGAAGGAAGGAGGGAGGGAGGGAAGGGAAGGGAAAGGAAAGAGGGGAAGGGAAGGAAGGGAGAAAGGAAAAGAGATGAAATGAGGGGAAGGGGAAGGGGTGGAAAGGAAAGGAAAGGAAAGGAAAGGAAAGGAAAGGAAAGGAAAGG
>WNWU01000044.1:5359235-5380092 GCA_012654045.1 Ptyas mucosa
TAGGTAGATGATAGATAGATAGATAGATAGATAGATAGATAGATAGATAGATAGCAATAGCACTTAGAATTATACACCTCTTTACAATGCTTTACAGCCCTCTTTAAGTGGCTTACAGAGTCAGCATATTTGCCCCCAACAATCCGGGTCCTCATTTTACTGACCTCAGAAGGATGAAAGGCTGAATCAACCTTGAGCCTGGTAAGGTTTGAACTGTCAAATTGCAGGCAGCCAGCAGGCAGCAGAAGTAGCCTGCAGTACTGCATTCTAACCACTGCGCCACCGCAGCTCATCTAGCTATCATCTATTTATCTATCAGTTTATCAATATACCTATCATCTATCTGTCTGTCAATCTGTATCAGGGGTGGGTTCTACTTACCTTTACTACCGGTTCGCAATGGGATCGCGCACGTGCAAATCACCCATGATGACATTGTGGTGGGTGGGCGGAGCCTCCCACCAGTTTTACTACCAATTCTATAGAACCGGACCAAACCGGAAGCAACTCACCACTGATCTATATGTGCATCTCTCTATCATCTATTTGCTTTTTGCCTATATTTCTTTTTCCCTCGTGAAAAGAAAAGGTGTTTAACATAATTAACTACATCTAAAGTCCCTTCTTTTTTTTTCAAAATTACTCTGAGCAACATAGTCCTGCAGGGTAGGCCAACTTGGTGTGGAAAGACAGCATTTCCTTTCCTTCTGTTACAATTTTCATTAGCCCTGCAAAAGATTGCGATGGTTGTTTCTGTTGCCCGGTGGCCCTTGGCTTCACATCCTGCAAGATAAAAAAGGTATGAACTCCACTGGATTCATTCTTCAGGACTTCCCTACGAACCCAAAGAGATCAGAGATACAAGACCAAGAACATGATGGTCAGAAATAACTGTACAACACTAGCACTGTTTAAAATAGAATATATGTTATTTTGTTTGTACCTTTGTTTCATGGCAAGTGGAATGCCAGGACAATTACACTGTACTCAATATATTTATATGTAAACAATCAAAATATATTTTTTTAAAAAAGAGAGATGGAAGAGCAAGGATGGTGGGTGCATCGTTTTCTCTCTCTCCAACGACAATTTTTGGAATCCCCGAAGAGTGCTTAAAATTCAGCTTGTGTGAATATCGTTGCACTGAATTGATTTGGAACAATTTGAAGCATTACATCAATTTGATAAATTGAATCAACGGATGGATTGAATCTGCCAAATTAAATTAGCAGAACCTGATTTGATTCAAGCCCATTTGGACCTACTCCACTTGTTACCCTGCCCATTTTCAAAGGGCCGTGTCCGTTCAATGGAAATTGATCTCCTGCCTCCTCGGTGAGGAAGCCCGCTTCATGAAAACCACACTACCCCTCCTTTCGGGTTTTAATGTCTAAAAAGCCACAACCCAGAAAGAGAAAGAAAGCCCAGCCTCAGTCCTCAATGCCATTTGAGCCTTTGCAAGAGGCAGCTATGGCGGGAATAGCTACAGGCAGTCCTCAACTTACAACAGTTCATTTAGTGATGGTTCAAGATTGCAATCTTCTTCCTAGTGGATTCCCGCAAGTGCAGGGTCTGCTTTTTGGATCATTGAACACCACTTTGCACGGTCAGCTGCGTCTCCGGGATGTAGGCCTGCAGCTTGCATATCTTTGTTGATGGTGTCTTGCCATCTCTGTTTTGGATGCCTGCTGTGGCCCGTCAGTGGCCTGTGCAGCTAGTAGCTGATTCAGACAGCGAAGAGGCTGGTGTGGTGCTGCACCAGCAGCCTGTGCAGCTGGCACTCGAGACAGACAATGATGAGGCTGAAGAAGATGTGATGCCAGAGGCGGGGATTCAGCCAAGGCCTTCAGAACCTCCAGAAGCTCCCTTAAGTGAAGAGTAAGAAGAGAAGGAGCCTCTTCTCAATGCATGGGTGCGCAGAGCTGCCAAAAGGCAGGAATGGTTCCTCAGGAGGAGGTCTCCTCGAGAGTAAGGCTTGGGGCTAATTGGCCATTCCCTTAGCCTATTTAAGGAAGAATGCGCACTGAAACAATTTGCAGGGAACAACTTCATTTACATACCTTCGTGTTTTGGTCTTGCTTATCTTATCAGGTTCCTGCAAATTGCGTCTGGGCATTCTGCCAACCACAGTAAACTTTCAGTTATTATTCTTTGAATTCTTGGTGGCTGTTAATGCAGTTAATTAACAGCCATTGTTGTAAAAGACTGATTTAATTTAGTAAACTAAGGTTTGAATGGACTTTGTGTGTGATGCGTTCTTTGGGGTTCATAGCTGGAACAGAACTCGGCCCGCAAGGTCACCAGCCATTGACTTCCAGTTGGTAGGCAGTCTTGGCCACGGTGGAAGGAACTGCTCTCTGGACATGTCCATACCAGCGGAGCCGCCCTTCTTTCATCTTTTCTATAATTGGTGCCACACCAAAATGTTGTCAAATGGTGTCATTTGTGATGTGGTCAAGAAGGAAGATGCCCGATCTTCCACCGGCAAGGCTTGCTAAGATGTTTCCCAACAGTTCTCCAACATGTTGGAAGTGGAAAATAGCATATGGAACGTATTACCATCTATGGTGGACATGTTCATCTGCAAAAAAATATTGGGCCAAAAATCAGAAAATGGTTGGAAGAGATAACTGACCAACCCACAGATTGGAAACCGGAGGCCTTTCTGTTGGGAATCCTTAAGAGGAAATATAGTAAAGAAATAAGGTATCTAATTTTACATATAATAACAGCTGCAAGAATATCTTATGCACAGAATTGGAAAAATGAGAATATGCCAGCAGAGGAAGAAGTGATAAGGAAAATTCTGGATTGCGTGGAGATGGATAAATTAACAAAGGAGATAAAACAAAAGAAAGATACGGAATACTATGTAGTATGGAATAAATGGTATAATTGGATAGTGTTTAGAAAGGGTAAATAAGAATAAAGGAGGGAATGTCACAAAAAATGCAGTGTGTGTAAGAAAATATAAGGGTAGGTATGATACAATATATATAGAAATAAGCAGTGGTGAAATCCAATTTTTTTTACTACTGATTCTGTGGTGTGGCTTGTGGGCAGGGGAGGGGAAAGATACTGCAAAATCTCCATTCTCATCTCATTCCAGGGGAAGGATACTGCAAAAACTCCATTCCCTCCCCATTCCTGGGGAAAAGATATTGCAAAATCCCCATTCCCACCCCACTCCGGGGCCAGCCAGAGGTGGTATTTGCCGGTTCTCTGAACTGCTCAAAATTTCCACTACCGGTTCTCCAGAACCTGTCAGAACCTGCTGGATTTCACCTCTGGAAATAAGGGGTAAAGGGACAAAAAGATAAGTATAATCAAAGAAAAGTAGAGGGAAAAATATAAATAATAGATGATTGCCATTATGAAATTGTTGTAAAGAAGGAGTATATGTTTTATGTTTGTGTTTGTTATGTCTTGTTATTTTAAAAAATAAAAAGTATTTTCTTAAAAAAAGAAGAAGGGAGATGCCTGATGTCCAATGGAGCATTCACATTTCCATAGTATATGGTGAGAGCGTTCGGTCCCTGTTGTTGCTGCCCAGCATTCTGTGCCATACAGTGCAACCGGACGGATGGATTGCAATGGCGCTGGAAAATGCGACTTATGATCGCTTTTCACAGTTACGACCTTTGCAGCATCCCCATGATCACGTGATCCAAATTTAGACGCATGGCAACTGGATCATATTTATGAACTGGATCATATTTATTCATGTGATCACCCTTGTGACAGTGTGATATTTTATAAGTCTGTAGAGATTCTCAGTCATCCGGATCATGGTTGTCCCAAAGGTGCCAAATTTCCAGTGGAAAAAATTGCAGACTACAGGAACCAGGAGCACTGCTCAGGTGACCCTGAGGACACAGATAAACCTCTAAGGGCTTCAACGACCCTCGAAAAGGATGCAAATGACCAGCTGTCTGCAAGGAGGATAAATCCTTCCATTCCCCACCATCCAGTCAGAGCTGAAGAAGCTTCTTGGATGAGAAGCGAAACGTCTTCAAAGGAAAAAAAACCCAGAAAATCCAGTTGCCTCCTGAAAAAGCACCTTTGGGATATTCTATGTCAGGGATGGCTAACCTTTTTGCCATCGCGTGCCAAAAGCGGGGGGAGTGCGATGGGGTCACATGCACGCGTGATGTAGGAAAAACGGGACTAGGCCAAGCTCTTCAATGCAGGAAAGGTTTATTTATTTATTATGCCCACATCCATAATTCTATGCACCCTGCCCCCCTGTGCTCCCCTCCCCGCTTTTGGCATGCGATGGCACAGTGGGCCCGGTAGATCCGTTTTTTGCTCTCCCCAGGCTCCAGAGCCTTTCTAGGAGCCTGGGGAGGGCAAAAACGGCCTTCCCCACCCCCCCCCCCACCCCGAGGCCCTCCAGAGGCCGGAAATAGTGTGTTTCCTGACTTCTGGTGGGCCCAGAAGGTCTGAAAATCAGCTGGCTGGCACACGCATGCGTGCCGGAGCTGAGCTCGCATGCCCACCGATATGGCTCTATGTGCCATCTGTGGCACCCGTGCCATAGGTTCGCCATCACGGTTCTATGTTCTAAAGTCAATGAGGAAGCCAGATCCACGTCACAACCAATTGGGCCAAGGAAAGTAGTAAAATGGGGCAAAACTCACTTGAGAATTATCTCACTTAAGAACAGAAATGTTGGGCTCAGTTGTGGTCATAAGGATTTCCTCTATTCTCATTGCTGAGACAGGCCATAGAAATCTTCCAAGACATCAAAAGGGAAGTGTTTCTGATCACGTCCAGAGTATACTTAGACATGTGTGTTGTAGGGCACTTGATCCCATGCTAGATAACATGCTAAGAATTCAACATGTATATCCTACTGAAAGGCATGAGATTAATCAGCAGAACAGCTTCCCTCCAGAAGTTGTGGGTGCTCCATCACTGGAGCTTTTAAAGAAGAAACTGGACAGTTATTTGTCTGGCATGGTATAGGGTTTCCTGCTTGAAAAGGGGGTTGGTGTCAAGCCTGAATTTTAATCGGATGTGGGATTAGAAGATCTCCAAGGTCCCTTCCAACTCTGTTATTCTGCTTTGGAGTAATCCTTCCATGCTCTGGCTGATGTAGATGCAGAATAATGTACGGAAGAGGTTGGATAACCATTTGTCTGAAGTGGTGTAGGGTTTCCTGCCTAAGCAGGGGGTTGGACTAGAAGACCTCCAAGGTCCCTTCCAACTCTGTGATTCCATTCTCTTCTATTCTGAAACCCATTCATGGTCTTCAAATAGTCACGGGACAATTTTTAAAGCCCCCCTCCCCCCCCAGTCATTCAGATCAGTATTTTCAGGGGCAGTTGCTCTCCAAGAAGCACCTGCTGGAGACCCTCGGTCTGTATTTTCACTCTAACCTATATTTGATACGGTGTTGTTACAGCTGTGAGCTGCAAGAGGAGTGGGGGGGGGACCCCTCCCTTTGCCTAAGTATCTCCAAATGGCCTTCAGTGTGGCAACCAGCTGAATACATAAACCAGGCTCCCCCGAACCCCACACTGGCCCCGGGTCAGAGTAAATGGAATAATAAAATCCAAACGCTTTTGTCTCAATTTTCCATCATGGGGCAGCCTTCTGCATAAATCTCCAGATTCGCAGTGACCTCTTCCTCTGGCATCACGGAGGAGGCAGTGCGCACAAGATCCATTTGGCCCCGGTCCTGCAGGCTTTAAAAGCTTTTGCCAATTAATTTTAACAGACTTCCATAAGGATCGAGTGCCGTTTGCTTCCCCCCTATGACATAATACGCTGTGCCCCCTATTTCTTCATTCTCACCCCCCCACACACACACACACTCCCTCTCCAACCGGTGGAGTGGGCGAATATTAATAGAAAGACACCAGTACATATTGATTGTTTTATTATACCAGGGGTGTTTTGAAAGAGTGATATGGACAGACTGGAGCAGCTGAGGGATGGAAGAGATATGGGCGGAAGTGGCTTTTTTATCATCTTTCTTGTCTGATACGAGCAAACACCAGGAGGAAAGGAGCAACTTCCTGATGAAGACATACCGTATTTTTCAGAGTATAAGACGCACCTTTTTCTCCGAAAAAAGAGGGTGAAAATCTGGGTGCGTCTTATACACCGAATGTAGTCCTGGCCAGCTTCTCAAACGGAGGTTTCAGAGGCTGAAAAAAGCATCAGAAAAGAAGCTTCAGAAAATAAGCCCCCAAATAGAGCTTCAGAGGCTTTTTTTCTGAAACCGTTTCAGAGGCTTTCACACGGAGGAAAAAAAGTTTTTTCTGAAACAGAGTTTCAGAAGTTTCGGAGGCAGAAAAAAAAGCCAAAAAAAATAAATAAAAATAAAGCAAGGCATAGAGCTCACAACCAAGGAACCTGTTGCTAAAATTCACCTCTGGGAACAGCTAATTGGGGGTATTCCGGGAGGGTGATCCACCTGCCAATCAACTTTTTTCTTATTTCCCCCCCAAAAAACTAAGGTGTATTTTATACTCTGAAAAATACAGTACATAGAGTGACCAGAGAAAGGGTTCCAATAATCTGGATAAGCACTAGATGGCAGTCATAGATCCCTACTGGTTGTCTGAGCTCATAGAATCATAGGACGTTGGAAGTCTTCTGTTCCAACCCCCTGCCTAAGGAAGGGATACTTATTCCATCCTGGTCAAAGAGTTGTCCAATCTATTTAAAAAAAAAACCTGCAGCAATGGAGCCATCGCAAATCTGTGAGGCAAGCTATTCCATGGATAACTTGCCTTTTTGCCCTCATGGGCTCATCCACCAGGTAGTGTGCGGTGGCAGCCAAAAAAGGCAATGCAATCCTAAACTGCATTAACAGAGGAATTCGATCAAGATCACGTGAGGTACTAATACCACTCTATAAAGCCTTCGTAAGACCACACCTAGAGTACTGCATCCAGTTTTGGTTACCACACTAGAAAAAAGATGTTGAGACTTTGGAAGGGTGCAGAGAAGAGCAACCAGGATGATGAGGGGACTGGAGGCTAAAACACACGATGAACAGTTGCAGGAACTGGACATGGCTAGTCTAGTGAAGAGAAGGACCAGGGGAGACAGGATAGCAGTCTTCCAATACTTGAGGGGCTGCCCCAGAGAGGAGGGGGTCAAGCTATTATCCAAAGCACCTGAAGGCCAGACGAGGAATAATAGATGGAAACTGACCAAGGAGAGATTCAACCTAGAAATGAGGAGGAACCTTCTGACAGTGAGAATAATCAACCCATGGAACAAAAGTTGCCTTCAGAAGTTGTGGGAACTTCGTCACTGGAAGCTTTCAAGAAGAGACTGGACTGCCATCTGCCAGAAATGGTGTAGGGTCTGCTTGGGCAAGGGGTTGGACTAGATGACCTACAAGGTCCCTTCCAACTCTGTTAATCTGCAATCTAATCTGTAAAGAAGAGACTGGAGTGCCATCTGTCAGAAATGGTGTAGGGTCTCCTGCTTGGGTGGAAGATTGGACTAGATGACCTACAAGGTCCCTTCCAACTCTGTTAACCTGTTAACATTTACAGTACTTGCTTCTTGTCTTCAATCCTTTAGTGACAGACTTTAAAAACTAGATTTATGCGATTTAATTGATTTCCTGATTCCAGGCGTCGGCTTCTTTCCCACCCCTTCAAATCTATGATCACTGTAGTCTATAAATCTCATAACTCATCATATATTTCTATGGTGAAACTTGGAAACTGTATGGTCGTTAATTCTGTATTATTGCTGGCTGGCATCTATTCTTGAAAATAAAGATTTGTTGCAAAAATATTACCATTTAAAACCTAATCTCCGGAATGAGTTTCATGCTGATCTTGGAGCACCTGATCCAACATTTTAACTATCTTGACCGGGAGTCCTCAAACGACCCGCGTGGGACCATGATGCTGCCCCGCCCACATTGCCACCCCTACCTGCTGGCCCCCACCCACCTTCTGGAGACCATGGAGACCAAAACCTGGATGCACGGAGGCCTCGGGAGGCCCAAAATGGGCCTCCCCAGCATCCAGACACACACACACAAACACGCACAAAGTGAAATCCTTCACACACACCCCAAGGAAGCCACATCCCTTTCACCCACAGGAGCATAACAAATTAAAGTTTAATTTGTGTGTATTGTTTAATGGACTGCTAAATTGGCCATGCCCATCCAGTCAAATGCCTACCTAGCCAGCCGGTCCGGCCCCCCAACAGTCTGAGGGACCTTGAATCGGCCCCCTGTTTAAAAAGTTTGAGGACCCCGATCTTGACAAACACCCTATCTTGACAAAAAAAGAGGAGGAGGAAGAAATGTTTTGACTCTTGAACAATGTTGTATAAATACAGTTAGAAGTAGAGACCACGGAATGGTTTCTGAAATATTTACTTCCCCTATTTTCTAACCTTTTAAACCCTGAGAGCAGAATTGAAATTATCATCCTCTAATGTTAGTACAATGACTAATGCTACTCGTTGTAGCGACTATAAGTCGTATGTAAGGTGACATTAATGTCCTATGAAATTTAAGAAATAAATATCCAATAAAAAATAGCACATACTCAGAGTGCAGATGTTTGCTCCAAGGACTTTGCCATCCAGACCACATTCCCTTCATGTTGGGCAAAGTTGATTGTTGGCCCAAACAAACTTACATGGTTTTGCTTGCTTTTTTTTTTAAAGAGGCTATTTATTTTGCTGAGGTCTGCATTTCTTGTTTACTGGTAATGCAAAGTTGCAAAGAAAATCAAACCTCTAGTTCCAAATATTGACTTAGACAATGTGCCAGGGAATGGTGCTATGTCATAGTCATAGGAAACCCCTTGTAAGCCAGATGACATCGGTCCATTCTCTTGTCTTCATTTTTTTCCCCAGTCTCCTCCTGCCATTTTGTATAGAATGGAAATGTTAGGATAAAGTACTTATAATGCCTTGGTAAGGCCACACTTGGAATACTTCATTCAGTTTTGGTTGCCATGATGTAAAAAAAGATGTGGAGATTATATAAAGAGTGCAGAGAAGAGCAACAAAGAGGATTAGGGGACTGGAGGCTAAAACATATGAAGAACGGTTGCAGGAACTGGGTATGTCTAGTCTTATGAAAATAAGGACCAGGGGAGACATGATAGCAGTCTTCCAATATCTCAGGGGCCGCCACAAAGAAGAAGGAGTCAACCTATTCTCCAAAGTCTCTGTGGCCCTCAATGAAATCGAATTTGACACCCTGCCATAGACCATAGTACGTCAGCCTCCCCCCTGTCCTCCCCTGTCTCCTGGCGCTTGCCCAATTCATGTTCATTGAGTCGATGACATTATCTAACCATCTATCATGTGCTGTCCCTTTCTCCTTTTGCCTTCAGTCTTTTCCAATATCAGGCTCTTTTCTAAGGTGTCCTCTCTTCTTATTTGATGGCCAAAGTATTTGAGTTTCAGCTTCAGTATCTGTCCTTCCAAAGAACAGTCAGGGTTGATTTGGGATTGAGCAGTCATCTTTACAGCCCAATAACTTAGCGAAGGTCCCCCTGAGTTTCTTCTTCCACCCATTATGCAGCTATGGGCTATGTTGTCTCTTATCTAACCATTCCCTAGGAGGAATCTCTTATACAATTACAAGTATAGACCCAGAAGAGGATTAATTTAATCACCTGGTTAAACGTATGGTGTAACTTCAGTTGTAGTTTTGTAAAGATGTCAACAAAATCTGAATTTGCTCAAGCTTTTGGCATATTCTTATGCGTTTTCATGTCTAGGTGCCCAGTGAATACCTAATATGGAACAAACAACTTGGTGCACATAAAAACAATTCTTGGCATCCTCTACCTTTCCACCTGCATTTATCATTTGGCTATTTTATTATTTGGAATTAGCATTATTAGAATGGAAATGTGACATATTGCAAAGCCAAGAAGCATCATCTACCACCATATTTATTTACAGTTATGAATATGCGCTCCATTGATCTGCTTAGAAAGTAAACACACAACTCAGCACCGTGCTTGGGAAGGCACGTTTCCCAGAAACAGGACCGAGAAAAGCTGGAATGAACGAAAACAACCTGGTGTATTTAGAAGAAAAGAAGGGAGCCACTTCAGCAATTTCTGATAAATGGCCTTCTTGTAAGGCTGGCTGGGGAATTCTGAGAGTTGAAGTCCATAAGTTGTACAATTGCTAAGTCTGGAGATCCCCACTCTAGGGTGTGATGAGGAGAATAGAATAGAATAACAGTTGGAAGGGATCTTGGAAATCTTCTAGTCCAACGCCCTGCTTAGGCAGGAAACCCTACAGCACTTCAGACAAATGGTTATCTAACCTCTTCTTAAAAACTTCCAGTGTTGGAGCATTTGCAACTTCTGGAGGTAAGTTGTTCCACTGATAAATTGTCCTCACTGTCAGGAAGTTTCTCCTTAGTTCACGGTTGCTTCTTTCCTTGGTTAGTTTCCATCCGTTGTTTCTTGTCCTGCCTTCAAGTTCTTTGGAAAATAGCTTCTTTGTGGCAGCCCCTGAGATATTGGAAACATTGCTATCATGTCACCCCTAGTCCTTCTTTTCATTAAATTAGACATACACAATTCCAACAACCATATATTTTAGCCTCCAGCCCCCTAATCATGTGTGTTATTCTTTTTTGCACTCTTTCTAGAGTCTCCACATCTTTTTTTTTTACATCCTGGCAACCAAAACCAAGAAGGGATGTGGTGGCTCAGTGGCTAAGATGCTGAGCTTGTTGATCGAAAGGTCGGCAGTTCAGCAGTTCGAATCCCTAGTGCTGCATAACGGGGTGAGCTCCCGTTCCTTGTCCCAGCTTCTGCCAACCTAGCAGTTTGAAAGCAGGTGAAAAATGCAAGTAGAAAAATAGGGACCACCTTTGGTGGGAAGGTAACAGCATTCCATGCGCCTTTGGTGTTTAATCATGCCGGCCACATGACCACAGAGACCTCTTCGGACAGCGCTGGTTCTTCGGTTTTGAAACAGAGATGAGCACCGCCCCCTAGAGTCGGGAACGACTAGCACATATGTGCGAGGGGAACCTTTACCTTTAACCAAAACTGAACGCAGGGTTGCAAGTGTGTTCTTACCAAGGCATTATAAAGTTGTGACTGGAGTTTTTCTCCTCCTTCCCTCCACAATGCCCCCCTCACCCCCCACCCAAGGCCGAGTGTTGTCATGAGGAGCGACCTCTTAAATTAAAGATTCTTGTCAGTCCGGTGGAGTGAGAGACCTTCGCTGGCCTTAACCTGGTGGGAGAGTGCCTTACCCTGGTGTATTGACTGTAGACGCTGCTTTTCCGTGTTGACCTTTATATTAATGCTAATGGGTTTGGAGAAATAAAATGTAAATTTTTCTCTAAATGGATTAGTCTAGGCTGGGAGAGGGTAGAAAGGAAGGAGGGGTGATGGGGTGACCAATATTGGTTGGAACGTTTGCGCTGAAATTAAAACATTTATGTTCCAACACTTAATTTTATTAGTGGCACAGCCAAGTTGCTTCAATGAGTAATCTATTCTACCCTCAGCCTCCTGGTTTTTTTTCTTTTTCTTTTTTTTCCGACCTCTTTTAGAATCCAAAGCTCTACGCTGCCAGCTTGTTAAACTAATATAGTTTATTTACCTAATAAATGTCGTCTTATCCTCTTCAAGCTCCCATTTTGTCAAGGGTATGATTTGTATATGCTTTGACCCACTTGGTTTCCAGGGAAGAAAACATATATCCTTATAATCGTCTTCTTCTTGTTGTTGCTGTTTTTAAGTATGTTATTTCCCCGATTATCTCTGGGAAATAACTCCAGCTGCTGCCAAATTAAAAAACGTTGTGCAATCAGGAGCTTTGAGTAAACCCAACAGAGCTGCTCAAGACCACCAGGTCCACGTTCCCCAACCTGGAGCCCTCCAGATGTGTTCCCACCGAGCTCTCAGAACTGGGGATTTATATTGCCAGCTCTCCTGTCAATCATTTATGGTGCGCAAACTGTTTTGCAGCAGTTCCTACCATCACCCCTCATCCATGGGAATGTATGAGAAAGGGCAAGTGATGTCACAAGGACGACGATGATGATGATAACAATTCAATTGTCCACAACTCTTGATGATTCTATGGGCCAGGTGTTCTGCCCCAGCTACGGACCCCAAAGAACACAGCACACACAAAGTCTGTACAAACCTTAGTTTACTAAACTAAATCAGTCTTTTTCAAACAAAGGGTGTTAATTAACTTTCTTAACAGCCTACAAGAATCCAAATAATAAATAATCATAATCTTGCTATGGTTGGCAGAAAGCCCAGAAGCAATTTGCAGGAAACTGATAAGAGAATTAAGATCCCGATGCAAAGGAGAGTGAACGAAGTTGTTCCCTGCAAATTGCCTCAGTTGTTGTCTTTCCTTAAATAAGCTAAGGGAGTGGCCAATTAGAGCCTTGTAGTACAGTGGTCTAAAGCACCCTGTTATTAACACCAGCTGCCTGCAATTATTGCAGGTTCGAATATCACCAGGCTCAAGGTTGACTCAGCCTTCCATCCTTTCTAAGGTAGGTAAATTGAGGACCCAGTTTGTGGGGGCAATAAGCTGACTTTGTATAAATATACAAAAGTATGAAGGCTATTGCTTAGCGCATTGTAAGCTGCCCTGAGTCTCCGGAGTAGGGCGGCATATAAATCAAATTTAAAAAAATAAAAAATAAAAAAAATTAGCCCCAAGCCTTACTCTTGAGGAAACCTCCTCCTGAGGAGCCACTCCTGCCTTTTGGTAGCTCTGCACGCCCGTGCATCGAGAAGAGGCTCCTCCTCTTCTTCCTCTTCACTTATAGGAGCTTCTGGAGGTTCTGAAGGCCCTGGCTGAATCCCCGCCTCTGGCACCACATCTTCTCCAGCCTCCTCACTGTCTGACTCGAGTGCCAACTGCACAGGCTGCTGGTGCAGCACCACACAGCCTCCTCGCTGTCAGAATCAGCTACTAGCTGCACAGGCCACTGACGGGCCACAGCAACAGGTCTCTCCACTTCTTCCAATTTTGCACTGCTTCTTGGAGTTGTTCTGTGCTCTGGTTGTTGTCCGCTTTGATGATGTCCAGCCATCATGTTCTTTGTCAGCCTGGTTTCCTTATCACAAGTATCACAATGGGTGTCATCCAGAGATGGGTTCTACTTATCTTTACTACCAGTTCGCAACGGGACCGTGCATGCGCAGATCACCCATGATGATGTCGTGGCGGGTGGGCAGAGCCTTCCGCCAGTTTTACGACCGGTTCTATAGAACTGGACAGAACTGGGAGCAACCCCACCACTGGTGTCGTCTGTTCAATTATGTCACGATACATGTAACACCACTGCAGCTTCTCCAGGACACCTATTCTCCCAGGTCTGTGCCATCACAATCCAATCCAAAACGGATGGCCCAGTTTGCAAGCAGTTGACAGGAAACTAAAGACAACAGGAGCCTGAGTGGCGTAGCAGGCTAATGCCTCCTATTAAGGCAGCATTTAACATCCAGCTGCCTGCAATTACTGCGAGTTCTAATCTCACCAGGCTCAAGGTTGACTCAGCCTTCCATCCTTTCTAAGGTGGGTAAAATGAGGACCCGGTTTGTGGGGGCAATAAGCTGACTTTGTATAAATATACAAAAAGTATGAAGGCTATTGCTTAGCGCATTGTAAGCCGCCCTGAATCTCCGGAGAAGGGCGGCATATAAATATAAATTAAAAAAAAAAAAACCAGTCTGGATTGGGTTAGATAGGTTTGGTGCACGTAAAACAGCCACACGACACCAGAGGTCCACAAAATAAAAAAAATAATAATTTGACCCCGATTCTTTATGAGATATCATGATCCCATTGTCTCACTCACTAGAGCTACTGAAGCTACTGAAAATATTAGAACATGGAATCATAAGGCTGGAAGAGACCTCAAAGGTCTTCTAGTCCAACCTCCTGCTGAAGGCAGGAGACTACCAGGGGTCCCCAACTCTTGGACCAAGGCCCACTACTGTGGTTGTGGCCTATTTGGAATTGGACCGTGTGAATGGTTGGCTGGAGCATGCGTGTGAAGCATAACTTGCATGAGTGGCAAGCCAGTGGGACGCTCACACAGGTGTTCACCAAACTGCCACATGCACGCTGCCAGCTGCATGCATGGGTGCCAGCCCACCACTTGTGCAATGGTTGCATGTGTGCATACCAGCCAACCATTCACATGGCCTGGTTCCTAGCTCCCCCCAAAGTTGGGCCACCAAGCTGCAAATGTTAGAGACCACTGCCTTATAACATCCTGGTCAAATGGTTGTCCAGACTATTTTACATACAGTATAATGGCCAATTAGAATGGAAGAATAGAATGACCTGGAAGGAACCTTGGAGGTCTTCTAGTTCAGCCCCCTGCTCAAGCAGGAGAGCCTATACCCATGATGGCGAACCTATGGCACGTGTACCACAGGTGGCACATGAAGCCATATTGGTGGGCTCACGAGCTGAGCTCCGGTACGCATGCGTGCACCAGCCAGCTGATTTTCAGGCCTTCTGGGCCCACCAGAAGTCAGGAAACATGCTGTTTCTGGCCTCCGGAGGGTCTCCGGAGGATGAGGAAGGCCCATTTTTTGCTCTCCCCAGGCTCCAGAGGCTTTCTAGGAGCCTGGGGAGAGTGAAAATGGCCTTCCCCCTCTTCCCCAGAGGCCCTCCGGAGGGTGGATACAGCCCATTTCCTGACTTCCAGTTCCACCGGAAGTCCGGTGGCCCACCATGCCATAGCGTGCCAAAAGCGTGGGTGGGGTGGGTGGGTTGCGCGCACATGCGTGGGGGGCAGGGCACATAGAATTATGGGTGTGGACACATGCGTGTGAGACCCCCCCAGCATTCCCCCCATTTTTGCCACGCGATGGCAAAGTGGTTAGCCATCACTGGCCTATACTATTTTAGATAAGTGACTGTTTCTAGACTCTTCTTAAAAACTTCCAGTGATGGAGAGCCCACGATTTCTGGAGGCAAGCTGTTCCACTGGTTAATTGTCTTCCCTGTTAGGAAGTTTCTCCTTAATTCCAGGTTGCTTCTCTCTTTGGTTATTTTCCAACCATTGTTTCTTGTCCTGCCCTCCAGTGCTTTGGAGAATAATTTGACTCCCTCTTCTTTGTGGCAGCTCCTCAAATACTGGAATACTTCTTTAATGTCACCCTAACTAAAAGAGAGACACAGTGGCCTAGAGGTAAAGACTCTTGCTTCCCACTTGGAAGGTTGAGACTTCAACCCTAGGCAGCTCTCTATCAGGGAAAATATCTGCTGTGAACTCCATGTAGACATCAGGAACGGCATCCAGCCAGCAAATGCTCATCTCCATTCAGTGGCCCCGACCTGACTCCAAAAGTTTACAGGGTCATAAAAAATAATAATAATAATGTTCAACTAAAAGATCAAGCTATTAATAAGTTGCATGCTCTGCCTTCAAAGAAGGAGAAATGACTCACAGATATCTGACATGTGAAGCAGTGGTGAAATCCATTTTTGTCTACTACCGGTTCAGTGGGCGTGGCTTCGTGGGTGTGGTCTGGCTTGGTAGGCATGACGGGGAAAGGATACTGCAAAATCTCCATTTCCACCCCATTCCAGGGGAAGGATATTGCAAAATCCCCATTCCCACCCCACTCACGGGAAAGATATTGCAAAATCTCCATTCCCACTCCACTCCAGGATAAGGATATTGCAAAATCCCCATTCCCACCTGTTCTGGGGCCAGCCAGAGGTGGCATTTGCCGGTTCTCCGAACTATTCAAAATTTCCACTACCAGTTCTCCAGAACCTGTCAGAACCTGTTGGATTTCACCCCGATGTGAAGTCTGAAAGTACCAAAGAAGTACCAAATCTGACATCCAGTTAGGGAGTGAACTGGTTTCATGTATTTAAATAGGTGGGATGATGTCATTTAAACCCTTTGGGAATTTCTCCCCCTCTCCAAGTGTGACATCACAGAGAGTTATTTTGCAGGAACCTTTGATCATTTTATTTAATGCGGGGTTAATCATTATATTTGCAAACAGGGATAGTGCTTTGTTTAACCCAAGGCTCTGCAAATGTATGGGAAAAAACTGTTTTTTGTTTTTTGGGTGAGTGGCACGTGACTTTTTAAACAAATCAGTAACTTGCTGCTGGCACTGCACATCTCTGAATATCCCACCAATTGATTGGAAATTGAAGGGGGCTCAATTCCATTGAGCTGCCCCCCCCCCCCCAAAAAAAGGTAATGGCTTCAAAAAGAAGAGTGGTGTAATTTTTTTTTTTTACAGATTTCAGCCTCTAAATCCCTTTTCTTTCATTTTCTCATGAATCTGTAACTTTTGTAAAAACATTTCCGTAAAGCATTACGTGTAAATGGCGTTGAGAGAACCATTAACACTTCATTGTTTTCAACATTTCATATTTGCAACTGTACTTTCTTTCAAAATTCTCTTAAAATGCAGTATCACAATGGAGGAACCAGCAATACATTCCGGAGACAAAAAGTTATTCAGATAAGAATAACTTTTTATTCTTATTTTATTTAATACAATTGAGAGAGTTCAGAGATATTTTATGAGAAGAGTCCTCCATTCCTCTACCTGAAACCTTATGCCACCAGACTCGAAATTTTGGGCTTAGACAACATAGAACTATTCCGCCTTCGGTCTGACCTAAGCATAGCTCATAAAATCATCTGCTACAATGTCCTACCTGTCAATGAGTACTTCAGTTTCAACCACAACAATACACAAGCATACAATAGATACAAACTCAAGATAAATCGCTCCAAACTCGATTGCAGAAAATGCGACTTCAGCAACAGAGTGGTCAATGCCTGGAATGCACTACCTGACTCTGTAGTTTCTTCCCCAAACCCCCCAAACATTAACCTTAGACTGTCTACTGTTGACCTCACCCCATTCCTAAGCAGTCTGTAAGGGGCGTGCATAAGAGCACCAGCGTGCCTACCATCCCTGTCCTATTGTCCCCCCTTTTTTTCCCGTAGCTATCTCATGTATTCATAATCATGTTTCTACATTTCATGGACTCACAATCATATTATATTTTTATCTGTAATCTTATATATGCTTGAAAAATAAATAAATAAAATAAAATAAAGAAGGACAGTAGGAGAAGAGCAGGAGGGGAGGGAGCATAAATACAGAAAGAGAAAGAAGACAGAAGACAGAAGAAGGGAAAAGGAATTTTAACCTTAGACTGGCTACTGTTGACTTCACCCCATTCCTAAGAGGTCTGTAAGGGGCGTGCATAAGAGCACCAGCGTGCCTACCATCCCTGTCCTAATATCCCCTTTAATTGTATTCATTTTATGTATTCAATTCATGCTTATATATATATATATATTAATATGTACTCGACAAAATAAATAAAAAAAGGAGAGGAGAGGTAAGGAGGAGGAGAAGGAGGAAACCATCACTAAAAAAAGTGACGCAGTGTGCTCTTTGCCACACATTGAGAGGAGGCCAGCTGGGACCCGTCCAAGCAGACTCCCAGGGCCCAAAAGCACCAGGAGGCAAGACAAGAAACAATGGTTGGAAAGTGAACAAAGAGAGAAGCAACCTAGAACTAAGGAGAAATTTCCTGACAGTGAGAACAATTAATCAGTGGAACAACTTGCCTCCAGAAGTTGTGGGAGCTCCATCACTGGAGGTTTCCAAGAATAGATTAGACAGCCATTTGTCTGGAATGGTATAAGGTCTCATCCTTGAGCAGGGCATTGGAATAGGAGATCTCCAAGGTCCTTTCCAACTCTGTTATTCTGTTATAGTATTTAGGATTAAGAGTGACATGATAGCAGTCTTCCAATATTTGAGGCCACAAAGAAGAGCAGGGGTCAACCTATTCTCCAAAGCCCCAGAAGGCAAGACAAAAAACAATGGATGGAAACTAATCAAGGAGTGAAGCAATCTAGGAGAAGTTTCCTAACAGTGAGGACAATTAACCAGTGGAACAGCTTGCTTCCAAAAGTTGTAGGTGCTCCATCCCTGGAGTTTTTATAGAAGAGATTGGACATTCATTGTCCAAACTGTTATGGGGTCTCATGCTTGAGCAGGGACTAGAAGACCTCCAAGGTCCCTTCCAACTTGGCTATTCTGTTGTTAAATTCACACAGGCATGCTTTTAAGCAGGGGTGAAATGTAAAAATTTGTTACTACCGGTTCTGTGGGCGTGGCTTGGTGGGGTGGAGGGTAATGTGACTGGGTGGATGTGGCCAACTGTGTTTTTTTTTTTAAACGTTTCAAAGCATTTTTTCTATTGCTTTGAAAAGCCTCTGCCAATCAGGCAACTCAGCAGGGATCGTCAGAGAGGCTTTTTAAAAAATACTTCTCTGCCGATCAGGAAACTCAGCTGGGATCGTCAGAGACTTTTCAAAGCATTTTTTTTACCACCTCTTCGGCCAAGAGGTTGCAGAAAAAAATGCTTTGAAAAACCTCTGAGGATCCCAGCTGAGCCGCACGATCATCAGAGGCTTTTTTTTTTAACTTTTAAAAGCATTTTTTCATCGGAAGAGGTTGTAGAAAAAATGCTTTTAAAAGTAAAAAAAAAAAGCCTCTGATGATCGTGCAGCTCAGCTGGGCATGGAGGGGTGGGACAGGGATTTTTGCTACCAGTTCTCCGAACCACCTGCCGCCATCGCTATCAGATCAGGCAATCTGGTCCGAACAGGGAGCATTTCACCCCTGCTTTTAAGGAAGAGGAGAGAAGCCAATGGCGATATTCAGCCACTGAATATCAGTTTGGGCAAACTGGTAGCGGTGGCTGCAGGAAGCTCCACCCACCCATCCGGACGTCATCACATCCTGTTTTTGATGCTCTGCACATGCACAGGTGGTTCTGCGCATGTGCAGAGATGCCACGCAGGAGCAAAGTGAGCACATGCTCACACTCACATTTGCGAACCGGTAGCGAAGGTAAGTCAATACCGCCCCTGAGAGAAGCACTAACAAAGTGCATTCTGGAACGTAATCCAATCCTTATCGGACCATCTCAGTTCTCTCCAGTTCTCCAGTGTAAAGTGCAATTGAGGATCTGAGCCTGTTTTGCAGGCCACCCCTCTACGGCCTCCGTAACTGCACTCCGCCAACCTGTCAGGCAGACAAGCTGTAGCACTTTCTGGCATTCCAAAGAGGTTCAGCTGGTTTGTATCAGAAAGGCTTCCAGTGCAAGGGGGAAGTTTTTCCAGAAGCTGCTGACTGCGTGTCTGTCTGCCCGGATCAACATGTTGCTAGTTGAGCATCCCAGCGAGGGGTCCTCCACCACCACATCTGGCCAACAAACCAGTCAGGAAGAGAAAGGAGGAATTGTGTGCTGGCAGATCTTTGGGATAGAGGGGGTTGGGGGGGTGGAGGGTTATTTGGCTGATGTGCTTAACAATAGAGAGGATGATTGTTTCCTGAACCGCAAGTTCTGGAGAAGGAGGTTCCTTACCACCTAGAAAGAGTTGAAGCCAGCGTCAGCTTCCCAACTTAATCAGCTTGTGCATCTCCAGACTCCAACCTTCCTTCCTTCCTTCCCCCGTTACAGATTGAGATTTTATGAGCTTGGAAGCCAGATGCTGGATCTCCAGTTCATCATCCTATCTTTCACAACTCAGCGATATCGAGGCCCGGCGCTTGATGCCAAACATGTGTGAAGCAAACAAGGCTTCTGTGATCCAGGAAAGGAGAGAGAAAAAGGAAATGTGTGTTCATGTAGGAACGCCCTATGTGTGAGTTAGGGAGGGAGGGCCTTTTTTTTTTTTGGCAGGGGTTCTTCCCCAACCCGTACAGATGAGCCCGGCGAAAATAAATAAAATGAAGATGGCAATTTTTCCCCCCTTACTATGGATAGGGTTACCGTCTGCCAAACAGCTGCCAACCTTCAGTTTGTTCTGAAAGGTATTTCCCAGACTGGAGGGGTGGTGGGGGGGAGGCGAGAGATTAGAGGGCTCATGGAATGGGGGTCCTTTGGAGAAGATCTCCAATTGAGGGTTTAATTGTTTCCAAATGAGGAGTCTTATGGGATGGGCCGGGCATTCGGGGCCAGCTTTTGAGCTGTTTGCTACGCCGCAGAGGGATCTGAAGGGGAGCATTGGCAGCAGCTGTTTTACATTTTCAAGGGATGTAGAATGGATTCAGCAACGGGGCAGGAAGGAAGACAAATGAGAGTGGGGATAATGGGACATGGGACACCTCTCCCGCGAGGCCACTTGTTCTGAGTGAGTTCCCAGTCTTGATCCCCCAGGCTATATTTGACTATCAATGACCCCAATGAATTTGGATTGTAGGGGAGGCCTTGCAGATAGTGCCTCTGATTATCCTTTGAAACAGTCTGGGCTGCCTCTGTTTCTGCTGGGATGAAGAATGACAGGATAGTCTCAGGCAGGCACTTTCTGGGTCTGGATCGGAAGACTGTGATGGGTTGGCTAAGGTTGAGCTTCCCTTGTCAAACTGGGTCTTTAAAATAGGTGTGTTCAAAGCAGACATTAGATCTGGACAAAATAAATCAATCCGTTATAAATGAATGCGACTGGCTGGTTCTTGCGATGTGCTAAAATGAAACCTGGGTTCTCCAGAGGCATAAATTGCTCACTTTAGCCTAGTTGACTGTGTTGTATGACTCCATTATTTAAGATAGGTTAGGATAGGTGTGTGAAGATTCTCCTTTCATTACATCATAATTATCCCTCCCTCCCTCTTTTCCTTCCTTCCTTCCTTCCTCCCTCTCTCCCTCCCTCCCTCTCTTCCTTCTTTTCCTCTCTTATTTCCTCTTTTATTTTCTTTCCCTTCCACCCTTCCTTCTTTCCCTCTATTATTTCCCTCCCTCCCTCCCTCCCTCCCTCCCTCCCTCTACTTCCTTCCTTCCTTCCTTCCTTCCTTCCTTCCTTCCTTCCTTCCTTCCTTCCTTCCTT
>WNWU01000044.1:5398331-5417008 GCA_012654045.1 Ptyas mucosa
AGGAAAGGAAAGGAAAGGAAAGGAAAGGAAAGGAAAGGAAAGGAAAGAGCTGGAAGGTGTAATAGAAATTGGGTTGGTATCTTTCTGTAATGCGTATTGACAATATACAAGTAATCCTCAATTTATGACCAGAATGGAGCCCAACATTTCTGTTGTTAAGTGACACATCGGTTAGGCACCTTTTGTCCCATGTTGCGACTTTTCTTGCCACGTTTGTGAAGCGGATCACTGCGGTTGCTAAATTAAGTAACAACGGTTGCTAAGTGAATCTGGCTTTCCCCATTGACTTTGCTCATCAGAAGGTCACAAAAGGGGATCACGCAACCCCAGGATACTGCAACCGTCATAAATGTGAGTCCTTTGTCAAGCATCCAAATGTAAATCACATGACCATGGGGATGCTACAACGGTTGTAACTGAGAAAAACTAAGTCCCTTTTTTCCAGTGCCATCGTAACCTCGAACAGTCACTAAGCGAACTGCTGTAAGTTGAGGACTACTTGTGATCCGGTTAAGAAATGGTCATTTGACTGATCAAATTGGATTCAGGTAAAGAAAGCAGAAACCAAAGAATGGAGGCCTTTGAACTCTGATGCTGGAGAAGACTCCCGTGAGTCCTTTGGACTGCAAGGCGATCCAACCGGTCAGTCCTAGAGGAGATCAACCCTGACTGCTCTTTAGAAGGCCAGATCCTGAAGAGGAAACTCAAATACTTTGGCCACCTAATGAGAAGGAAGGACTCCCTGGAGAAGAGCCTAATGCTGGGAACGATGGAGGGCAAAAGAAGAAGGGGACGGCATAGAAGGAGGTGGCTGGATGGAGTCACTGAAACAGTCAGAGGGTGAGCTTAAATGGACTCCAGAGGATGGTAGAGGACAGGAAGGCCTGGAGGAATGTTGTCCATGGGGTCGTGATGGGTCAAACACGACTTCACAACTAACAACAAAGGGTTTCCTGCTTGAGCAGGGGTTTGGATTAGAAGACCTCCATGGTCCCTTCCAACCCTATTATTCTATGTTCTATGTTCTAATTAAAGTGCGTATAGTAAAGGCTATGGTTTTCCCAGTTGCAATGTATGGCTGTGAAAGTTGGACCATAAGGAAAGCTGAGCGCCAAAGAATTGAGGCCTTTGAACTCTGGTGCTGCAGAAGACTCCTGCGAGTCCCTTGGACTGCAAGGTGATCCAACCGGTCAGTCCTAGAGGAGATCAACCCTGACTGCTCTTTAGGCAGCCAAATCCTGAAGAGGAAACTCAAATACTTTGGCCACCTAATGAGAAGGAAGGACTCACTGGAGAAGAGCCTAATGCTGGGAACAATTGAGGGCAAAAGAAGAAGGAGATAGCAGAGAAATGAGGTGGCTGGATGGAGTCACTGAAGCAGTCGGTGGGAACTTAAACGGAATCCGGAGGATGGTAGAGGACAGGAAGGCCTGGAGGAACTTTGTCCATGGGGTCACGATGGGTCGGACACGCAACTAACAACAAAGTGTGGAACAAGAAAAAGGGGTTTTTACTGTGGGCTGATGGGATGTCGACCATTCAAAAGAGAAGGGTATTTTAAAATAGACAAAGTCTCCCTTGTATTGCCAGTTTGCAGAGCAACTAAAAAATATATATATATAAGGCATCTTTTTTTAAGATGTACCCCAGACTCTGTTTTTTAATAGGCAATGCTAATGAGTTTCGGTGGCTTTATTTCCCAGTGTGCTGAAAACTCCAATAAATTTTGATTGTTTCCACACTCCCGAGAAGTCTCGGATTTGAAATATAGTTATCTATGTGTTGTTGTTGCTTTACTAAATAAGATATTTCGGAGTCGATCGTGCCTATGTGGCATGTCTCCAATGTGAGCAAAAGTGTATCTATTATGTTAGCGTTAATGTCACCAATGTTCAGCGTATCGTCTTTTTGCTGGCTAAAAAACAAAAAAGAAGAAGAAGAAGCCAAACAATTCCTTCAAAGTGGGTCAGCGATGGCACAGGTGACCTTCTAAGTCAGCTTCCGTGACCTACTCCTGTTTTATACCGTACGCTAATTCTGGAGGGTACATAATTCTATAAGCTATTATTACAGTCTCCTGTGAGTTTTCTTCCTTTTTTAAAAAAAAGACAGTTCATAAAAAGTGGGTCACTCATTAGGACACAAGCCAGTAATAGGTCTTGAACTGTTAACCATAAGGGTGTTGGGGAGAAATCCATTCTATGTGCTGGCCAGAATGTAGAAATATAGGAAGAGTAGGTACACCAACTAAATATGCCTCTTTGTATTGAAAAGATAGTATGTAGGTATCGGAGTGGGTTCTACTTACCCTTACTACTGGTTTGCAGTGGGGCCGCATGCGCGCTCTTCTGCACATGCGCAGAAGCGTTCTGATGATGTTGGGGTCAGTGGGAGGAGTCTCCCACTGGTTTTACTACCAGTTCTATAGAACTGGTGCGAACCGGGGGCAACCCATCATTGGTATGTATGTTTGTATGTATGTATCAGGGGTGGGTTCTACTTACTTTTACTACCGGTTTGCAATGGGATCGCAAGTGCACCTTGCTTCTGCGCAGATTGCCAGTGATTGCATCCGGGGCGGTGGATGGGCTTCCCACCAGTTTAACTACCGGTTCTTGCAAACTGGTCCAAACCGGGGGCAACCCACTACTGGTGTGTATGTATGTATCCCTTAACCATAGTCGTACTATTTCAGCTACGCTATTACAGACATGAAGTCATAATGACCGCTCTAGCTGCTGGCTGTAGTCCAGGTAATTGCACTACAATATTGTGACTAGTAAGGGATGCAGTGGCTCAGTGGCTAAGACGCTGAGCTTGTCGATCGAAAGGTCGGCAGTTCAGCGCTTCGAATCCCTAGTGCCGCTTAACGGGGTGAGCTCCCGTTACTTGTCCCAGCTTCTGCCAACCTAACAGTTTGAAAGCACGTAAAAAATGCAAGTAGAAAAATAGGGACCACCTTTGGTGGGAAGCTCACAGGGTTCCATGCGCCTTTGGCATTGAGTCATGCTGGCCACATGACCACGGAGACATCTTTGGGCAGCGCTGGCTCTTCGGCTTTGAAACAGAGCTGAGCACTGTCCCCTATAGTCTGGAATGACTAGCACATATGTGCAAGGGGAATCTTTACCTTTACCTTTATCGTATTGTGACTACTGGTTCTGGATCTATTGCTTCCAAAAGGTGCAGAAGACCATTTGAATTTGTTCTTGCCATATAAATTATTGCATGACATAGATTGTATCTGGTCATCAATTTCATCAGGTGCTTCATCATCGCTGATGTCAGAATTGGCAGCGGGGAAGGTTCCTCATCGTCCATTACAAAATTTTAATTGCAATCTGATTCCACTTCACTCAGATCACTCTCTGCTTCTTCATACCATGTTAGAACAGTTTCTTCAAAGTTTGGGTCACCAAATTGCAATATTTTTGGCAGAAAACATGGCCCCGACATTATAAATATGTATATATGTTAACAAAGATCTGCGGTCAAAATAACCGCAATTCAAATTCAAATGCCGCTACAGAAAACATCAAATAACTTATGTAAGTGTGATGCTGCACACACTCCTATTGATGGGAAAACAAAAGCTATTTGCAACCAGAATGGTCCATTTCTAAAAACAGGCGTGTTCCAAACATTTTGGGAAACTGTTGTGGTCACTATGACCACAGGTCTGTGATTATGGGGTATGTATGTTTATTCGTTTATTTATTTAGTAAGTGTATATAGCACCTACAGAAGTCATGCAATCACTGATATACACTGATATACATATGCTATATGATAGATAGCATATCTATCTATCTATCTATCTATCTATCTATCTATCTATCTATCTATCCATCTATCTACTTTATCTATTTATCATCTTTCTGTCTGTCTATCTTCTGCCTGTCTGTCTGTGTCCATCTATCTATCTATCTATCTATCTATCTATCTATCTATCTATCTATTCTATCCATCTGTATCTCTTATCAAAGCTAACAACAGCCAGAGCATAGATCAACTCAAAGAAGTTGTGCAAGATTGGAAGATGTGGAGAAACCTGGCCCATAGAATTGTCAAGAGTTGGACACGACTGAATAGATATCATTGTCATCGTTGTCATCACCATCAATCATCATACCTTTCCACCTGTCTGTCTGTCCATCCATCCATCCTTCTATCCATCCATCCATCCATCCATCCATCCACCCATCCATCCATCCATCCATCCATCCTTCTATCCATCCGTCCTTCCATCCATCCATCCATCCTTCTATCCATCCATCCATCCATCCATTTAGCAACTATGAAGCTTCTTGGATGGGAAGTGAAATGTCTTCAAAGAAAAGCCAGAAAGTCCAGTTGCCTCTTGAAAAAGCACCTTTAGGCCAAAGAGATAAATGGAGCAGACTTATTCAGGACACCCATTTCTGACTGTGTTCATACATATTAGTTCATACATATTAGTTTGTACATGTGTGTTTACACTGTAGGTTCATAAGTATCCTATGCTATCTTTGTAGTAGAATACCGTCATCCTACATAGCTATGTTGAGATTCGTGTGGCCACTTATTCACTCTAGAATGAACATTGTCTGGTCTGATGATCATGCAAACCAGGTCTACTTTATGCAACACACCTAGTCCTGATTGATTTTAAAATAGTCATAGCAATAACACTGTACAAAAACATAAAATAATTTGCTGAAACAAACACTGATTGCTGCTGAAAATTTGGGCAAGAGGCTGTTGATGTCAACGAACCTCAACAGCAGTGAGCATTGATAGTAGTGTTCCAATATATCAGGGGCTGCCACAAAGAAGAGGGAGTCAAGCTATTCTCCAAAGCACCTGAGCACAGGACAAGAAGCAATGAATGGAAACTAACCTAGGGGAGAACCAAGCTAGAACTAAGGAGAAATTTCCTGTCAGGTGAGAACAATTAACCAGTGGAACAACTTGCCTCCAGAAGTTATAAATGCTCCAACACTGAAAGTTTTTAAGAAGAGGTCGGACAACCATTTGTCTGAAGTGGTGTAGGGTTTCCTGCCTAAGCAGGGGGTTGGAGTAGAAGACCTCCAAGGTCCCTTCCAACTCTGTTATTTCTAACAGAGAAAAACACTTTTTACAGGATTGTCACCTTGCTCTTGGAGTGTGACTCAAGAACCATTTTGGGACTCAGACACAGTTAGGAAGGTATGACGTAGTGGAAGATGGAAATTACTGGAGCAAATGTGTCTCATTCATTACCCAGAAAGAACCAAATGTCAGAGCATTAAATATCATTACTTGCTCATTTCCTTTCACCCTAGGAGCTATATTGGATTAGATGGAAGTTACAGAAAGGGGTGCAAGAGTTTGAAAAAGAAACCAAGTTTTACTTAAATGGATTTGGCGCTCTTGTCACAAAGACCTGCTCAATCCAAGGAGGAGGGGAAAAAAACCAGAGGTGATTTTTAAGACACAGAAATTGAGTGAACAAGGCCACTGACATTCATAAACCTTGGAAGAAGATAGCCTTTGCAATAAGTGGGATCGTGCATCAACATTGGATGGTTGCAAAGTAGAAATTTTGCACTGCGTTTCTAGCCAATTGCTGTATATTCAAGAAGCTAGGATTAAAAAACAGGATTTTTTTTAAGAAAAAACATAGAATAATAAGCACTGTGAACCCAGTCAGTTCCATAGTTTTCTATTCAAGAGTTGGACAATCTTTTTAACCTATTTCCAAAGTACAGTAAGGACATTGAGAATAAACTGAGGAATAAAAGAGGAATCAGAATATTATAAGATATGGGGGAAATTTTATCATTGGTTAGAGAATATATATATATATATATATATAAATAAATATGGATATAGATAGATATAGATATAGATATAGATATAGATATAGATATAGATATAGATAGATATAGATATAGATATAGATATAGATATAGATATAGATATATAGATATATATATAGGGTGATGTAATGAAATGAGTGAAGAAAAGATAGATAAATGTATTAATAGTAAAGTAAAAAATGTGGGGGAAATGTTATAATAAATGTAATGAAAATATTAAGATATGATAAACATTGGAGCAGTGGTGGATTTCAAATTTTTTTTACTACCGGTTCTGTGGGTGTGGCTTGGTGGGCGTGGCATGGCATGGCTTGGTAGGCGTGGCTGGGTGGGCGTGGCAGGGGAAGGATACTGTAAAATCTCCATTCCCACCCCACTCCAGGGGAAAGATACTGCAAAATCCCATTTCCTCCCGATCAGCTGGGACTCGGGAGGCAGAAAATAGATGGGGGCTGGGCCAGTCAGTGTTTTTACTACCGGTTCTCCGAACTACTCAAAATTTCCGCTACCGGTTCTCCAGAACGGGTCAGAACCTGCTGAAACCCACCTCTGCATTGGAGGAGTAAGAAGAAGACACAAAAGATGTACTCAGGTGATGCACTGAATGAGTGATTATGTATTGTGTGTTTGTTTGTCTATAAAATAAAAAAAACTTTTTTTAAAAAAAAAGCAATGCCATGGAGCTGTGTATATAATCAGCAATTACTGTTTGGAGTGCATGGGGGTAGGACAGACAATAAGATATGCATAATAACATCATCATGTAAATGCCATGTCTTATGGTCTTGCACCAAATGTTATATAGAAAGTATGTATTACTACCGCAGCATTTTCATGTTGATGTCATCGTGCAACTGTCATTTGTTTAGTTGTCATTTGTTGTCATTGCAGTTTGTTACACACTACGCTGATAATATATCCTGGGAATTTTTGATTATGGTGGGAGAGAAATGTGTTCAATAAATAAATATTTAATTAATACAGAAAAAAAAAAAAGATGTGACTGGATAGCCATTTGTCTGAAAGTGTATAGGGCTGTGACAGGTGGCATATGGAGCCATATTGGTGGGCACACAAGCTGAGCTCCAGTGCGCATGCGTGTGCCGGCCAGCTGATTTTCAGGCCTTCTGGACCCACCAGAAGTCAGGAAACACGCTGTCTCTGGCCTCCGGAGGGTCTCTGGGAGGGTGAGGAAGGCCTGTCTTTTGCTCTCCCCAGGCTCCAGAGCCTTTCTAGGAGCCTGGGGAGGTCGAAAACAGCCTCCCCCCCCCCTAGAGGCCCTCCGGAGACTGGAAACAGCCCGTTTCCTGACTTCCGGTTCCACCGGAAGTCCAGTGGCCCACCATGACATTACGTGCCAAAAGCGGGGGGAGCATGGGGGAGGTTGCACGCACATGCGCAAGGGTCAGGGCACATAGAATTATGGGTGTGGGCACATGTGTGCGAGACCCCCCAGTGCTCCCCCCATTTTTGGCACTCGATGGCAAAAAGGTTAGCTATCACTGGTATACGGTCTTCTGCTTGAGCAGGGGGTTGGACCTCCAAGGTCTCTTCCAAATTCATGATTGTTCTATCATCTATCTTTTCTAAAATTGCATAAGAGCAAGGGCTTAAGTGTGGTGGTACTAGCAGACTTTTTTTTTTTAAAAAAAAACAAACTTTAATTTACTGTCACTGTTAGCCCCCTTTGAGGTTTATGGTGGTATTTATACAACAACATCAATCACATGAAACAAGGAGGGGGATTTATAGTTTGTTTTAAAGACTGCAAATGCAATGTAATGCAAATGGCATGCCTCATGGGCATTTACGTTTAATGGGAAAATTACAGATGCAAAAGATTGGTGGAACAAATTTTAAATTGACTTTATTACATCAAGTGCTTGTTTCTGGTGGGGGGGACGGTTTGTATGGTTGTTGATGATGATGAATTTTTTTCTTGGTTTGTTAGCATGGGGTTTCCTTTCTTTCAGAGACTAGTATTTTAGTGTGTGAGTGTGTGTGTGTGTGTGTGTAGGAGATTGTCTCAGTGTGTGAGTGTGGGTGTTTCTTAAATGTGCATATCTGCATAATAAAGATATGCAAAACAATGTAGTACAGCAGTGTTTTTCAACCTTGGCAACTTTCAAATGAGTAGACTTCAACTCCCAGAATTCCCCTGTCGACTTCATGGTCAGAGAACTTCCAACTACTCATTTCCTATTGTTGGAGCAATGGTTAAATCAATGTTTCTCAATCTTGGCAGTGTTGTGGTCTGCCATCAGCCTGTGGAGCTGGCAGCAGAGTCAGACAGTGAGGAGGCTGGGGAAGGCTCGGATGAGGGCTCTGCGTCAGAGGCAGAGACAGGGCCAGGGCCATTTGGGAGTGAAGCATGGACTCCGGAGCCCCCAGAGTCGGAGAGCAGAGAGGCAGAGGAACAGGAGAAGCCTGTTCCTAGTGCATGCATGTGCAGAGCTGCCAGAAGACAAGAACAGTTAAAACAAAAGGGACGACTCAGAAGTAAGGCTTGGAGATGATTGGCCCCTCCCATAAGACATAAAGGAAGAGCAAAGGCATGTGGGCCTTTGCAGGAAGCAACATTGTGGATGGTGTCGGTTTGTACTCTGAAGCTCCGTTTTTGACTCTGTGTTTCCGTGTGGCCTTGCCAAGATAATTGTCAATTAGGTCTGTGGCAGCATTTCAAAGAAGATAAAGGTGGGTGTTTACCAGCCTTAGCCGAAGGACTGTGGCAGACTTTTGTTGGACTATTTATAAACTCTTGGTGATTCACGTGCTGTGAATGAAAAGAATTCACAGCCGTTAATAAAATAAAAAAGGGGGGTTTGGGGACTAATTGTGTGCTTTTTTACTATATCAGGAAGCCTAGGTCAGAACAGGCAACTTCAAGTTGTCTGGACTTCAAATCCCAGAATCCCCCAGCCCAGCATCCTGTTAATCTTAAAATGGCTGAGACTGAATTTGAGAATCTCTGAAGTAATGAAAGGAATAAGGTTGGAACATCATCATCCATAGATTAAGAGCACCAAGTTAAGATCACAATAATCAATGAGGAAAACGGAGACCTGCAGATTTTGTTAAGTCAGGAAACTTCCAACCATTTTGGTCTCTAATTCTGCAACTTAATGAAAATTGCACTTCCCATCCCTGACAGCTACACAGATCCAGGATAGTTAGATTTATTATTTCAAACTGTGAGTCACATCAGCAAGTTAGCAGGTAAATTTATGGCTCTATTCCAGTGGTGGGTTGCTCCTGGTTCGGGCCGGTTCGGGCAAGCCGGTAGTGGTGGTGATGTGACGTCAGCAAACCGGTTCTCTATGACTGTGAGCTGGGCCCTCCCACCTGCCCCTGCATTATACCTACCTTTATTTGTCATTTTTTAGACCAACTCAAAAGAAATCTAATTTCAGTTAGACAGAAATCTAATGCGCTTGCATACACAAAGCACATGCACAAAGAAAACCAGCGGTAACACCAGTTGGAACCCACCATTGCTCTATTCATCCAGAATTTCTGGCACCGGTTGGCATTCTACAGGGAATTTCTGGGAGTTGACGTCTGCACATCTTAAAGTTGCCGCGGTGGAGGAACACTGTGGTATAGTAACAGAGAATTTGCTGTGTTTGTTGAACGATATGTAAGCGAAGTAGCACTGAGTATCATTGTGTAGCAAAGCTTTACCTTGTTACAATGGACAGATGCTTCAGAATTCCCCCATGTCAAAACAACTTTTATTCATATCAGAAGAACAAGAGAATTGTCTTTGTGTGACACTCGTTTAACGCAAGGGATCTTGTAGAAAACTTTACCCTGGCCTGCATCTAACTGGGTCAGTGTTCCTTCTTCCAGGGTGATTAATTAACTGGAATTTAAACCCATACTGAGATCCCTTCCTGTGTCAGCCTTGGAGACTTGACTCCAGTATATTACATTTTCTCTGTGTGAGTCCACCTGTTTAACCCATCCGAAGATTGGATCTAGAGTTGGGTACAAGTGACCTTTCAAAATTTTCCACTAAACTTGAGGACAGAGACGATTCCTTTGATTTTCTCGAGAGGAAAGAATCATTCTCCAACATTTTCTCAAGGATAAAACTGTCATTAGCCGCGACCATGTCTTAAAGCCCTATCAAGGAACTTCTTTCCTCCTAATATCTTATTTTGAGGCTGAAGGGAAGCAAGGAAAGACAGGGAAGCTACAGATAAGCCCAGAAGTGGATGTATCGTGAAATGCAGGAAGTGGTGGGTCCGGACCGGTTCGCAAGAACCAGTAGTAAAACTGGCGTGAGGCCCTGTTGTGACCAGGCCCAAGTAGGTAGTATTAGACACAAACAGTTCCAAAACAAACAGACTTTATTAGAACAGCTGAGAATTAACTCATTCTCAGCGTACTCCAAACTAAATTAAAACAAACTCTTCATAACGTAAGTCTAATCTTCAGTCTAATCACCAACCTTGGTATAAGTAGGCAAACTGCCAAAGGCTTCTCTTGGCAAAAGTACAAAAGCAGAAGACACCAACAAGAGATAAGTGCAGCAAGACAAGAACAAGTCTATCAATGTTGTTTTCCAACAAAGAGCCCAAGAGCCATTGGAGAGGAGCCAATCATCTCTTGGCTCTACTCCCAAGTCGTCCTCTTTGCTTTAGCTGCTCTTGCCTTCTGGCAGCTCTTCTCATATGTGCAGTAGGAACAGGCTCCTCCTGTTCCTCTGCCTCTCTACTATCAGCCTCTGGAGGCTCCGGAGTCTGCACATCACTCCCCAATGGCACTGGCCCCATCTCTGCCTCTGATGCAGAGCCCTCATCTGGGTCTTCCCCAGCCTCCAGGACTGTCCCATGTTCTTCCTCAGCCTCATTGCTGTCTGACTCCATTGCCAGTTCTGCAGGCTGCTGGCAAAACACAACAGGCCCCACCCACCGCTCCAGATGTCGTCATCACCGATCTGTGCATGTGCTTTGCTCGTGCGATCCCCTTGCGCACCGGTAGTAAAGTAGAACCCACCCCGAATGCAGGATATTTGTACGCACACCTTGGCCCTTGTGCAAAGGAAGAAGTATAAGAAAACCTACTGTACCTGTGAGAATTTAACAGATTAACAGAGTTATAAGGGACCTTGTAGGTCATCTAGTCCAACCCCCTACCCAAGCAGGAGACCCTACACCATTTCTCCAAGATCCTCTTCATCTTGCACAGAAAAAAAAAATCAACTAGGAAAACTAAATTAAGGAAACTGTGTCTGTTTGTCTAACATTAATGGGATCATTTCCTCTGATTTTCTGAAAGATTTCAAACGCATGGTAATTTAATTAGGGATTGAGGACAGCTTGAAGTCCATCTATTTTTGCTGAGGGGTTCATTTTCACCTGCGAAGATGGTTGTTAAAATCACCTCAGGGAGATTTAACGGCTGTTTTTTGTTTGTTTGCTTGACCTTTTCAAATCAGTCCCTGCAGTTTTCTTGTTAAGATTTCGGAAGTGGTTTGCCATTGCCTCCTTCCTGGGGTTGAGAGAGGGTGACTGGCCCAAGGTTACCCAGCAGGCTTTGTGCCTAAGGGAGGACTAAAACTCAGAGTCTTTGAGTTTCTTCCTGAAGTCTTTAAGCACTACACAAAACTGCCGCTGATTAATGGTTATTGGGCCCTTACCAATACCAATAGCAAGAAACTGCTATTTTTTTAAAAAGACACATTATTAAAATGGAACTTTAAGGTAAGCATCTGAGGTTACACTCAGTCTTAACTGGGATTTGACTAATTTATTGCTATTTTAAGGAAGCAATTAAGTAATCCGGAGGTATTTGCAGTAGATTAGAAAGAATTCCACATTCAACTGTATAAAAAAAGAGCAGCAAAAAGAATTATCCCAATCCTTTTTATCCAGGTGTAAAATGCGAGCAGCTTTACGTGAGACAGAAAATGTTGTCCTATTGCTGGAAGACAAAATGTTGGATTCAGAATATGCTCAGAAGCATGATGTGGTTTAATTTAGGTTTTTTTTTTCCCCTCAATCTGGCTGCCACACCAGATGTCTGGACCAATTTTTAGAGTTTTCAATAAAGCCCCTGCCAGCTCCAGGATTAGAAAGCGGAAGCCTATTTATCTGGGTCAGTCTAGAGAGGGTTCACAGTTGGGTGACCAATGCCTTGACTCTGGTTGATGAGTTCTGAGACCAAATTTGACCTTCCTGAAACGGCCTAGATTATCATCAATGGGGTGAGAGGAGGGGTGGGCTGCTGGGGGTTTGCGGGGGGTTCGGGACAACCTCTAGCTAAGATTCTGTGCAGTTCGGAGAATCCCCAAATACCACTCCTGGCTGGCCCCATCCACCTCACCCCGCCCCTCCCAGGAGTCTTCACGCAGCCCGTTTTCAATGCAGGTAAGTGCAGGGCGCGCATGGAGGCTCGGGGAGGGCGAAAAATGGGCCTACCGGAAGTTCAGAAAGGCTGGAAATGGGCCGTTTCGGGCCTCCAGAGGGCCTCCGGAGCCTGGGGAGGCTGTTTTCGCCTTCCCGGAGGCTCTGGAGCCCGGGGAGGGGAAAAGCACCCCCTCCCCACCATGGTGACTGACTAGGTCACGCCCACCCTGGCCACACCCACCCAGCAACTGGGCAGAGAACCCCTTGCTAAAAATTTTGAAGCCCACCCCTGGATGAGAGAAGTAGAAACCCATTTCATCCAGACTCTGAGTGTAGCTTAGTTTGAACCCGAGCCAAGAAGTAAAATAAATAGAAGCGAAAACTTGGTGGTTTCCCTTGAAAAGCAGCCAAGTCCTGGCACATGCCAAAACATAAACCAGATTGCATAATGAGGAGGTTTTTCATAATTTCCTCAGATTAGGTTTTTTATTAATGCCTGTCAACAGCCAAGGAGAGGTATTAACAGCTGTTGGTAGCTAGGCCAGCACTGACTTCACTGCTAATCTAAAGCCAACAGTAAAGGCTCTTTTACAAGCTTGCTGATTGCAAAGGAACTGGCTTCTGTCTGCATTCAGCTCAGAAAGATGGACTTCGTCTCTGTGCTGAAAGAAAAAATGAAAGAGGAAGCGTTCCTCCAGCAATGCCAGTTAAGGGATTGGGGGGGAGGGGGTTGTGTTTGGGGGAGAGGGAGGAGAGGATTTCTCATCTCAATGCAAATTTTATCCAGTGTCACTCTCGGATCGATCAATTACCCTTTGAAATGCATATTTTTTTCCTGAATTTCTCAGTGCACTTTGCTATATGGTATTCAAGGAGGGCCTGCAGAAAGTTACATGAAAAGGATGCTTCAAAACATAATGATTTGGGAAGAAACACCGAGGAAATTATCTACGCGAAGCAAAAGGGCAGATCAGACTTTTGGCATTGCAGGAATCTGTCCTCTCTGCTATTATTTAACGTATACAGCAGTGGGTTTTTTTTTTTTTTTTTTTTTTTTTTTTGTGGCTTGAAGATGTGGGGACTCCAGCTCCTAGAATTTCCCCAGCTGGCATGTTGACTGAGGAATTCTGAGAATTGAAGTCCACATATCTTCAGGTTGCCAAGGTTGAAAAATACTGATCTCCATGGAACTTCTAGATGAGGTATTCCATCATTATTCCATCATTATGAGATCCAATTACAGATTAACAGAGTTGGAAGGTACTTTGTAGGTCATCTAGTCCAACCCCCTGCCCAAGCAGGAGACCCTACACCATTTCTGACAGATGGCAATCCAGTCTCTTCTTGAAAGCTTCCAGTGATAAAGTTCTCACAACTTCTGAAGCAACTTCTGTTCCATGGGTTTCCATCCATTAGTCCTTGTCTGGCCTTCAGGTGCTTTGGGAAATAGCTTGACTCCTTCCTCTCTGTGGCAGCCCCTCAAATATTGCAACTGCTATCATGTCTTCCCTGGTCCTTCTCTTCACTAGACTAGCCATGCCCAGTTCCTGCAACCGTTCATCGTATGCTTTAGCCTCCAGTCACCCTTATCATCTTGGTTGCTTTTCTCTGCATTTTTTCTAGAGTCTCAACAACTTTTTTCTAGTGTGGGGACCAAAACTAGATGTAGTACTCTAGGTGTGGTCTTACTAAGCGTTTATAGAGTGGTATTAGTGCCTCCCTTGATCTTGATTGTATCCCTCTGTTAATGCAATTTAGGATTGCATTGGCTTTTTTGGCTGCCACCGCACACTGTTGGCTCCTATTTAGCTGGTTGTCCACTAAGACTCCAAGATCCTTCTCACAGTTAGTGCTATTAAGCCTGGTTTCACCCAGTCTATATGTGTACTTTTGGTTTTTCTTGCCTCACTGTAAGACTTTACTTTTCTCTACATTGAATTCCATTTTGTTAGATAGGGCCCAGTGTTCCAGTCTGTCAAGATCCATCTGGATTAGTGATACCCAATGATACATCTCTACACTGGGCCAACCAAGTGATGCTATCAATGTCTCCTTCCAGGGTCTGGAGATTGGGGGACTCAGGATGAGGAAAAACAGACATTGGCTTTAACTGTCACAAGAATAAGTAGCCATGAGACTCTGAGTCCTTTGATCCTGTCCAGTCATGTCCAGTTCTAGGGAGCAGTGCTCATCTCCATTTCCTAGGAAAGGGAGTTAAACATTGTCCGAAGAAGCATCTGTGGTCATGTGGCCAGTATGATTATACACCAAGGTGCACAGAATGCTGTTATTTTCCCACTGAAGTGGTACCTATTTATCTACTTGCATTTGCATGCTTTCGGACTGCTAGGTTCACAGGAGCTGGGGTGAGGACAGGAGCTCACGCAGTCATGAGATGCTTGGGGTCTTGAACTGCCAACCTTTCAGCATCTTAACCACTAGGTCACAGCACCCAAGAGACATGCTGATTGACTTCAATTGCTTGTGTTATTTATTGTTATTTCTGTTATCCTGCCATCCTTTTTGTCCTATGTTCTGAAAGTATTGCCTTCAGATTTCATTGTATTGCATTGTTCATTTCTTGCTTCCAACTGTAAATTGCTCGGGGTCGTTTTCACAAATTGGGCAGCCATATAAATCTAAAGACATCACCCTGCCAACAAAAGTGTGCATAGTCAAGGCTATGGTTTTCCCAGATGCAATGGATGGCTACGAAAGTTGGACCCTAAGAAAGGCTGAGCGCCAAAGAACTGAGGCCTTTGAACTCTGGTGCTGGAGAAGACTCCTGTGAGTCCCTTGGACTGCAATGTGATCCAGCCAGTCAGTCCTAGAAGAAATCAACCCTGACTGCTCTTTAGAAGGCCAGATCCTGAAGATGAAACTCAAATACTTTGGCCACCTAATGAGAAGGAAGGACTCCCTGGAGAAGAGCCTAATGCTGGGAAAGATTGAGGGCAAAAGAAGAAGGGGACGGCAGAGAACGAAGTGGCTGGATGGAGTCACTGAAGCAGTAGATGTGAGCTTAAATGGACTCCGGGGGATGGTAGAGGACAGAAAGGCCTGGAGGAACATTGTCCATTGGGTTGCGATGGGTAGGACACGACTTCATAAGTAACAACAACAATATAAATCTAAAACAACAGCGGCAACATGCATTGAATCCACAGTAGCATGAATTGGAAGGCTAGGAAACAGAAAAAGCAAAACAAAACTACACACTAACCTATTCCTTGTGTAAACTAACGACCATCAAGTCTGGGGTAAGAACTGCAGGCGGATTCAATAATCTCCCATTATGAAAAAAAACTAAAACTTGAAGCATTGCACAGAGGGGGAAAAAACCCATGAAAGCATGCCATACCGACAGAGATAGATTTGCAGCAGAGTGGGGGGGGGGGGGGGGAATTCCCTTTCTTCAGGCAAATTTATAAAAGTGCAGCCAGTCCTAATTGATGAATGAATGTTTCCTAAACTTTCCGAAGACAGCCAATTTTGTCAGTTATACTTTATGTGCCAAGTCAGCCCCTTTAGTGTCAATGAAAAATTAACCAACTTTTCTGTGTGGTTAATTGCCTGTGTGACTAATATTTTCTCATATGTGTAATCAGAAGCATATTGCTTGTCTTCCCACCCCACCCCCGGCCTTAATTGTATGTGTAACTCAAAAGACAAAGTACCTGAGAGGGGAACGGAAGAAAAACTGGGTGATGAAGTCAACTCAAAATTCAAGAAAATTCTGGCTTCAGAGGGGGGCTTCATGGGGGGGGGGGGCAGGGCAACTTTTGGGAGTCTTTGTATATAATGGTTTTAACAGAGACTTGTTTCCTTATTCACAAAATGGCATCCACAGTTTGCTTGTTAGCATTCGAACGAAGACAAAATGGTGGAGTTAGCCTTTATCATTTCTTCTAAAACAGGGGTGTCAAACTCGATTTCATCGAGGGCCGCATCAGGGTTGTGTTTGACTTCAGGGGGCGTGGCTACGGTGGGCATGGCCAGCTCGATGTCATTTGTGTTGGGGTGCCTGTGGTGGCCTGAGCTCTCTGCCATCGAAAATGGACTCCCGGGCTCCATTTTCACCTGCGACGGTCTCCTGCAACCCTCTGTCAGTGAAAACGGAGCTCAGGAGGGCTACCCATGGCCCTTCCAAGCTCTGTTTCCACTGGCAGAGGCACTGTGGGCCGGTCCTTCACTATTTCCAGGATAGCCCCGTGGGCCAGATCTAAGCACCCCACGGGCCAGATCCAAATAGATGAGAAAGAAATGGAGATAGTGACAGATGGGGACTACAGCCAAGAAATTAAAAGACGCTTGCTCCTGGGGAGGAAAGCTATGGCAGATCTAGATAGCATACTAAAAAGCAGAGACATCACACTGCCAACGAAAGTGCGTATAGTCAAGGCTATAGTGTTCCCAGTTGCAATGGATGGCTGTGAAAGTTGGACCATAAGGAAGGCTGAGTGCCAAAGAATTGAGGCCTTTGAACTCTGGTGCTGGAGAAGACTCCTGCAAGTCCATTGGACTGCAAGGTGATCCAACCGTTCAGGCCTAGAGGAGATCAACTCTGGCTGCTCTTTAGAAGGCCAGATTCTGAAGATGAAACTCAAATACTTTGGCTACCTAATGAGAAGGAAGGACTCACTGGAGGAGAGCCTAATGTTGGGAAAGATTGAGGGCAAAAGAAGAAGGGGACGGCAGAGAATGAAGTGGCTGGATGGAGTCACTGAAGCAGTAGGTGTGAGCTTAAATGGACTCCGGGGGATGGTAGAGGACAGGAAGGCCTGGAGGAATGTTGTCCATGGGGTCATGATGGGTCAGACACAACTTTGCAACTAACAACAACAACAAAGGCATAATATTCACATGGACAGCACTGCACTTAAGTAGAAAAGCTACACAATGAGCTCTCTCCAGCCCACTTTCCACATGGACCTATCTGGACAACAAGGGAGTCCTCCTGTCGAGACATTGTGTATAGCCATGGTATTCCCTGAGCCATCTGAACGTCCCCCTTACAGTGACGGGTTAGTAGCAAGCTGGAGGAGAAATGTCAGTGGTGCTAAGTTGGGTGTAGACCTTCTTCCCACCACCCGCAGCGGCCTCCTTGGATTGCCCCAAATATTCTCTCCCTTTTTTCTTTCAGCCTATGCCTCCCTGTGCTCTAAGCAGACAAACTAGGCTCCCTGGGGCTAGCTTTGTGGGTCTCTCTCTCTCTCCCCCCTTCTTTTAATAACTTGTCTACTCAACCTTGCTCCCCAAGAGCTTTTCATACCTGCCGCGCAGCCAGCAAGCAAGTTTCTTCCAAGTTGCTCCCACCATCTTCTGCTTCCTTTTCTTCTCTGCTGAACCATTTCATTGCTGTTCCATTGACTGGGGTGGGGATGGGGTGGGTGGGTGATCTGTTACACTGGAATCAATAGCTTCAGGCTCTCCAGCCCACTGATTAGCTTGTCAGTCAGAGCCCGGAGGGGGAAGGTAGCCTGAATCTTGAAATACCAGGGCCCACTGGTTTGAAAAGCAAAGAATTCAGACAGTTCAGATCTTGGGGGTGGGGGGGAGGGAGTTAGCGGCCACCTGTTGCTCTCTAATATGTGCAAAGTGTATTAACATCTTTGCTGCTGCATGCTAGAAAGGTCACCTGAGTGGGAGACAAGTTTAACAGCTTTGGAATCTTTTAACTTAGGATCGTGTTAAAGAAGGAGGAGGAGGAGGAGAGGAAGAGGAGGAAGAGACAGTTTCTCTATCTCCCAATGAGCTACGGAAAAAAAATTTCCCCCCACCCCTTTTCATTGATACTGATCCTTTCAAGCAGCTCTGGGTAACAAATAGGTTTTTTTTTTCCCAGCCTATTCATTTTTATCTCAAACAATAATTTTGCTGGGCAAGGAGATCAATCACACTAAAACCATGGGGGAGGGCACAGGTGTCCTCCGGTTTCTCCATTTCCTGCCTTTCTAACCAGAATGGGTGAACGTTGAAAGCAGAATTCACTGGGCAATTTATTTCCGTGCTCACAAATTCTTGGAAGCTCCCTTTAACTTGCCGTTTTGGTGGATACTTATCCATCAATCCCAACGATACATCAATGGTAGCCGACCATTTTTTTTAAAAAAAAATCATATATTGCCAACTTTCTGTCCAGAATAGTCATCCCATCGCAAACTTTTTTCAAGTGGAAGCAGATGAAAATAGCAAATGATCCTCAAATGAGGAGGGAGGAAAGGATGGAGAAGAAGAGTAAGGGAAAGAAAGGGAAAAAAGAAAGGGAAAAAGTGAAGTGAACAAGAAAGAGAAAGGAATAAAGTGAAATGAAGAGGAAGAAAGAAAAACAGGGAAAGTGAATGAGGAGGAGAGAAGGAGGGAGGGAGGGAGGGAGGGAAAGAAGGAAGGAAGGAAGGAAGGAGGGAGGGAGGGAAGGAAGGAGGGAGGGAGGGAAGGAAGGAAGGAAGGAAAGGAAGGAAAGAAGGAGGGAGGGAGGGAGGGA
>WNWU01000044.1:5418464-5449648 GCA_012654045.1 Ptyas mucosa
TTTGGTTTGGTTTGGTTTGGTTTGGTTTGGTTTGGTTTGGTTTGGTTCTGTGGGCGTGATGTGGTGGGCATGGGCATGGCAGGGGAAAGTTACTGCAAAATCCCCATTTCCTGCCAATCAGCTGGGACCCGAGAGGCAGAGAATAGATGGGGCAGGGTCAGTCAGAGGTGGTATTTAACAGTTCTCCGAACTACTCAAAATTTCCACTACCAGTTCTCCAGAACTGGTCAGAACCTGCTGAAACTTACCTCTGGTTGTCCAAGGTTTTTTTCCCTTAAAAACCTCCATCGATGAAGCACTCACAACTCCAAGAGGCAAGCTATTCCATTGATTAATTGTTCTCACTGTCAGGACATTTCTCCTTTGTTCTGGATTGGCCCTCTCTTTAATGAGCATCTACTTCTTGTCCTGCCCTCTGGTGCTTTGGAGAATAGATCCACTCCTGATTCTGTGTGACAAGCCCTAAAGTACTAGAAGACTGCCACCATGTTCCTCTAAAAATCTAGAAAACTGAGAACTATGCTGTCTTCGGTCTGACCTAAGCGTAGCTCATAAAATTATCTGCTACAACATCCTACCTGTCAATGACTACTTCAGTTTCAACCACAACAATACACGAGCATACAATAGATACAAACTTAAGGTAAACCGCTCCAAACTCAGTTGCAGGAAATATGACTTCAGCAACAGAGTGGTCAATGCCTGGAATGCACTTCCTGACTCTGTGGTTTCTTCCCCAAACCCCCACAACTTTAACCTTAAACTGTCCACTGTTGACCTCACCCCATTCCTAAGAGGTCTGTAAGGGGTGTGCATAAGAGCACCAGCGTGCCTACCATCCCTGTCCTAATGTTTCCTCTATTTGTATCTATTTTATGTATTCGATTCAGGCTTATCCTTATATATATATATTACCTAATATGTTCTTGCCAAATAAATAAAATAAAAATAAATAATCCTTCTCATCAGTAAGCTAGACATACCAAGTTCCCTCAACCATTTAGTGTACAGTTTAGCCTCCAGATCCCTACTCATGTTTGTGGCTCTTCTCTGCACTCTTTCTAGGGTCTCGACATCTTTTTTTGTATCATGGTGACCAGAACTGGATGCAGTATTCCAAGTGTGGTCTCATCAGTGCAATATACAGTACATAAAGCGGTAGTATCATTTCATGTGTTCTTAAAACTTCAATTGAAGACTTGAAGTCTCAGCAACGACCAGGTTGAGGAACGGGTAGTCTGGAGAGTAACCTATTCGGACAAACCTGAAGAAAGCAGGCTAGCTGGGAAGAAATTAAAGAGATGGCTTTCCATACATATCTTATTCTTTCAATAGTTCCCACCACAAGCAGCGTCTGTTTGTGTTGCTAGGGACAACCCACCTACCCTTGGCACCTGCTCTGATCTACAAATGGTAGCGCTTCCTTCTGTTTGATTCGTTTCCATGTTAACCACCAGTTCTGTCTACCAGAAATAGTTTTGCAATTCTTGCAGACATTACCAAGTTACCAAAAACGCCTTGGGTTCATGCCTGCACGATTCCATCAAAATCCAAGTCAGCTTCCTTTAAATACCTGTTGCTGGGGATCAATAGTGGGGAAGAACCTATCCATCACAGGTGACAGTCCAGGATACATCTGCTTGATAACTGTGTGACACTGAATAGTTTGGATCTGGTCCTGGAAGGTTCTTCTTAGATAAATGACTGACACTGTTCTCAGTGGAACTGTATTTTTTGGCTTCTTTTTAAACAAAATTCCGCTACCCTGAGTTACTAATTTGCTACCTCCTGAGTTCATAGACTTCCAGGATGCCCATCGCTGACAATATGTGTGTGTTCTCACATCCATGAACTGTCAAGGGCTCTTAAATACACAGCTTGCAATTTTACCACTTAACAGACTCGCTAAGCTGCAGACAACTTAGCAGGACAATTATTGATTTTTCTAGTGAATCTTTAACCAAACGCTACAATGACCTTAGCTTTTGAATACGATGCCATGCATCTTACTTTCAAACAACAGAGATGTGGAAGATTTACATGCCTCTCTAAATTTGGAGTCTGGATGACTTTTGAGAGGTGTATGGTTTTTTCCAAGCAGGTCTCATCAAACCATATCAAATTTGGTATCTGTTTTGGCTCAGTGGCTCACGGTGGTTCAGTGGCTAAGACGCTGAGCTTGTCGATCAGAAAGGTTGGCGGTTCAGCGGTTTGAATCCCTAGTGCCACGTAACGGGGTGAGCTCCTGTTACTTGTCCCAGCTTCTGTCAACCTAGCAGTTCGAAAGCACGTAAAAAATGCAAGTAGAAAAATAGGGACCACCTTTGGTGGGAAGGGAACAGCGTTCCGTGCGCATTTAGTCATGCTGAACACATGACCACGGAATCGTCATCAGACAGCATTGGCTCTTCAGCTTAGAAACTGAGATGAGCACCGCCCCCTAGAGTCAGGAATGACTAGCACGTATGTGCAAAGGGAACCTTTACCTTTACCTTTAATTTTGGAGCCTGGATTATTTTTGAGAGGTCTCATCAGATCATATCGAATTTGGCACCTGTTTTGGTCTTCCTTAGAGTCGCATGTATTTTTATTTTTATTCGTTTGGTTGCATGCCGTAAGGCATAAAGCTACATCTTTACCAATTTATTTATTGGCCAGATTATTTCCACCAGTGTGTTTTTATGAGCCTAGATGTTGCCTGCCAGAAACGGGAGTTGGAGACCTCTCATGACCTCTTTTAGCATGGAATGTCATCTGTTGCCATGGGTTGTGGAAGGGCTGGTGGCTGCAGATGCCATTCCAAATTACGCAGTATTAAATGTGATGGAGAAGTTAGCTGGGGAAGGGAAGGACAAATGATATCATTTTGTAGCATCTATCCTGAAGGGGTTTGCAGATTGTTGCTTGCAGAGTTTTAAAAGGTGCACTTTAAGTCTCGTGTAAGTCTTCATCTAGTTTAGGGCTCTGCAACCTTAAACACTCAAAGAGCCATTTGGACCCGTTTCCCACAGAAAAGAAAACACCAGGAGCCACAAAACCTTCCCTGTGCCTGACTATTTCTTGAGCAGCCACAAAACTAGCATATGTAGTTGAATTAAATGTTCTGTTTTCTTTTGAAACTTTTCTTTTCTTGGATTTATCCATGGTTGGCCTACCAGGGGTTGAAAAGCACAGTAAATCGCATGTCGGTGGGTGTTGCACATTGGCGGTTGTGACACATATTTTGAGTGACAGGGAGCCGCAGCAGAGGGGTGAAAGAGCCACATCTGGCTCTGGAGCTGCAGGTTGCTGACCCCTGATATAGTTGATGAAGGTTGGCTGCAATGCAATTTTGATCCACGGAAACTTACAAGTAACCCTTGACAAAACATATGGTCCTCGAAGTTAGGATGGACACACACATTCAAAAACTACTTATGACCTGGTTTTGAAGTTACAGCATTCCCCCCACCCACCCCCCGCCACCAATTAAGGGATTGAATTTTGGATGCTTGGCAATCGGCCCGCATTTCTGGCATTTTTAGCATCCTCCAGTCACATGATCGTGTATATTGGCATTTTGTGCCAGAAACTGGTTTCCAGAAAAAAAACGCCCATTGGGTTTTAAACAACCATGACATTGGCTTAATAATCAGAGTGTTTAACCACTACTGAGTTTGTTTAATGACTGCACAAAAGGTATAATAAAATTGGGGACAATCATAGGGTGCCCCGCTTAAAAATAATGGCAACTTACCATTGTAATTCTGGGCTCAATGAGGGTCATAGGTCAAGGACTACCTGTTCTGGATTCATGATCCTCTTTTCCATCTTTGTCCTTCAGTATGAAGACAATTCCAAAATTTTGGTAGACCTGTTAGAGAGGATTGTATACTCAGGTTTCATGATTTCTTGCTATTCCAGGGATGAATGGCTTTTCTGGACCAGGAGCTACGCATGTTCTTTGAGTGGTTTCCAGGGACCAGATTCCCAAAAAGCCACATGTAGAGTGCCAAGTTAACACATGCCTTTAATTTGGTTTACAGATACATTTGTACATAATTAAAATTAAATAGAGTTAGTTTTAATTCGGCTGATTGTAATAATTTATCCAATTCTATCACATAAATATATGGGATGCGGTGGCTCAGTGGCTAAGACACTGAGCTTGTGGATCCAAAGATCAGCAGTTCAGAGGTTCAAATCCCTGGTGCTACATGGGCTGAGCTCCCGTTACTTGTCCCAGCTTCTGCCAGCCTAGTAGTTCGAAAGCGCGTAAAAAATGCAAGTAGAAAAATAGGGACCCACCACCTTTGGTGGGAAGGTAACAGAGTTCCGTGCACCTTTGGCATTTAGTCATGCCCGCCACGTGACCATGGAGACGTCTTCGGACAGTGCTGGCTCTTCGACTTTGAAACAGAGATCAGCACTAGAGTCAGGAACGACTAGCACATATGTGTGAGGTGAACCTTTACCTTTACCTTTATCACATAAATATTACAGTTTGATAATTTCCTTCAGTTTATGTATTTTAATATCTGTGGCGACCAAATAGCCGCCATAGTTGTTGAGATGTCAGGTCGCATAACTCCGGCTTACATTTTTCACATCAAAAGAAGAAGAAGAAAATGGAACAAGCAGATTGCTGCTCACACATGTTCTATGGATACGAGCATAAGCTTCTGGCACATGGAACCACTGAATGCATGGAGACCAGAATGGTCCAGCTGATGCATGTAAACCAGTGGTGAGTTGCTCCCAGTTCGGCCCGGTTTGGGTGAGCCAGTAGTGGTGGTGATGTGACATCAGCGAACCAGTTCTCTATGACTGAGCTGGGTCCTCCCACCCACCCCCTGCATTATATTTACCTTTATTTGTCATTTTTTAGCCCAGCTGATAGGCACGGCAGAGTGGAAACAAAGCACATGCGTGAAGAGAATCGGTGGTAACACTGGTTGGAACCCACCACTGATCTAAATCCTTCTTCTATTCAATTGTATATGAACCAAGATATCTATCAGAAATTGCTGCCTTGGACGATAGCAGATCTTTCTCCCATTATTTAAGCGAAAAAGCAAGAATTACTTCTCCTACTTCCATCAGCCATCAATAGGCACATAGACGTTAACAACTATAGACTATGCAAAAGAGACAATCAACCAGCCCAAAAGGGAACAAAAACACCCTGGCACCTCTCCATCAACAATCAGCACCCAGATCAGCATTGATCAGTGTTGGTGAACTTTTTCGGCACTGAGTGCCAAAACAGGAGTGTGCGCACGCAACAGGAAAATGATCTTCTGGTTTCCGCAGAAACCGGAAGATCATCTTCCCGGTGCATGCATACACACCGGGTGGCTCCTCTTCCAGTTCCGGTGCTCCCGTGCTCATGAAGACCAGTTGGCTGGCACACCGGAACCCGGAAGAGCAACAGGAGATGGCTTGCATGCCCAGAGAGATGGCTCTGCATGCCACTTCCAGCATGCGTGCCATAGGTTCACCATCATGGGCATAGATTAACTCCAAGGTTAACATCAGACCCAGGGATGGGTTCTACTTACCTTTGCTACTAGTTCGCAATGGGGCCATGTGTGTGACGTGATGACGCTGGGGTTGGTGGGCGGAGCCTCCCACCAGTTTTACTACCGGTTCTATAGAACTGGTCTGAACCGGGGGCAACCCATCACTGATCAGACCAACAACCAAGGAAATGATGTCCCAGTCAAAGAACTGCCAAAGAGCCAACAGCAAACAGCTCAATCAAAGAATCTCCATCAAAATCAACAGGGCAAGCCACCAGTATATCAACTGACAGCAAACCACACTCCTTACTAGCACTGATGATGTTACCTAGCTGGGTATTGGAATGTCTAGAAGAGAACAACCAAGCTCAGAGAGCACAAAGGACTGAGCTACAAATATTCTCCTTTATTAGCATCTCTTACTTCCATTCCTACAACAGAAGGCAAAGCACCACTGTACATAACAGCTTGACTTCAAAAAGAACACCCAAACTCTGTCTTTCCTTTCATGAATTTAAAAGAAAGTTTTTGAAAAACCTTTTGATTCTAATAATGTGTACAAACATTGTAAGCTTCTTGAATGGAAAGTTTGAAACTTGTGGGGGGGTTTTCCCCCCATTGTCTCTCTCCTTAGATTATCTTTACAGGAAAAGCAGGAGTTTTTTTTCCCTCTGGAGGAAGTAGTTATTTGAATGAAATTGGCCTCCATACATTGATGAGAATCCTTGAGACAGAGAGAGTGTTTCAGTTCTGTGATTCAAAAATAAACATTGCAACTCAAATCACTTTGACAACTGGAATCAAACAAAGTCAAGAGCAGCAAATGCAGACATCCCCAGTAAATAAATGACTTCGCTAGCTGATATTTGAAGGCATGTTCAGCTAATACCAACCTCTTTTGCCTGTTTTCCAAGACTGCTGAAGTCTGTCAAAACATTCATTCTACTTTTTCAAAATAGTTGCTTTCTCATTTTATTGTCTAGTAATTAATAGCATGATGCCTTTTATTATTATTTTTATAGAATAGAATAGAATACTTTATTGGCCAAGTGTGATTGGACACACAAGGAATTTGTCTTGGTGCATATGCTCTCAGTGTACATAAAAAGACAAGATACGTTCATCAAGAATCATAAGGTACAACACTTAATGATAGTCATAGGGAACAAATAAGCCATCGATTCATACGAGGAAACAGTCAATATAAATCTTAAGGATATCAGCAACAAGGTTACAGTCATACAGTCATAAGTGGGAGGAGATGGGTGATAGGAACGATGAGAAGATTAATAGTAATGCAAACTTAGTAACTAGTTTGACAGTGTTGAGGGAATTATTTGTTTAGCAGAGTGATGGAGTTCGGAAAATAACTGTTCTTGTGTCTACTTCTTTTGGTGTGCAGTGCTCTATAGAGTCATTTTGAGGGTAGGAGTTGAAAAAGTTTATATCCATATATACTTAATGTCCAAATATACTTAAACAGTTTAAGTATATTTTATTTATAAAACCTTAGTATGACCACACTTGGAACACTGCACCCCGTTTTGGTCACCACAATATAAAAAAGATGTTGAGACTTTGGAAGGAGTGCAGAGAAGAGCAACAAAGATGTTTAGAGGGCTGGATGCTAAAACAGATGAAGAATGATTGTGGGAATTGGGTATGTCTAGTCTAGTGAAAAGAAGGACTTGGAGGGACATGATAGCAGTCTTCCAGTATTTGAGGAGCTGCCACAAAGAAGAAGGGGTCAAGCTATTCTCCACAATACCTGAAGGCAGGACAAGAAGCAATGGTTGGAAATTTATCAAGGAGAGAAGCAATTTAGAATTAAGGAGAAATGTTGTGACAGTTAGAGCAATTAATCAGTGGAATTACTTGTAAATGCTCCAACACTGGGAGTTTTTAAGATGTTGGATAATCATTTGTCTGAAATAGTATAGAGTTTCCTCCTAAGCAGGGGATTGGACTAGAAGACCTTCAAGGTCCCTTCCAACTCTGTTATTTGGCATCCCAAAGGAAATGAGGGTCAAGATTCCTCTTGGAATTTGATTGGAAGGACACTTCGGTGGCCATCAGATGCCATCTTGATCGTACTTTGCATAAGAATAGTTCTCCGTCAATCAATCAATCATATTTATTGGGACAATAATCAGCATTAGTCATCAGAATGGTGCATAACCTCTGACCCTTACATGATTGTGGTTCTTAGAAGAAGGAGAAAGGAAAGGAAGATTCTAATCACCTGTTACATGTGTGCATGGAAGTGGCTTCCATAAAACTAAAGAAATTAAAAATTGGAGGAGGAGAAAGGAAAATTACCCCCTAATCTTCTGGGGAATTTATTTATTTTTTTTGCCCAAGAAAGAGAATGAAATTTCATGAAAGAGCCCGGGAGAACAAAAGCATCTTTATTTTGCAGATACTGTATCTCATAAAAAGGGATGGGTAGGGTGGATTCATTACATATTTTATTATTAATTAAAGGCTGACAATCATTACAATGTTCTGTGATAGTAAATCTGGAACACTCCTTCTGTACGGGCCATCCATCATATCTGGTTAGGATGGAAAAGTGCTTTTCATGAGAAATCGCATTAAAAAAAAAACTTCTGTGTTACAAGGCTTGCATTAATTCTTCATTTGAAGTTGGTTTGGTTTTGTGTTTTTAAAGAAAGGATAATTGGTCAATCTCTGTTTTGAAAGATAAGTTAATGTGATATGATTAACCCGATTAACAGAATTAACCTATTTTCTACAGTTTATGCAATGATTTAACCCACTAACCAAGCAAATAGACTGGAGTATGTAATATATTAAATTCCAACAATCCCCTTCAGTATTAAAAACTAACCAAGCTTTGAACGTTGTTCAAATTCAGTTAGGGGGAGCCAAATCAATCAATCTTTATAATTAATGGTCGTAGGCCAGAAGTCAAATACACACACACAATTATTGTAGTTTTAAAAAAATAAAATAAAGCAAAGTCCACATGATGTAACCCAGCTAAGCAGATTTATAAATTACATTAAATAATATGCTAATATAAATTATAAATCTGCTAATAACTGATAATTTGGAACAGCTTTGGAGCTGCAATCACTTGCTGTCTGATTATCATCCCTACTTCAATGATATGGAGTTGTTGTTGTTGTTGTTGTTTAAAAAAAATTATGACAGTTCTCTCTAAACACGTATGTGTAAAAGTAAATTAGATTGAAGTGGAGAAGTATCTGGCTGGATTCAGAAGCTAAGCAGGCTTAGCCCTGCTTAGTATTTTGATGGGAGACTAACACAGAATATTAGCTCTAATCTAGATTGGGAAATTCGAAAGAAAATCCTAGAATTCTCCAAAGCACCCAAAGGCAGGACAAGAAACAATGGGTGGAAACTAACCAAGGAGAGAAGAAACCTGGAATTAAGGAGAAACTTCCTAACAGGGAGGACAATTAACCAATGGAGGAGTTTGCCTTCAGAAGTTGTGGATGCTTCATCCCTTGGGGGGGGGGTGGCTTTTAAGAAGACAATTGACAGCCACTTGTCTGAAATGGTATAGGGTCTTTTGCTTGAGCAGGGAGTTGAACTAGAAGATCTCACAGGTCCCTTGCAGACTGATTCTGAATTTAGAATGTACATCTTACCAAGAAAACTGCATGGACATGTCCACCAACTCATTGAGTGATGATCTTAAAGCAAGCAAGAATGATCTTATCTTTGATCTTCTTCTGAGTTAGGATCTTATCTTTGATCTTCTTTTGAGTTATGTTCCTTTGTCATTTTAGGAGATGCTTAAACCCTACCCACTCCACCCCTTCCCATAGGTGTGAGAACTCCAGGGTGTAACCGTGTTGTCCATTATGCCTTGATACCTCCGTCATGTAAAATCGGGTTTTTCTTTTATTTCATTTCTAAGGACAAGGTGATCTTCCGTGTGTGTGTGTGTGTGCGGGGCCTGTGCATGTGCACTGTGCATGTGGAACAAAACCCATCCTTGCCCTGTCGTCTTTTTTTTTCTTTGTTCGGCGTGGCCCTGGTGGGTGAGGAGACTAGCATCTGCATTTCAACGAAGAGACTGTCCTTTATTCTCTTGGGGGAGAAAAAAAGAGACTGTCTCAAGAGCAGCCGACAAATGTACCTAGCTTATCGGCAAACTCCAGCCTTCCTTTCAACTGGTTGTGTCACTCTCGGTGTGCGCGCAAGAAGAAGCAAGCTCTCCATGTTGTTGTTAGTCAGAAGGCTTTAACCCAGAATACGACCCCCTCGCTTTCTATGCAACTCTTTGGGCACAGGGCGTGAAAGGTCACCCTCTCAGACTGGATATGGGCATACTCAACCAATTACTGAGCGGCCTTCCATTCCAACAATGGGGGTCCCTGAACTCAAGGCGACAAAAGATGTAATGGGGGCTGATTCGGAGAGGGTGTGGGGGGGAGGGTCATCTCATAGCACGTACCTGCAATTAAGGAGACGAGCGAAATGTTTAGAATCTCTTCTGGCACGGATTAGGGCAGAAGGACGTCCTTTCTGCTCCTAAAACCAATAGAAAGGATCAAACCCCAGAGAAACATCTTCACAGCGAAAGACGAAGGGGTAATCGGGGTGAACATAGGGGTTTGCCAAAGAGATGAAGATGGAGCAGGTCTCTAACCTGACCCAGATAATGTAGAGGTTCTTTGTCTAAACTCTAATTCATTTTATTACACTTTTATTCATTAAACATGAAACTCAGTCAACTGAACATTCAAAAATTCATCACAAATACCATTGACTGGTGCTAATGGTTGATACGGGTTGCTGCCAGCATCCTAGGTATCAACCGAGTACCTTCTTAAGATGTACAATGTTCCAAGTAGAGCAATTTTTTGCAGTTCCGCTGGTGTTATTGCAGGAAGCTGCAATTTGTTGATGTATCTTATAAAATTCTTGAACATGGTATCAATTGCCCCGATGACAATGGGTATCACTGTTACATGTTTCATCCATAGCCGTGTAGTTTCGATAGCCAGTTCGTGATATTTCATGATTTTTTCCAGTTCTTTTTCTTCGACTCCTGGTACCGCGATGTCAATAAACTGTATGTTTCGGTTTTCCACAACTGTGATATCTGGCGTGTTGTGTTCCAAGTGACGATCCGTCTGTATTCGAAAGTCCCACAAGATCTTCACCTTCTCATTTTCTATAACTTTATTATTATTTATGAATTAATTATAAATTAATTAATTATATAATTATACATATAAATATATATATATATATATATATATATATATATATATATATATATAATATTATTATATAATATATTATTTATATATATATAGGTAAATATAATATATAATTATATATATATAAATTAATTAATTATAAATAAATTATAACTTTATTATTATTATTATTATCATTATTATTATTATTTAATAATAATTTTTATTATTATTTAATTATATTAAAATGATAATGATAATAATGATATTATCATTATCATTATCATTTTTAATCATTAAACGTGAGACTCAGTCAACTGGAGATTTAAAAATGTGTCACAAAAATAGTATTTTTTTTTTTTTTTAATGAATACCGCATACATGACCTCATGCTTTCTACAGCTAAGGTTGGGAGCATTCTCAGATTTTGAGGCCAACCTAATCCGATAAAAGGAGTGAATTAGAATTTAGATTGCAGGGGGTGATATAGAAATACAATTTTACGTCATTTTATTCTGCTGTACATATTTATGTATTAAATTATTGTATTTTATCCTTTAACAATTGAATTTTACCCTACTCCTATTGTTTGTGTAGGATTTTATTGGTAATATGTGTTTGAACCTTGTACATTGATATGGACCATAGGCTAATCAAATAACAACAACAACAACAACAATAATAATAATAATAATAACAGCAGCAGCAGCAATAATAATAATCTGTATTATTGTGCCAGTCAGCAATATTTGTGATACATCTTTAAATGTTCAGTTGACTGAGTTTCATGTTTCATGAATAAAATAATAATGATAATAATAATAATAAAAATTATTATTTGTGTTTTTTGTGGTTTTTTATTGATTTTACAACAACAACACAACACAACATACAGAACACAAACACATAATATGTGTTTCTTTTTACATATCAGTTTCGTTCTTCTTACTTTCAACTTTATACATTCCCCATTTTTCCCATCCTTTATTATCATTATCTTTATCGCTCCTTTATATCTAATTTTATTCATTTACAATATTTTACACATTTGTCACATACTCCTCTCCATCGTTTATTCACATTTACCTTTTTTTTAAAAAAGGCATGTGAATCTTTTCAACTCTCCCTTCCTTTCTTTCCCTCTCTTATTTCCTTCCTTCCTTCTTTCTTCCCTCCCTCCCTTCCCTCCTTCCCTCCCTTCCTTTTTCCTCTCTCCTTCTTTCACACCATGTTTCAATTTCCTTCCTCCTTTTCTTTCTTTCCTTCCTTTATTCCTTCTTTCCTTTCTTTCTTTCCTTTCCTCCTTCCTTCTTTCCTGCTTTTATTTTCCTTACTCTCTCCCTTCCTTTCTTTCCCTCTTATTTTCTTCCTCCCTCCCTCCCTTCCTTCCTTCCTTCCCTTCCTTTTTCCTCTCACCTTCTTTCACACTATGTTTCAATTTCCTTCCTTCCTTCCTTCCTTCCTTCCCTCCCTCCCTCCCCTTGTTTCTTCTTCCTCTTTCCCTTTCTTTCACACGTCTCAATTTCCTTCCTTCTTTCCTTTCCTGCCTCCCTCCCTCCCTTCCACAACTCTTTAAAATGCAGTCTCCTAAAATCTAGTCACACATCCGCCTCCTTTTCAGAAGAGACTGTCTGATGTCAATGCTGAGTTTGAGACTTTGCCAACCTGCTTTCAGTCCTCAGACCCTGAGCAGGCCCTGGAGCCTCTGGGCCAGAGTTAGGGAGCTCAGCTCAGCAATGAGAATCCTTTATAGCAAGGCAGCACCAGCTGGAATCTGAACCTTAACTCCCTTTTCTGGCTTGACCAAACATGATAAGCTAACAAAATGTGACTTTACTGGTCCAGCCACTTAAAAGGTTGCCCTTTCTCGCATGTCTCCGGTTGAAACTTGGCACCTCTCTTTCCAAATTAAACAAAACAGAAAAAGACAAAAATGTGCCAGGAAAACAATATCACAAAGACAGCTGTCACCGGAATAAGCTTGCATGTCTGTGTGCGAATGGAAATGTACATTCTTCCTTCCCCACCCTTCTCCACACTTTCTTTCTTTCTTTCTCTTTCTTTCTTTCTTTCTCTTTCCTTCCTTCTTCCTTCCATCTTTCTTTGTTTTTCTTTCTTTCTTTCTTTTTTCTTTTTCTCTCTCCTGCTTTGTTTCTCTTTCTATTTTCTTTCTCTCTCTTTCCTTCTTTTTCTTTTTCTTTCATTCTTTCTTTCTGCTTTCTTTTTCTCTCTTCTGCTTTCTTTCTTTCCTTCCTTCTTACCTTCCTTCTCTTTTTCTCTTTTCCTTTTCTCTCTCTCTCTTCTTTTTTCTTTCTCTCTCTCCTTCCTTCCTTCTTTTTCTTTCTTTCTTTCATTCTTTCTTTCTGCTTTCTTTTTATCTCTCCTGCTTTCTTTCTCTCCTTCCTTCTTACCTTCCTTCTCTTTTTCTTTTTTCCTTTTCTCTCTCTCTTTTTTTTTCTTTCTCTTCTTTTTTTCTTTCTCTCTTTCTTTCTCCCCCCCCTCCTTTTTTTTTGGACACCAGGTGAATTCTTGTTGCCAAGGTCACCCATTGAGTCACCAGGTGGTGTATTTAATTTAAAAGGAGTGTTAACCTTATTTACACAAAATAGCACCAATAGGCAGGGAAGCTGTAAATTCAGTGTCGTTAAACAGCAGGGTATCTACTTTGTGGCTGGCAGGGTGCCCGTAGGAGACTGCAATTCAGCTGGCACTAGGTACAGGCGGCTGGAGCTACAGCTCAACATCCTTGGCAAAGATTTCCGCTGGAAATGCTTGTGGTCTGCTGTCTAGATCCCTGGTTGCCTTTTTTTTACATTCTTGCAAATATATTTAGACAGAGAGGTGTCCACTCAAAGGAAAACATTTGTTAATCACTTAAAATGCAAAGGGATTGGCCACCTTCCAAGTTTACACTTCATAAATATGTGGTATGGACAGAGGCAAAGGTCTTCTAGCCTGATCCTTTGACTATTCATCCATTCTAAGGTAAAGGTAAAGGTTCCTCTCGCACATACGTGCTAGTCGTTCCTGACTCTAGGGCGGTGTCATCTCCGTTTCAAAGCCAAAGAGACAGCATTGTCCGAAGACGTCACCGTGGTCATGTGGCCAGCATGACTAAATGCCAAAGGCGCACAGAACGCTGTTCCATTCCCACCAAAGGTGGTCCCTATTTTTCTACTAGCACTTTTTACCTGCTTTCGAATTGCTAAGTTGATAGAAGCTGGGACAAGTAACGGGAGCTCACCCTGTTACGCGGCACTAGGGATTCGAACCACTGAGCTGCCGACCTTTCGATCAACAAGCTCAGCGTCTTAGCCACTGAGCCACCATGTCCCATCTCATCCATTTTACTCCCTCCTCAAATAGAGAGACCCATCTACATATAGCAGAAGAGACAAAAATGTTCCTTTTCTACTTTTAAACTCTTATTTTCCTTCTGTTTTCAAAAGCTGGGGCCCCAATGTGTCATTCTTTCTTTCTCTCACACACAAACACTGTTGGTGAAAAGATACAAAATTCAACATTAAAGAGAATTATTTTCATTTCATTTATTATTAATATGCTGATTTCTTGGACTGCTAGAGAGCACTGTCACCAGAAGAAGGGCATTTATTTATTCTCGATTGTTTATTCTTGATTTTCTCTCCCTGCTTTTTTATTTATTTATTCAATTTCTAGTTGATCGTTTTTGCTCAAGCTTGGCTGGCAAGGTGTCAAAAAAGTAGCACAATGCAAATGAAGAATGGAAATATATTTAAATGGTTAGTGATGGAGCACCCACAACTTCAAGATGCAAGCTGTCCCATGATTAATTGTTCTCACCAGTCAGAAAATTTCTTCTTACTTTCACATTGGATCTCTCTTTAATGATCTCCACCCATTGTTTCTTGTCCTGCCCTCAGGTGCTTTGGAGAATAAGTTGACCCCCCTTTTCTTTGTGACAGCCCTTCAAGTTATGGCGCACTGATGATGCTACCTAGTTCTTCAAGGCAGCCCTTGAAGAAGTGGTCTTCAAGGGCTACCCTTGAAGACCACTCGGAGGCTTCAGCTGGTGCAGAATAGGGTCGCGCGGGTTGTGATGGGAGTACCTCGACACTCCCATGTCACACCTCTCCTACACGACTTGCATTGGTTGCCAGTTGCCCTCCGAGTGAGATTCAAGGTGCTGGTGATTACCTATAAGGCCCTATATGGCTTAGGCCCGGGATATTTGGGGGCCATCTGCAGCCAGCAACAACTGCCCATTGCCCGGTGCATTCCCACAGGGTTCTGTCGGCCAGACAGTGTCAGCTGGCGACCCCCAGGGAAAGAGCTTTCTCTGTGAGTGCACCTACCCTTTGGAATCAACTGCCCCTGGAACTCCGGGTGGCCCTTGACCTCCGCTCTTTCTTTCCGTCGCGACCTGAAAACGTGGGTGTTTCGTTTGGCTGGCCTGGACTGATGGGGTTTTAATTTTTAACTTGTTAGTCTTAATTGCACTTTTAACTGTTAAATTATGAGATTTGGATTTAATTTCTTTTTAACTTTTTCATTAAATGTTTTTTTACTGTTGTGAGCCGCCCCAAGTCCGGCTGGAGATAGGGCGGCATATAAATCTCATTAAATAAATAAAGAAATAAAATAACTGCTAGAATATTCTGTCATGTTGAACTTGTAAAAAGGAGCCGCATGTGGCTCTTTCACTCCTCTGCTGCGGCTCCCTGTCACTCAAAATATGCGTCACAACCAGTGGTGAAATTCAAAAATTTTCCCTACTGGTTCTGTGGGTGTGGCTTGGTGGACGTGACTTGGTGGGTCATGTGACTGGGTGGGCATGGCCAATTTTTTTTTAACTTTTTAAAGCATTTTTTTAACTACCGGTTCGGGCGAATAGGTAGGTAGTAAAAAATGCTTTTAAAAAGTTTTTTAAAAAAGGTTCCGATGATCAGCTGTGACAATCAGCTGTGCCGCGCGATTGTAGGAACCTCTTTTTTAAATTTTTTTAAAGCATTTTTTTTACTACCGGTTCGGGCAAACTGGCCCAAACCGGTAGCATTTCACCCCTGGTCACAACCACCAATGTGCGACACCTGCCGGCACATGATTTATTGAGCTTTTCAACCCCAGTAGGCCAACCATGGATAAATCCAAGAAAAGTTTCAGAATAAAACAGAATGTTTAATTCGACTACATATGCTAGTTCTGTGGCCGCTCAAGAAATAGTCAGGCACGGGAAGGGTTTTGTGGCTCCCGGTGTTTTCTTTTCTGTGAGAAATGGATCCAAATGGCTCTTTGAGTGTTTAAGGTTGCAGACCCCTGTTCTAAGCTAACTGACTAATCACTGCCAGTACTAAGGGTTTATAGCTCAGTGTGTGGAATGGGACAATTTGCCGTGGTGAGTTTTCCTAGATCATCAGTTTGACTTCTTTTCTATGATTAGGACAGTCTTTAATTTTCCACAAACCTCAAAGTCTGAAGGAGCAGACAAAGCTAGAAGGCCTCGACAATCCTTCAGTTCCAAATTCTCCAATCTCTACAGTTTACATCCTCCATTAAGATTAGAGATGCAGAGAAAAATGTTCGATTTGCATTTTATTGTAAACATATCCCATTCATCCTTCTGGAAGTCCGAAGTGCAATGGAATACATGTAAAGGACGCCATCTGGTCTTTTCTGAGCAAAAGTAGGGATAGGGGAGATATTAGTGTATTTGCCTTTTAATGCAAACTTGCCAAAGTCACTTTTTCCCAAACTTACATGCAATCAAAGCACAATTAACTTTCAACAATTGCACTTTTCCCAAGTTAGCAATGTCCTTCCACAGCCAAATAAAGTATATGAAAATGTTCCAGACTTTGACACCAAGGAAGGCACTTATAACTTATAAACATATTGATAGCATTGTAACCATTAGTAAGCAGAATGGATTTGTCAGGAGGCTTTCCTGCCAAAATAACCTCATGTCTCTCATTTCTTTCTCTCTCTTTTTAAACAAATCAGGTTACCGCAAAGGGTGTGGAAAGTGGGAAGTTTTGTAGATTGCTCTCTTATATATTTATTTAATGATTATTTCAGCCACTTTGCTAAGCCCACCTTCTCCCAAATCAGTATACAAAATAGCTTCCGTCCAAAGAAGCATCTCCCCTCTTCATGAACTGATGGCTTTATTTTGATTACTGATCCCATAAAATGAAAACAGTAGTAACAATTTTTTAAAAATTTGATTTATATGCCGCCCTTCTCCAGAGACTCAGGGCAGCTTACAATGTGTTAAGCAATAGCCTTCATACTTTTGAATATTTTATACAAAGTCAGCTTATTGCCCCCACAATCTGGGTCCTCATTTTACCTACCTTAGAAAGGATGGAAACCTGGTGGGATTTGAACTTGCAGTAATTGCAGGCAGCTGAATGTTAATCACACTGCTTTAGTCTGCTGCACCACCAGGCGCAGATTAACATTTGTTAATCTAAATATCTTACTAAAAAGCAGAGACATCAGCCTGCCAATAAAAGTGTGTATAGTCGAGGTTATGGTTTTCCCAGTTGCGATGTATGGCTGTGAAAGTTGGACCGTAAGAAAGGCTGAGCACCAAAGAATTGAGGCCTTTGAACTCTGGTGCTGGAGAAGACTCCTGCGAATCCCTTGGACTGCAAGGCGATCCAACCGGTCGGTCCTAGAGGAGATCAACCCTGGCTGCTCTTTAGAAGGCCAGATCCTGAAGAGGAAACTCAAATACTTTGGCCACCTAATGAGAAGGAAGGACTCACTGGAGAAGAGCCTAATGATGGGAATGATTGAGGGCAAAAGGAGAAGGGGACGGCAGAGAATGAGGAGGCTGGATGGAGTCACTGAAGCAGTAGGCATGAACCTAAATGGACTCCAGAGGATGGTAGGGGACAGGAAGGCCTGGAGGAACATTGTCCATGGGGTTGCGATGGGTTGGACACGACTTCGCAACTAACAACAACAATATTTTAAAATTTCAATTCTTTTACCTGCCGGAACTCTTAATTGATAACACTACTTGGAGACGTATAGACCAGGTTAGGCAACATTGTGAGCCTTGAAAAAACCAGGTTAGGCAACCTTATGAGACTTGAAAACTAGGTTAGGCCCCATTGGGAGCCTTGAAAGACAGATTGAAAGACTAGGTTAGATCATCATGGAGAAAATCTATCTATTGGTTGCTTGAGAATCAACATTGACTTGAAGGCAGATCAATCCATCAGTTTATTATTGCACATACCCAACTCTCTAGAGAAAGCTTTAGTGCTGGAAAGGTGAAAGCAAAGAAAAAATAAGGAGGACCAGCAGCAAAATGCACTGTCTCACGTTACAGCACTGTTAGGAAACCTGAAATACCAGGTTATGGAATGTTCACCATGGAGAAAATCTACCTATGTGGTTACTAGGAGTTGACACCATCTTAACAGCACATAATAACAACTAGATTTATATACTGCCCTGTGGTTCTTTACAGCACTTTCTGGGTGGTTTACAATGTGAGTATTATTTGCACATTGCCCCCAACAATCTGGGTCCTCATTTTGTTGACCTCAGAAGGATGAAAGTCTGAGTCAACTTCGAGCCCCATCAGAATCAAGCACCGGTGTGGAGTGTGCCTACAATAATAATGCATTTAACTCCTGCGCCACAATAATCAATCAAAACCAAATTCCCAAAGCACAATTGCTATATTTACATAACCAGATGATGATATTGATGTTGATGATGAAAGAAGAAATAAAGAAATAATAAGAAACAAACAAAAAATGGTCTGCTATGACAAATCAAGTCCAACAAGAAAAGACAATTCCACAAGGCAGCTTTAATTGAAAGAGCTCCCACCCACTGGCCCCCACCCTTTGGCCTCTGCCTCCCCGCAGTTTACCTCCTTGCAACAAGCAGCAAGAAGAAACAGCTCCTTTCAGCGTCAGCACAGCTTAATTAGCACAAGTTGATTGGATTGGCCTCCCGATTCTCAGCTGTTTTGCTCTCAGCTGTTTTGCATGGGCCTCTGCTGCTTGCCGCAAGGAGGTAAATTGCTGGAGCAGATTTTTTTTTCCCTTGTGCTGATCAAGCTATGATGAAAACGAAAATGAAAGTAAAGCAGGCTGTTTGCTGTTTGCTGCAACGAGGCAAAATTACTGGGAGGCAGAGGCAGATTTCTTTTTCTTGTTTTCCTCACCAAAAAAGGTAGGTGCGTTTTATAATCCAGTGCGTTTTATACTCTGAAAAATATGGTACCTTTCACAGCATCTCCCTATCCCAGGTCTTTGGGAACTCAACAGGTGAATACAAATGCCAAATCTACTCTAAAGATCTGGCTGCCTCTGCAACAAACAACAACAACAACAACAACAACAACAATAATATGGATGAAACGGTGATACCCATTGTCATTGGGGCAAACAGAAGTAAAGGCAGAATATAAGGAAAAACAGTTGGATGACAGATTAAATGGATGGAAAACCAAAGCTCTGCATGGACAGAACTTGAAAAACATTGAAGGAAAGTGTGATAACGACTTGACATGGGCATGGCTTAAGACAGGAACCATCAAGAAAGAAACAGAAGGTTTAATACTCGCCGCTCAAGAACAAGCACTACAATCTAAGGCCATGAAAGCGAAGATACAAAAATCCACCGACAATCCAAACTGCCGACTTTGCAACAACAAAGTTGAAACTGTTTCACACTTAATATGTGAGTGCAGCAAAATCGCACAAACTGATTACAAAGCTAGACACGGTGGAGTTGCTAAATTAGTCCACTGGTCATTATGTAAAAAACACAACTTACCTGTATCCAAAAAGTCATGGGAACACAAAGTAGAAAAAGTTATCAAAAATGAGACAATGAAGATCTTGTGGAACTTTCGAATACAGACGGATCGTCATTTGGAACATAACACGCCAGACATCACTGTTGTTGATGGCTGAATTTTATTGATATTGTTGTACCAGGAGATGCCAGAGTCGAAGAAAAAGAACTGGAAAAAATCACAAAATGTCGCAACCTGGCCATCGAAACTACACGGCTATGGGTGAAACATATAACCGTGATACCCATTGTCATCGTGGCACTTGGTACCATGTCCAAGAATTTTACAAAACACATCAAGAAATTGCAGCTTCCTGCAATAACACCAGTGGAACTGCAAAAAAACTGCGCTACTCGGAACATCATATATTTTAAGAAGGTACTTGGTTGATACCTAGGACGCTGGCAGCAACCCATATCAACCATTAGCATCAGTCAAGGGTATTTGTTACACATTTTTAAACGATCAGTTCACTGAGTTTCATGTTTAATGAATAAAGTAATAATAATAATAACAACAACAACATTAGCTAAACATGATGCTTACCCGGCATACTAAACCATGAACCACCCGATGTACCAACCTATCACTGAAAACCAAGGGTTATTTGGGTCACATGCTCCACAGACGTTAATTCCTTTTCATTTTTTTCCCCCTGACCCTTTTTCAAAGTTTGCCTTGGACTACAATATCCGCCCACCTCTTGGCCTTTTCATGCAACAGGATGTCCGTTTTTTGCAGATTGGACAATGCCCGCCTGGTAGGCTTTTCACGACTCCCCTTTTAATTACTAAACTATTTATTCAGATCGTTTACACAGAGAAACAGTTGAAAAGGCCCTGGCTTCCTTCCTGCCAAGAGATATACTCATTAAATGATATATTAAAGGATTTATGAACTGGGCCTGTAAAAGACAGAGGACGGGGGCGGGAGGATTCTCCGGCTGCATCTTTCCGAATGACGATTAGATGCAATTATCTACCTCAGCATAAAAGGCAATTGTGATGTCACTGGAGCTTTGATATTATAAAAGTCCCTTTCTTTCAGAGCCCTCTGATCTCCCCTCACTTAAACTCCAGGTATTGTCCCTTTAATTGTCTCATATGTAAATATAAATCAGACACAAGGGTCCTTTTCAAAATATATCTATATCTATATCATCTATATCTATATCTATCTATCATCTCTTTCTATCTCTATCTATCTCTATCTCTATCTATCTATCTATCTATCATCTATTTATCATCTCTCTCTCTTTCTATCTCTCTCTCTATCTCTATCTATCTATCTATTATCTATATTTATCATCTCTCTCTCTTTCTATCTCTATCTCTATTTATCATCTCTCTTTCTATCCCCCCTCTCTCTCATCTATCTATCTATCTATCTATCTATCTATCTATCTATCTATCTATCTCCCAATGCCGGTGGGTGATATGGGTGAGTGGGTGAGAGTGGAACAAGGATCATTTTTGAGTGGGGCACCTGCAAAGGTGTGAGATTTTCAATTTTCAGCAGTCAAAAGCAGGTGCACAGCCAAAAGATCAAACTTTTCATGCTTGCAACTTGCGACACCAAATCATTTCCTAATTTTACACAGCCTAATTTGAAGACACCTTTCCAAGTGATACACAAACACATACAGGCACTCAGAGAAGGAGGGAGGGAATGATAGGGTAGGGTAGAGGATGAGAAAGGATCAATATTTCCATTTCTTTTGGGAATATTTCTACACTAGAAGCAATGAATGATTCACTCATTTATTCCATGCCAAAAACAAAACAAAACGGAATTAAACATATTTAGAAGAGTCTTCCCATTGTGTCTCAGCATGACATCCTGGTTTTACTGCCTTCCAGTCAGTCTTCGGTGTGAACCCAAGAATCCTCTCGAATTTCTGAATCACATCTGAAATGGAAGTCAATGTCCAATAGCATTTTTGAGTTCTTCTATCATCGAGGTGTTAGAATGGAAAATGCATGCAATTTTAATTCAGTGTGCATCGGCTCTTAAGTGATTAGGACAGAAAGCAACATTCAGTGCAAGAGAAACAGCCATGCTAATTTATGCTGACCCATTTTTAATCTGGTAAGTGTATTGTGTAATATTGTCAGCATGTAAGTATAGATTTCATTACCTCTATTATTATATAAATACTTTGCAACGGATGGTGAGGATGAGGAAGAAAGAAATCTGAATTTCATTAGAATAGGTTATATGAAGGTTATTACAATTACAATCACAATGGAGCTGGAAGGGGCCTTGGAGGTCTTCTAGCCCAACCCCCTGGCTCAAGCAGGAGACCCTATATCATTTCAGACAAATGGCTGTCCAGCCTCTTCTTAAAAACCTCCAGTGATGAAGCACCCACCACATCAGATGGCAAGTTGCGACACTGGTTAAAAGTTGTGGATGCTTCATCACAAACTTCATGATTTATGTCTGCAACAGAATATATCTTCACTATGACAACAAAAAAACCTTACAATCTTCCAATTCTTTTTCCAAAACAAGAACTTCATGGGAAGAAAAAATGCATCATTGGTAGTATCAGGATATCCCTTTTCCTGTTTTCTTATTTCCCCCCATTTCTTATTCCTGTGTGGCTATGTATGTGTGTCTTCAGTCTTCCTTTTGGCTTTAGTAGTGCATTGTTATCATGGGAGATTGCTGTAAGGAGAAATTGAAGCTGATTTTGCATGGTAAAAAGGTAAATGTTCCCCTTGCACATATGTGCTAGTCATTCCCGACTCTAGGGGGTGGTGCTCATCTCCGTTTCAAAGCTGAAGAGCCAGCACTGTCCGAAGACGTCTCCATGGTCATGTGGCCGGCATGACTCAATGCCAAAGGTGCGCAGAACTCTGTTATCTTCCCACCAAAGGTGGTCCCTATTTTTCTACTTGCATTTTTTACGTGCTTTTGAACTGCTAGGTTGGCAGAAGCTGGGACAAGTAACGGGAGCTCATCCTGTTATGCGGCACTAGGGATTGAAACTGCTGAACTGCTGACCTTTCGATTAACAAGCTCAGCATCATAGCCACTGAGCCACCGCATCCCTAATATCCTTCAGATTTTGCATGACTTTAATATAAAATTGGTGATTTGTTTATACTTGGTGACTAGGACAGCAAATCCCTAACATTTGTGGCTTGGTGGCCCGGTTGGAGAGGGAGAGAGGAACTGGGTTGCGCGAGCGATGGGCTGGTGCACCCACACACGCGTGCAGCTCAACTCACATAAGTGGCAGGGCAAATGCAAATGCACATTGACTGCAAGTGGAACTGTGTGGACATGCATGTGCACAACAGTCCGCCACTTGTGTGAGTTGAGCTGCACATGCATGTGCATTGGCCGTAGCCCGGTTGTGAAAAGATCACATGGCCCAATAGTGGACCACAGCCTGGGGATTGGAGACTCCTGGTATAGGAGAAGGAGTGACAGAACCTGGAGGTGGAGTTAAAAGAGGAATCTGTCTAGAATCCTTACACAGTTACAAGCAAACTAAGTCCAAGCTCCTTCGAATTCTGTGGACCCTTCTCTAATGCCAAGCAGGTGCTAACCTTGGTTGAGAAGATTCCTGTGCATAGGGTATTTATTGTTTGTTTTAAACAATAAATCAGTTTAATTTATGAAGAAATAAATCTTCATATGTGGAAAGTCTGGTCTTTCACTCCTGACAGGTGGTGGTATTTTCTATTACCTTTTTCCATCACTCTGCAGCCACCTTGGTCTATCACACTTCCCAGGCTGCAAAAGCTCCAGGAGAAGAATTCCTTGAATATTTGAGGGGGTGCCATAGAGAGGGAGGGGGCGTCAAGCCAAAAAAAAAAACCAATGTAACCCTAAGTTGCATTAACAGAGGGATACAATCAAGATCAAGGGAGGTACTAATACCACTCTATAAAGCCTTAGTAAGACCACACTGAGAATGCTGCGTCCAGTTTTGGTCACCACACTATAAAAAAAGATGCGGAGACTCTAGAAAGAGTGCAGAGAAGAGCAACCAGGATGATTAGGGGACTGGAGGCTAAAACATATGATGAATAGTTGTAGGAACTGGGCCTGGCTAGTCTAGTGAAGACTAGCCAGGGGAGTCATGATAGCAGTCTTCCAATACTTGAGGGCAGGGGTGAAATTTATTTTTATTTTATTTTATTTGATTTGATTTATATGCCGCCCTTCTCTGGAGACTCAGGGCGGCTTACAATGCGCTAAGCAATAGCCTTCATACTTTTGTATACGTATATACTCGAATATAAGCCGAGTTTTTCAGCCCATTTTTCAGGCTGAAAAACGCCCCTCGGCTTATATTCGGGTCATGAAAAAAAATGCCTAGCAAGGGGTCTTGCTAGGGGTGCCTAGCAAGACTCTCTGCAGCCCCCTGGAAGGAAAAACGGGCTGGGGGGGGGGGCTTAAAGGGAGAAAGAAATAAAGAAATCCTCACCGGAGATTCCATGTGCACTGAGCTTGAGTTGCGAGCTGATTGTAATTGGCTGCTAGCTAGCCTTCTTGTAATTGGCTGCTAGCTAGCCTTCTTGTAATTGGCTGCCAGCTTGGCTGTCTCAGGAATTCTGGGAGTTGAAGTCCACAGGTTGTAAAAGGGCCACATTTGCCCAGCCCTGGTATCTCTTAACAGAGGCTTCAACTTGTCTGAAATTAGATCAAGCCAGTGACTGGGTGGGCGTGGCTAGCTGGTCATGTGATATATGTATCTAGGGACTACTCAGAGGGCTGAAAAAAGTCATTTCTGACAGGTCCTCACACTTCTGATTGGTCCTCACACTTATGGCCATCCTCACATTTATGCCCGTGCAGCATTCTTAAAACCATGTCACTCATTTCACAACTGCTTCTCTTCACCATGGTGACAAGATAGGGCAAAAACGTAAAATGTGAGGACAGTCGTAAGTTCGAGGACTGGTCACAAGTGCGAGGACCAGTCAAAAATTACTTTTTCAGCCCTCTGAGTAGTCCATATGCACAAAAGGACTACCCAGAGGGCTGAAAAAAGTGATTTCTGACAGGTCCTCGCACTTTTGACCAGTCTTTTTTTATTTTGAAATTTACCAGTAGCCGCTGCATTTCCCACCCCCAGCTTATACTCGAGTCAATGAGTTTTCCCAGTTTTGGGGGTGAAATTGGGGGGTTCGGCTTATATTCGGGTCAGCTTATACTCGAGTATATACGGTATTTATACAAAGTCAGCTTATTGCCCCCACAAACTGGGTCCTCAATTTACCTACCTTAGAAAGGATGGAAGGCTGAGTCAACCTTGAGCCTTGGTGAGATTCGAACCTGCAATAATTGCAGGCAGCTGACGTTAATAACAGGGCTTTAGACCACTGTACTATCCAAATGCTCCTGGTTCGGACCGGCTCGGGCGAGTAGGTAGCGATGTCGACGGGCAGTTCGGAGAACCGGTAGCAAAAATCCCTGCCCCCGCCCCCCCATGCCCTGCTGAGCCGCCTGACTGAGCCAAGCACAAAAAACTTTTTTTCCTTTTAAATGGTTCTGACGATCCAAGCTCTGACTATCCCAGCTGAGTTGCCTGTGATTAGCTAGCTAGCAAAAATCTCTGTTAATCTGTTATCCTTCTTGAATTTTTTTTTTCTTTTGAATGAATAAAAAATGAGAAGCTAAAGAAACTTTGGGCATCGGGAGGGAACATACAGTGAAAAACAGATCACTGAAGCCCAGTTCTAGGCCACCTTGTAATTAAATATATCTGAGAACAGTACTTTAATGTCTTTTCTCCTTTGAAAGAAACCTTGGAATCAAATTCGTTTTCTTCAAATTGAATATTATTTGAACGTTCAAATAATAAAGGAAGATTGAAGAACTAAAATGAGACAGTGCAGGGAGATTTCTTTTACAACTGGTAGAGTCGTTTATTTTTTTAAAGTCCTAAATAAGTGATGGGCATATTTCGAAGCAGCCCATCCCAAAGTCTCTTTTAGCTTTCATCATCTAACCCCAAGGTGGAATTCAGTCTCCTTCCATATTTTGTCCAGCATAATCGTAGTCACCAAGCCATCAAAAGGCTGCCCATTCTGTCCTTTAAAAATCATTTTAAAAAAAAACATGTTTCTAACAGGCTCACAAATCATACCAGTCTAGATTTAGTACTGAAACAGCCAGCATGTTGCTGTTGTTGTTGTTGTTGTTGTTGTTGTTGTTGTTGTTGTTCGTTTTGCTTTTTTTCTGGGCATAGTTGAAAGTGATTTCCCACAAGCAGGACCAGTCAATCAATATAAACCTGAGTTTCAGTTTAATGAAGGCAGAATATTTAATGGCAAGATGCTAATAAAATACAGTGGTATCGTTAATTGGTTCCGGGAGGCACAAGGAGTACTAAAAACGAGTACCAAACCAATTTTTTCCCATAAGGAATAATGTAGTGTAGGGGTCTCTGGGAATGCTGGCTGAGGAATTCTGGGAGTTGAAGTCCACAAGTCATAAAGTTGTCAATTTTGGAGACCCCTGATCAGGGGTGAAATGCTCCCGGTTCGGTCCGGATCGCCCAATCCATTAGCGATGGAGGCGGGTGGTTCATGCCTAGCTGAGCCACACAATCACCAGATGCTTTTTTTTTTATTTTTAAAAGCATTTTTTCTACAACCTATTCAGCCAAAAAAATGCTTTTAAAAGTAAAAAAAAAAAGCTTCTGATGATCGTGCAGCTCACCTGGGATCGTCAGAGGCTTTTAAAAGCATTTTTTGTACAGCTCTTCGGCTGAGGAGGTTGTAGAAAAAATGCTTTTAAAAGCCTCTGACGATCCCAGCTGAGTTGCCTGATCGGCAGAGGCTTTTTTTTTCTTTTAAAACCATTTTTTCTACAACCTCTTTGGCCAAAGAGGTTGTAGAAAAAATGGTTTTAAAAGTTTTTTAAAAATTGACCACGCCCACCCAGTCACATTACCCCCCCAACAAGCCATGCCCACAGAACCAGTAGTAACAAATTTTACATTTCACCCCTGCCCCTGATGTAGTGACTCACAAGGCCGCCAACACCGACAAGCTCTGGCTTGTGCATTGAGTACCAAACAAACGATGAGTACTGGGACAAATTTTTTTTTGCATCAAAATGCATTGAGTACCAAATTCGATGAGTTTCAAAGCAGTTGAGTACCAAGGTATCTCTGTATCATATTTATCAACATCAAAACCTCAGAAATTCCAAAAAGCAGAGGTAAGGGTTTTGTTTTGTTTTTTTTAAAAAAAACATAGATTAAGAAAAATGTTTAAAACTTTTAAATATATATATTATTATTATTATTATTATTATTATTATTATTATTATTATTATTATTATTTTTAGATTTCTATACCGCCCTTCTCCCTGGGGACTCAGGGCGGTGTACAGCCAAGTAAAAACACATAATATAAACAATTAAAAACCAATTAAAAAGAATATCTAAATTTGGCCCAGAATTTAAAAACACCCCACTTTAAAATCATTTAAAAGGCTCCGCTTAGGCCAGCCCGGCTTGTTGGAAGAAAAATGTTTTAAGGGCCCGGCGGAAGGCACAGAGGTCATGGATTTTTCTTATCTCAGGGGGAAGCTGATTCCAGAGGGTAGGAGCTCCCACAGAGAAGGCCCTCCCCCTCCCTACTAACTGGCAGGGTTTCTTTTGAACCATCTGAGAATGCAACACTGCTTAAAACTGTCTGCAAACTTTGAGAAGGGTTTTTTCTAATAGTGAGATTGCAGAGGCAAATATAATTCTAAAACAATTCACTTTTAGGGTATATAAAAAAAAAAGGAATTATGGTAATATCCTCAACAGAGTCCAGGAGTATGATTGAAGCACAGTTCACATGCATAGTGACTCATCCACAGATACCACAGTCAACTTCTGTTTTGGATAAGCCTTTTTTGGCTTTTAGGTGCATCTTGTAGTTACCACTTTATTGTCGATGTTGCTTGTGTATTTGGCTCCCGGTCCCCTGGAATGTCTTCATTGCTGCAATGTTTTGGAATCACTGCTTTAAATGATACGAAAGCAAGAGAAATGTGGGATTTTTTCCCCCTCCTTCATTCTGTACATTAATAAGGACGAAACGAGAAATGTGGTACAAAAAAAATGCCTAACCAGACAAGTGATTCCACCCTGTAGCTGTAAGCAATAAAATGACAATACGATACCCAACAATGAGAGGCATTGTCTCTTGAAAAGTCTGAAAATTGAGAAGTTGGTGGCCTGGGGTGAGTTTCAGGGCAGCGAACAGAACCAACTTTCAAGACATTGCTAGGCATGGCGTCAATCAATATCCCGTCTTAGTCAAACTTGCAAACATAATCTCTCTTTTATGAGCAACGTTGCCAATAAATATTCTGCCTTCATTAAACTGAAACTCCACCGATTACCTGCTTCATATTTCACCATCTGGGGAGAGGAGTATTAAGGCTGATCAATGAAAATAACGATTTAAACCCAAAGAAGAAAAAGAAAATAAAGAAAACACCAATTAGAAGTATCCCGGGGTTATTAGAGATAGGATGCTCATATCCAATTAAGATGAAAACCATTTCACCCGTTTTTATGTTGCACCTCTGGCAGTTTGGGATTATTAGTTTTATCAGACTTCAGAACGGGAGGCGCAGAAGAATGATGCACCCATGTCATGCACTAGTGAAATAAAATGTTGAGACACGGAGATTAATTGGTATAAAATAAGATGCATCAAAAGCTGTTCATTAACCATGTATATGGTGCGGCTACGAGGGATGAAAATCATTTTGTTATGCAGACTCTACCAAAGCAAAAGTAATTTAGCTATTGTGATGGTAAATTTGATGGCCATCAATGCTGGAATGTCATGCCTATTAGCATTATTTTTCTTACCTTTCCCCACCTCCTCTCTCAAAGAAGATACTGGTTAAATAGCTCAGGAAATAGACAGATGACAACAACAACAACAACAACATTACAAAGTACCTTTCCAAGGAGCAAACACACAAATGCACACCGTGAGCAGTTAGCAGTTGCATGCGTGTTAAAGTGTTGATTTGGTACCCCGACATAAATCAAAGATTGAATGATGTGGAAAAAGATCAGAGGAGAGAAAAAGAAGTCAAAAGAAGAAATCCGAATGGCTAACCAGACTCACGTAGCAGACGGTGGACTTTAAGTAACCCCGTTCTACTTCCAAAGCTGTAAAGGTTATAACCAGACATCGCAAAGATGCTTTTTCAAAAGGTAACTGGACTTTGTGTTTTTTCCCCCTTGAAGACGTTTTGCTTCTCATCCAAGAAGCTTCTTCAGTTCTGATGTTTCAGTTCTGAAGCTTCTTGGATGAGAGAAGCAAAACGTCTTCAAGGAAAAAAAAAACAAAAATGAAGTCCAGTTGCCTTTTGAAAAAGCACCTTGGGATAACCATGACCTCAGAAAGAAACTACCGTGTTTCCCCGAAAATAAGACCCTGTCTTATATTTTTTTGAACTCCCGAAATAAGCTCTTGGCCTTATTTTCTGGGAGGTCTTATTATTTTGGGGCAGGTGGAGCAAGATGGGGCTCTTCTTGCCGTTTTACCTGATTTCCATCTCTGCATTTAAATATTTTCAGGGACAACTTATTTTTTGGGGGGGGGGGGCTTATTTTAGCGCATGCACTCAAAAGCCTGATTGGGCTTATTATCAGGGGATGTCTTATTTTCGGGGAAACAGGGTATTTAAAGTAAATTATAATAAAACAGATATGTTAAAGAGAACGTTGTGATTCTGGTTCTTTGTCCTAGTTAGCTTTGCAGCGACAAGATTTAGCTGAAGTTTCCAGAAATTTTCAGGCTAACATGACACAAACATTGCACGTTCTGTTCAGATGTAAGATACATATGTACATCCTGAAGGATAACAATCCAGAATTCTTCAGAAGATTCTTGGTGTTTTCCAATACTTGTTCTAATTTGGAGAAAGTTTTTAAAATTATACAAAAGCAAGCGTAATTTTATTGCCATCTGCAAGCCACATTTCTACGTGAGCACAAAACTTAATAGTTATTGTTATTGTGAAGTATCTTGGACAGAGGTTATCTGGCTTACAGTATTCTAAAATCCAAACCAGAAAGAGATACTTCTAAGTATGTAAAAGTTTACATTGCACTTGTAAATTTTACTTACAAAAATCCTAAGATTACAGTGGCAGTGGCTACAAAAACACAAAGCTCTTAGTAACAAATCAATGAGTTGGGGTTTTAAATCTATTAGGTAAGATTTATTACTGTATTTTTCAGAGTATAAGACACACCGGAGTATAAGACACACCTTAGTTTTTGGGGAGGAAAATAAGAAAAAAGCTGATTGGCAGGTGGATCAGCCTCCCGGAATACCCCCAATCAACTGTTCCCAGAGGTGAATTTTAGCAACAGGTTCCTTGGTTGTGAGTTCTGTGCCTTGCTTTTTTTTTTCTGCTTTTGAAACTTCTGAAACTTTGTTTCAGAAAAAACTTTTTTTTCTGCCTCTGAAAGCCTCCGAAACAGCTTCAGAAAAAAAGCCTCCGAAGCTCTGTTTGGGGGCTTCTTTTCTGAAGCTTCTTTTCTGATGCTTTTTTCAGCCTCTGAAACCTCCGTTTGAGAAGCTGGGCAGGGCTACATTCAGAGTATGAAACGCACCCAGATTTTCACCCTCTTATTTTGGGCGAAAAAGGTGCATCTTATACTCCAAAAAATACGGTAAATAGTTTCCTTGCTAAACTGTTTTATCCAATGCCAAGTTTAGTTTAGTAATATATTTTGGAGCCTTTTAACCCTAAATAAAATTAAACTGAGTTGAACAAAATGTAATACTCATCAATAAGGTTAGGAATGATTTTAAGTCTTGAAAACTTTGCTCACTTCTTTGCCACAGAGTGATAGACTCTGCACAGGTTAAGATAGCTACCTGTCTCTTCATCCATTAGGGTATGGTTGTTCCAGACCAAGAATTTCAGTGTAATTTCTGGGAAAGAAAACTGGCATGCAGATTTCTTGCAAATTTTGAGATTCGTACTGCATGTATTCAATTCATATTCTTTCTCTAGTTTTATGCAATGCCACACACTAATCAAGCTTAGCAGCATTCAGTTCTAGGCCTTTAAATTGTTTAGTAAGCCTATAAGCTGTTTTCTAGATATTTGTTTGTCTTGTTTATAATAATTGAAGAAATGGCTACACACTGCCAAAAAGTAGGAAAGGAGAAAATGACACTTTTGCCGTCTCTAATTGCTTTGTAATCTCTTCGTCGATTTGATTCATTCTGTTTCTACAATCAATTTCCGTTAGAAGGGTTTTTTTTTTCCAAATAAAGAAAACACTGCAGGTAAATGCATAAATTTTTGTGGGAGCAACTGAGCACAATCCTCACAGCCTCTAGTCCTTAAATTGTAATAAAGTGATAAAGAAAGAGGAGAAGGAGATTTAGCATTTATGCAGAAAATATGTCAGGTGATCGGTAAAAGGTAAAGAAATCGTTCTCGCTCATTGTAAATATTTTAAGAAAAATGTTATTGCATCAATACTTATTCTGTATCAGCAACATTTTTGTAAATTCTGGATTGATGCAATTTACAGATGCCACTTTGGACATAGATGAAGAATAGCTGAGTGCATATAGATGGGGAAAACTGTGTTTGTTTTGTTTTTCACAGAACAGAACAGAACAGAACAGAACAGAACAGAACAGAACAGAACAGAACAGAACA
>WNWU01000044.1:5449658-5461429 GCA_012654045.1 Ptyas mucosa
CAGAACAGAACAGAACAGAACAGAACAGAACAGAACAGAACAGAACAACAGAGTTGGAAGGGACCTTGGAGGTCTTCTAGTCCAACCCCCTGCCTAGGCAGGAAACCCTACATCACTTCAGACAAATGGTTGTCCAATCTCTTCTTTAAAATTTCCAGTGTTGGGGCATTTACAACTTCTGCAGGCAAGTTGTTCCACTGATTAATTGTTCTAACTGTCAGGAATTTTCTCCTTAGTTCTAGGTTGCTTCTCTCCTTGATTAGTTTCCACCCATTGCTTCTTGTCCTGCCCTCAGGTGCTTTGGAGAATAGCTTGACTCCCTCTTCTTTGTGATATTGGAACACTGCTATCATGTCACTTTTGTCTTTCTTTTCATCAAACTAGGCATACCCAATTCCAGCAACCGTTCTTTATATGTTTTAGCCTCCAGTCCCCTAATCATCTTTATTGGAAATTTCTATCAAATAGGAAAGTTCTATCAAAATCAGATGCCTTCTCTAGGTTTCTAATGGGCAGAACATCTCTTGAAATTGATTTACTCATTATTAAATATGTTTACCCACGATCAAGTTGTCTTGCGTCTTGAAAGACTGATTTGAAATATGGCAGCAAATTAATCTATCCAAAGTTCATCTGCCAGTTCAACTAGTTACAGAACTGGGACCATATTTAAAACAGTCTTAGAGCATAGAATAAAAGAGTTGGAAGGGACCTTGGAGGTCTTCTAGTCCAACCCGTTGCTTAGGCAGGAAACCTTACACCACTTCAGACAAATGATTATCCAACATCTTCTTAAAAACATCCAGTGTTGGAGCATTCACAACTTCTGCGGGCAAGTTGTTCCACTTGTTAATTATTCTAACTGTCAGAAAATTTCTCCTTAGTTCTAAGTTGCTTCTGTCCTTGATTAGTTTCCACCCATTTCTTCTTGTCCTGCCTTCAGGCGCTTTGGAGAATAGGTTGACCTCCTCTTCTTTGTGGCAGCCCCTGAGATATTAGAACACTGCTATCATGTCCTTCTTTTCATTAAACTAGACATATCCAGTTCCTGCAACCGTTCTTCATATGTTTGAGCCTCCAGTTCCCTAATCATCTTTGTTGCTCTTCTCTGCACTCTTTCTAGAGTCTCCACATCCTTTTTACATCGTGGCGACCAAAACTGGATGCAGTATTCCAAGTGTGGCCTTACCAAGGCATTATAAAGTGGTATTAACACTTCACGTGATCTGGATTCTAATATATTAATACTTTGGAATAAGAAGAATAAAAAGCCATGGTTCTACTGAATGCAAAAGTGAAAATCAAAGCACATTTGGAAATGGTTAAAGCCCTGATCCTCATCCCACCTACTCATCCCCATGGCTGAATTGACTTTTTGCAATATGTTCGTTCTGAGGTAAATTGTTTGGAATGTCCTACTTTCATGAGAAGAGGAGGCTGAGATGAAATAGACAGAACTTTATTTTGGCCATCGACTAATAAAAACACAATCAATTCAATGAACAACACAAAATTACTCCCTAACAACAAGAACTATTAGCAACCATTTGTGGGCAGATCTTAAGCACAACAAATGTAGAGAAACACATTTATCTTGATTATTTAACAGCATAGATAAAAGCTAACAGAGGAAAATTTAAATAAAAGAGGAATGACCAAGAGGTGGTGAATGTCCCTGTAGAACTAACAATAGTTATTCAAAAATTTTTGGATTGTGCTGAAATGGACGGGCTAACTTTAAAAATAAACGATAAAGAAGCCACAGAATACTATTCGATATGGAATAGATTTTATGAATGGTTAGAGACAGGAGGTAGAAATTAGAGGAAGAAAGACTACGAATATTTGTATTAACAATAGAGAAGATTTATAACTACAATCATCATAATTAATAAAAATGTAAATAAGCCAATATAAAAAGAAACTTAGTTTAAAAAAATTGGTTGTATTATTACTATTATTTTTAGTACACATGTTATTATATTATTGTGTTAATATTTGTTACTACTTTCTCTTTCACCCTTTTTTCCCCTCTTTCTTTAGTAAATGCTATACCCTGACAATACAGTATATTCAAAAATATTTATGAATAAAGCAATTTTTTAAAAAAGAACTAGCAATACAGAAGAACACAATCTTGAGGTTTCTATGGCACTCATATCACAGGAACAGTATTGGGTTTCATATGAGGTTTTCCCATATTTCCTTTCCAAAACAGCTGTGGGGAGAACATCAGTGGTGGGTTCCAAAAAAATTTATTAATTGAACTAAGGATAAAGCTCTCCTAAATCCGGGCACTGCGATATGATATAAATATGAGTGCTTCCCAAAGGTGCTTTTTCAAGAAGCAACTGGACTTCCTTGGTTTTTTTCCCCGCCATCCAGTCAAAACTGAAGAAGCTTCTTGGATGAGAAGTGAAACGTCTTCAAAGAAAATAACAAGAAAATCATCCATTTGCCTCTTTGAAAAAGCACCTTTGGGTCAACTATGACCAGGATGACTGAGAATCTCCATAGACATATAAATATGAGGCTGGTTTACACACTAAAATTGGGTTATTTGCAGAGGTCGAATTCAATTTTTTTTATTACTGGTTCTGTGGGCGTAGCGTGGTGGGTGTGGCTTGGTGGGTGTGGCAAGGGAAGGGTACTGCAAAATCTCCATTCCCTCCCCACTCCTGGGGGAAAGATATTGCAAAATCTCCATTCCCACCCCATTCCTGGGGGAAGGTTACTGCAAAATCCCCATTCCCTCCCCAATCCAGGGGAAGGATACTGTAAAATCTCCAATTTCACCCTTGGTTATTTGCCATTATATTGTGCAGTAAGGTTGAGACAAGGACTGGTTTCTCCATTCTAGTATTATAGAATAATTTCCTCCTGAAATTAAGACGTGCCCTATTTTTGATCAGCTCCAAAATCGGCAAAAGGTAGAACTCTTCCAAAGAACGTCTGATGGTTAGTTAGGTAATATTCTCTGTTATTTATTTATTGGCTCAATACCAATAGAGACGCATCTCGAGCAAGAACCTCTAGGGAGAGAACAATCTTAAAAACAATTTTAATTACTATTATCCAATGTCCTGTTGTTATGGCTGACTTTAATTCCTATTACTAGAACTACCATGGATATTTTAAATGAAGTACTTCCTCTCTCTCTCTCTCTCTCTCTCTCTCTCTCTTTTTTTTTTTTTTTTTTGTTTATCACAGACATATTAAGGGATTTTGTGGCGTTGTTAACCTCAAGAATATGCCTGGATTTCTGTCTTCTGATTTTTGGAAGGCACTGCAACTCTTTTTTCTGTTCACATGGAATCCTGTGAAATGAGAGAATCTGTTAGAAATCGTGGAAAATTGCTATCATAGCAACAGTATGTAAGAATAATGACTAAAATACCATATTTTTCGGAGTATAAGACGATCCGGAGTATAAGACGCACATTAGTTTTTTGGGAGGAAAACAAAGGGGGAAAAAAATCTGCCTCTCTTTACCATCAGTATTCATCTAGCTAGCATCCTTGCAGCAAACAGCAAACAGTAACCTGGTCAGCTTCAGCACGTGATTGCAGCCTGATTCAGCACAAGCAGCTGATCGGCAGTTGGATCAGCCTTCCAAAATACCGCCAATCAGCTGTTCCAGGCTGAGGGGATTGCCACCTCCCATCGCCGCCTCCGCGCATCACATTTTTAACCTCCGCATGTCGCATTTTCAGCCTCCGCGCATCGCGTTTTCACCTGGTTCCAGGCGGCAGGGATCGGAGGCAAAGGCCAACCCCGCCACTGGAACCGGCCAAAAACATGACACGCATAGACGGTGATTGGCAGCGATGTGCTGTGGCGATCCCCGCAGCCTGCAGCGGGTCTAAAACAGAGCATGCAGAGGCCGAAAATGTGACACGCGGAAGCCGGTAGGTGGGGGCCAGTGGGTGGGTGGGGCTTCAGCAACATTCGCTGTATAAGACGCACAGATATTTCCACCCACTTTTTTGGGGGGGGGGGGTGCGTCTTATACTCTGAAAAATACAATAAATATCAAAGCAATGAATACTACATGAATAGTACAAGTCTTATTCCTGTCCGTGGATGCTAGTTTGTCAATAGACACTCCTTTGCATTCACATATGAAAGAGGAACATCCAATTCAAATTTCTGGGCAATGAAGAAAAATTGGATGACCTGTTTTTCTGAACAAAATTCAGTTCGACGATTGCAAAAAAAACAGCAATACAGGGAGTCCTTGAACTAAAATCATTTGTTTAGTGACGGTTCAAATTTAGCATGGCACTAAAAAAAGGTGACCTATGATTCACCTACGACTGTTGCAGCATCCCTGTGGTCATGTGATCAAAATTCAGGTGCTTGACTCTGATTTATGACGGTTGCAATGCCTTGGGGTCATTTTATCCGCTCTTGCGACCTTCTGCCTAGCAAAGTCAATGGGGAAGTCAGATTCACTTAACAACCGTGTGACTCACTTCCCAACTGCAGTGATTCGCTTAACAACTGGGTCAAGAAAATCTGTAAAATGGGGCAAAGCTCATTTAACTGTTTGCTTAGCGAAATGTTGAGCTCAATTGTGGACGTAAGTCAAGGACTGCCTGTACTTGGGAAAAGTGAATCCTTCTCAGGAAAGCAGTTCATGCTTGGTTCAGCCTCTTCCTCTCCCTCCCCCCCCCCCGCTCTCTCTCTTTTTTTTTCTTTTTCTTTTTTTGAGCTAGGGTTTCATTGTCAGTTTTGCCTCAACAGCAATTTTCCATGATTTCTATCAGATTCTCTAATTTCACAGGGTTCCATATGAACAGGAAAAGAGTAGCAATGCCTTCCCAAAAGACAGAAATCCACATTTTTGCATTCCTATTTCCCGGTCCTATTGGTTAAACTCAGAAGAAAATAAATAATAAAAAAATAAAAAATAAAACAGAAAGCCCATATATCTTGCTTTATAGGAAAGGTTTTTTTCTTGCAATGTCTAAACATTTCTTTGAGGTTTAGGCAACTTTGGTACATCTACAGTCCATGGCTTCCGTTCACCTTTCTCCCACTGAATCCTTCCCCACATATGTGATCCAAACTCGGTTTTATTTCTTCTTTCTGTTTGAAACTGAGAGAGGCTGGGCCAGGGATGGGTTCTAAATTTTTTTACTACCGGTTCTGTGGGCATTGCTTATTTTGTGGGCGTGGCTTGATGGTCATGTGACAATTCTTTAGGATTTAGCAGAGGTACTGGTCTACCAGGCTTTTAACTGCTTGCAGAGCTGTAACGGTCTACCCATTTGTTTTTGGAGGCACCGGTCTACTCATTTGTTTTTGGAGGCACCGGTCTACCACCAAACTGCCTTTTACCACTGATCAGCTGTAGGGCGGCCCTTTGAAGCCCCACGGCAAGAGTTTAAACAGTTTTTTTCCTTCTAGCGCATCAGCTGGGACTCGAGAGGCAGCAATAGATTGGGGGTGGGGCCAAATAAAAGGTAAGAATAATGTGGATGAACGGGGGGCAGGGGGGACAGAACTGGTTCGGTGATGTCATATCGTCACCGCTACCGGCTCGGCGGAACCGGGCGGAACTGGGAGGAGCCCACCACTGGGCTGGGCATATGGCCAAAGGAGGAAGGCCAGCATCCTAATGCTGAATCCAGAGAAGGTAGGATTGAGTTTTGAAGCCTAGGAATTAGGAAGGGTCTCCTTACCCATGAATGCCCAGTTTCAGTTGGCCTATTAAGTTACGGAGCAACCCGGACCAGAATAGACCAGCCTTAGTGATCCAGGGACGTGGTGGCTCAGTGGCTAAGACACTGAGCTTGTTGATTGAAAGGTCAGCAATTCAGCGGTTCGAATCCCTGGTGCCGCATAACGGGGTGAGCTCCTGTTACTTGTCCCAGCTTCTGCCAACCTAGCAGCTCGAAAACATGTATAAAACGCAAGTAGAAAACTAGGGACCACCTTTGGCGGGAAGGGAACAGCGTTCCGTGCGCCTTTGGCATTTAGTCATGCCGTCCACATGACCACGGAGATGTCTTTGGACAGCGTTGGCTCTTCAGCTTTGAAATGAAAATGAGCAGTGCCCCCTAGGGTCGGGAAGAACTAGTACATATGTGCGAGGGGAACCTTTACCTTTAGTGATCCATTCCCTAAAAGTTTCCCTTGATTTGATTACTGTAATGCAAGCTAATGAAGCTAAAGATGTTCTTGAAGCTGCAGATGGTGCAAAACAGGTTCCTAAACTGTTGTGGAGAAGTGTTGAGCTCCTGAGACCAATCCAAAATGCTGACAAGTCCATGAACTCCTAGTGGGCTGTTTGCCAGGACCAAGGAGCCTTTGGATTAAAATCAGAAAAACCAGGAAGGCCTAACCACTGCGCAGCAACCAGATTGCAAACTTTTCAATAACAAAACCTTATTTGTGAAGCTCTTTTAGCTAGTCTCGTTCTGTCTTCTTCCAGATGTAGGATGTTAGCACCCACCCCTCTCCTAGGAAAATGAAATATTTTAGGAAATATTAAAAGGGCAAAATATTTCCCCTAAAAGTAAGGTGACCAACTTTTTCACAATGAGAAGGAGGACACAAATACATTGAAGGAAAAAAAATACCGTAAATAAAAGAAACATTTTATTCATTGCAACAATGAGTCTAATGCGTGCGGGGGTGCCGGGTCGTGTTTCGGTAAGAAGTAAACAAAGCCACTTGCGCGCGGCGCACTCTCTCAAAACAATTCTCCTCTGCGGAGTGCATGCGTCTCATAATCACGTCCCACCGCACTGTACCGAGCCTTGACGAATTGTCATGTCAAATACAAATACGTCACATCACATGCAATGGATCGGATTGACATCGATCAAATATGGAGATTTACAGATTAGTCTTCAAATATTGAAAAGGAGGACATGTAGGAGGACGCTTTTTGAGAGAGGACAGAACTTACAAAAGAAGAACTTTCGTCCCTAAAGGAGGACGATTGGTTACCTTACTAAAAGGGAGGCAGAAACTCAGGCCCACCACCACCACCTTTGTCAATGGGCCATGAAAGCCTGGGCCAGTCTATTCTACATAACAAAGATCTACCTCCTTCAGGTAGAGCCATAATAGGAATTGCCCAAAGCCCTTTCATTACATCATCACCCAGCAAGAGTCAACCAAGCTTGGGACTCAAAAGACAAGCTACAAAGTTACCCCTGCATGGCCCCATTGGGAGTCTGACAACCAATGAGAATACAAGTTCAAATTCAAAGCCCAACAGAGGGTATAAATCTACCTCTCTCTCTCACCCATGTGCTTTTTTTTTTTTTGCCCAAGACCTCAAAACCACGTGGTTCTGTCCACCATTAAACCATCTTTTCAAGCAGTCTCCATATTTCCAGTGTCTTTTTCCCCGCTTGGAACTGAACCCAGATGGACATTTCTTCCAACACAGGAATTTATGAAATAGCTACTTTTCCAAGACAACAGTTACCTTGAAGACTGCCTATTTTGCTGCTGTTGTTGTTGTTGTTTTTAAAATTATAATTCTGTAAACTTTATAAAATAATTGTGTGAGTGTATTAATATCATCTACATCCTCTTATATGGAGTTTTGCTACTCTGGAGATGGAGAAGGAGAAGAAGGAAGAAGAAGGAAAAAGAAAGAAGAAAGGAGGAAGGAGGAAGGAGAAAGAGGAGGAGTAGGAAGAAAAAGAAGGAAGAAGAGGAAGTAGGAGGAGGAGAAGGAAGTTCCTAGCAAAATCAATACTGTGTTTCCCCAAAAAAAGACCTTTTCATATTTTTTTGAACCCCGAAATAAGCGCTCGGCCTTATTTTTGGGGAGGCCTTATTATTTTGGGGCGCTTGGAGCAAGATGGGGCTCCTCTTGCTGTCTTACCTGATTTCCAACTCTGCATTTAAATATTTTCATGGAGGGCTTATTTTCGGGGAGTGCTTATTTTAGCGCTTGGGCTCAAAAGCCTGACTGGGCTTATTATCAGGGGATGTCTTATTTTAGGAGAAACAGGGTAGCATTGTGAACAATATTTGCATATGACAATTTATATACTCATTTCAAAAATCAAAACTTCCCTTGTTCCATTTGAAATCAAGCACTTTTTCCATTGAGAGCATTAAAATCTACAATGTTGTTTACAACACCATCTTGCTCTCCCTCTTTGAATAAAACCCTAAAATAATTAAACCCGTAATTTATTTTTTTAAAAAACTTCTTTTTTAAAAGCTAGAATTAAAATAATGCATAAAAAGTCATTTTGACCCATGAGACGGCTGGCTAAGAAATTGGATAAATACATGAAATAAAATAAATAAATAACAAAAATGCTAAAAGAAAATTGAATGTAATACAGTAAGAGAGTCCTAACAGTTTGATGAAGCAGAATTCCCTTTGACTGGCATATAATAAAGCCGTTATAAGAATGTTAACCGTAGCATTCGTGTTTGAAGCAAAGCGATCTCCAAGCAATCTATCACAGGCGTTTTATAAAATGGAAAACTCCAGTTATCAACTAGGGAAGAGTTTCTCTTAATACAGTGGCTCTGCTATTCTATACAGCCACACAGTATACAATTGCTCCTTAGATCTGAATATTTAACACCAAGAAAGGACAGAGTCCCCTATCTTGTTTCTCTCTTGGAATAACAGCCGTTTCTGTTTCTAACTGGGGAAGAATGTGGCTGGAGGGAGGAGGATTGAAAAGTACCCCTGTCCTATTGTTATACTCCCTCACCACTGATCCTTGCTTTTAACATCATAATGAAAGATGTCTTTAGTGGATTATCTTGAGCAGGGATTAACTCCTTCAAGATTTCTTAGAAGGCAAGGTGTTTTGAGCCCTAAATACACACCAATTGCCTGCTTAACTTTTCATCTTATTTTCAAAACTGCCCAGCTGGAATTCGGATTCTTTTTTCATGGAGCTAAGTTTTCTTAGTAGCAAAGTTTGACGATGAGAAGGGGAAGGGACGGGAAGGGAAAGGGAGGGAAGGGAGAGAGAGAGAGAGTGAAAAAAAAGAAAGAAAGAAGACAGACAGTTGTTCTTCACCGATCAGCAGCATTGAATGCTTGAAACACGGCAGGCAAAAATTCAATCAAATCTTTGTTGGGGAACTCATCGGTGCTTAAATTCCATTCTTATTATCCAAGGTGCCTGAAATAAGCCCACCGTAGAAAAAGAAAGAAAGAATGACAATGTCCCCCATTACATTAAAGTATGCTCCCTCTTTAAGACATTGTTGATAGATGGAAGACAGATGGATTAGAGAGGGTGGGAAAATCTATCAGATGACAGACAAACCAATGAGTTAAGAAAATATACATTTTATAAAGCAGGCATGGAGTCATCGCACCAACATTTTTGCACGTGCACAAATTAGACACAAATGCCACATTATCGGATATGTAATTCCTGGGCCTATTTGCATAAAACGCACATTCTTCTTTTATTTTATTTTTTGCAGCAATTTACAAAGACAAATCTTTATATTTAAACATCCTACCAGTTGCTATTATGTTCCCTTGAACCCCATTCTTTTGTGTTATCTTTATCACCAATGCTCCCAAATTGCAAAGCCAATCCAACCATTGCACAATTGCAATCAAAAGCTTCTTTAACCTATTCTTTTTTTTTCTTCTTTTTTTAAATAACCATCCATTATTGTCTCCCTCAGCTGATGACAGCCCTTGACTGACTTTGAAAAATCTAAGCAAGTTTGAACACAGTGACTATTTAGTCGGGAGATCCTTAGGAAATCCAAGGGTTGCAGACTAAGGCTGACAAGTCAAAAAAAAAAAAAAAAGACAGAGGAAGACAATGGCAAACCATTTCTGTATGCCTGCCAAGAAATCTATAAGTGTGCGTAGTCATTGAGATTGACTCAAGAGAATATTTTCTTTTATTTTGTTTACCTTGATAAGATAAAGTATAAAAAAACTCTTGGCCTAAACTCTTCCAAACGGGCCACAATTTTCCAAGTTGTCTCAAAATATTGTATTTGTTTTACTTTTGCAGGCTTGAAGTATTAAAGTATTTTTTTAAAAAAGATGGATTACTTTTAATTTCCTAAAATAGCTGTAAGAGTTTGTTAAATCTTACAGCTGTGTGTCTTTGTGCCAACAAGGTTATGTGTTTCTTTGGTAGAAGAAGCAGAAAATATTCAGCTTTGACTTGCCTCCCTCACTGGTACAAATTCATATTTGTTGTGAGAACGTGGAAATCTCTGCATTGCTAGTCATTTTATTTCTTTCAAACCCCTTCAAGAAGTTCCAAAGCATGCAGAGTTTCATTGGGCTTCTCAATTATGGTTTCACTTTTAAGGGTGCCTGTAGATTGAATTCGCTTTTACAAAGCACTACACAGAACAAGAGTGCAGCCAAATAATTTTCGGAGCTGTTTCTGTGAGTTTTTATTTCAAAGAGTGCTTAGTCTCCTTTGACTCAGAGTTTCTCTCTGGGAAAACCTCAATTCACCAGGGACGTGAGTGGGAAAGTTTCAGAAACAACCAGGGTTTTCAGTTTTAATATTGGATTTTAATTTGAATTTTGTTCAAATATGGCCTGGAAATGGGCTCAGAAGCCTCATTGTTTAAGTCTTCTCAATTAGCTCAACATGTTCTTTCTTTCTTTCTTTAATTAATTAATTTATTCATTTTTATTGGCCAAGTGTGATTGGACACACAAGGAATTTGTCTTGGTGCATATGCATATTATTGGTGCCTATTAGTATACATTTAACAGGACAACAAAACAATTAAGATTGAATTATATAAAAACCATCTCTATTTTGCAGGATATTGTTGAAGGTTCTTCTTTGCTCAGCTTCTTAGGCAAACTGGAATAATCTTGACAGATCAACGCTGTCTGTCAATTCTGCTTCCAAAGAGAGTGGAGAATTTGTGCAGGGCAATAATCAACAACCGAAGGGCAGATTTGCATGTCTCCCCCACCCCATACCCACCCCCGCATTCACAATATAATTGGTTGTTCATTTGCACAATATCTTTGAATTTGCATTAAAAAAAAAAAACCAAAACCTGAACCTTGGCTAAAACAACAACAACAACAAAAACAACACACAATGGATGTATTCACCACCAAATTACACAAAGGGATAATGCGATGTCTTAGTTTATAAAATAAATTATATTCCCAAACTTCTCAATTGTAATGTTTAGCCCAGCTTATTGAGTTGCATCGTATGAACCCAATGCACCTATTCAGAAGTAAAGCCCATTGAATTCAGTGGGGCTTATTAGTAACATATGATGGTTGAAGACATGGCTTAGCTCATAACGAATTAACACTTGCAATTAAGAAGTGTACAGAGTTACAGCAAACTCTTTCTAATTTTAACTAGCCAATAGTACCCAAGTGTAGTGGTATTTTTTGTGTGCTAAAAACTGTGATGTGTCTCCCTTTCATTTGTTTCTTCTTTAACAAGGGCAACTGTATTCTACGGTCTATTCTTTAATGGTAAATAATCCTCCGCATTCTTTCAACACAAACTCTTTAAGGAGTCATGAATTTTATTTATATTCTCTCACTCTTTGAGAGCCTTTGCTTATTCGTTGTTTGGCTCTTTGTGCAGTAACAGTCCCAAGAGAAAATCCCTCTCTCCACCGAAGGAATTAACCCAGAGACAAAAGGAGAGAAATCTTTAAGCCTTGTTTTGTGCTAAAAGAAATGTTTGACATTTTGGTGGAGAGGCGTTTAGTTTGGATTCATTAAGTCTTACACACTCTTTTCATTATTTCTTCTTCTTCTTCTTCTTCTTCTTCTTCTTCTTCTTCTTCTTCTT
>WNWU01000044.1:5476625-5494370 GCA_012654045.1 Ptyas mucosa
ATGTAAATGTAAATGTAAATGTAAATGTAAATGTAAATGTAAATGTAAATGTAAATATAAATATAAATACAACTACAACTACAACTACAACTATAAATATATACTTACATATATATACATACACACAAATACACACACATATATATATATATCAGTGATGGGATTCAGCCGATTCTGTCCAGATCGCGCAAACCAATAGTGGTGACTGTGGGAGGCTCCAATTACCTGCCCAGACGTAATGTGTGACTACTGGGCATGCACAGAAGGACGTGCACATGTGCAGAGGTGGTGTGCGCAAGTGAAGTGAGCGAGTGCGCACACCAGTGGTGCATTTCAATTTTTTTTACTACTGGATCTGTGGGTGTGGCTTGGTGGGCGTGGCATGGCTTGGTGGGCGTGGCTTGGTGGGCATGGCAGGGGAAGGATACTGTAAAATCTCCATTCCCTCTCCAATCCAGGGGAAGGTTACTGCAAAATCCCCATTTCCTCCCAATCAGCTGGGACTCGGGAGGCAGAGAATAGATGGGGGCGGGACCAGTCAGAGGTGGTATTGGCCGGTTCTCCAAACTACTCAAAATTTCTGCTACCGGTTCTCCAGAACTGGTCAGAACCTGCTGAAACCCACCTCTGCCTCCCTCCCTCCTTCCCCCCCTTCCTCCCTCCCACCTCTCTCTCTGACTATGTATACATACATGTGCATATGTGTGATTATGCATGTGTTTGCGTATAAACTCACAACCACCCCCCAGAATGCCAACTCTATAATAAATATGCTTGCTATGGAGTAATGTATTTTGCCACTCTGTCATTATCGGGTGAATTTGCTTATGAAAATATAGAAAGATGTGGGGGGTTTTTTTGGCTGAAATCTAAAGAAATAGAAAAACCAGCAGTTGTTGTTATTTTATGCTTGTCAAAGAATGGGGATAATAAAATCAAGTCCCCATCACATTAATTAAACACAAAGTTATGCTTTTTGTAAGTGTCTATGACAGTTTCAGGTGCAGGCTAGTCATCTTCATCAGAATGGTACGTAAGGGTGCAAATACAAGAGGATTGAACACTAGAATGCCAAGTCATGGTTATTTTATAGAGACTTCCCATGTCATCTTCCTGGGAGCGAGTATTTTGTCTCCTCCTGCTCCTGCTCCTGCTCCTGCTCCTGCTCCTGCTCCTGCTCCTGCTCCTGCTCCTGCTCCTGCTCCTGCTCCTCCTTATCCTTCTCCTTCTTCTCCTCCTTCTCTTCCTTCTCCTTCTCCTCCTCCTTCTCTTCCTCCTTCTCTTCCTTCTTCTTCTTCTCCTTCTCTTCCTTCTCCTCCTCCTTCTTGGTGGCTTAAGTGGCTAAGACACTGAGCTTGTCAATCAGAAAGGTCGGCAGTTCAGCAGTTCGAATCCCTAGTACAGGTCTCCTGCACGACCAGGGGGTTGGACTAGATGACCTCCAAGGTCCCTTCCAACTCTGTTAGTCCTCCTCCTCCTCCTCCTCCTCTTCTTCTTCCTCTTCCTCTTCTTCTTCTTTTCCAATAAACATGTGAAAACTTTTTACATTTGCATAATTTGTTTAGACAAAACCATTTTGCTGAAAATATCCTGTTGCTCTCCTGATAATTCCAGAAGTGTTTCAAGCCCCAATCCGTGGCATTGCTATAGATAATGAAACATTAGAAATCCTTCAATGTGGCTCAGAAAGGGAGCTCACGGGAAACTTCTTTTATTTAGACGTTAATTTACAACAAATATACTTACTAAAAGCCCAAGATCTACTAATGGTTCACCCTCATTTAGATGAGGCTGCTTCATTTCCAGGAGAGTTTATGCTCCAACATTAGGCAAGACTCAACAGGTGAGCCCAGCCATTCTTCAATCCAGTTTTGAAATGCAAATACACTGTAGACAGTAAAATAGTCATAAATTCTTTGAGTGCAGATAAGTCCTATCAAAAGGTTGTCTTGTAACACAATGTGAAACACATCAAACAGAATGTACATAGCTCATGGAACATATGTTTTCAGGGCTGTCACTGCTGGAAAACACAATCTGGTCGGCTTAAATCAAACATGCATGCAGCAGGCACATGTAAGTCAAGCAATCCGAGCAAAAGCTCATCTTTTTACAACCGGTTTACATGTAATAGTAGAGGAGATTGCAACAAAGGAATCCACAGGGTGCTGCAGTAGCAGGTAGAGATATATATTTTTATAAAAAAATCAGTCCTTCATTTGTCTCGTTTACAAATGTCCTGGCTGGGATCCCAACCTTACTTCCATCAAAGATTCGGGGCACTTCCTTCCTTTTGTAAAAGTGCCTTGATTCAAAAAGTGTTGTCCGATGATACATTTTTTTTGCCCTGATAAAAGTCAGGAGAAAAAGAGGTTTAGTAGTATAAAGATAGAGAGGAACATTATGAGCAATTGACAGCATGAACTTAAAACTTTAAATTCTTGCAAGTGCTCATCTAGGTATTCTCCTCCTCCTCCTCCTCCTCTTTTGCAAATCTCACTGCCTTCTAGCACTGATGATGTTACCTAGTTGGGTCATGAAATGTCTGCACGAAAATCATCTAGCTCAGAGAGCGTCAAGGATCCCACAGTCCTCATCGTCGTTCTCCTCCCCCTTCCTCTCCTCCTCTTCCTCTCCACGGATTTTATTACTATTATTTTAACATCAACATTACTTCCTGCCCTGTCCTTCCTGTCATGATATCAACATCCCCTGCTTTGTCTATCGAGCAAATCATGTGTGAGTATTGCCACACATAACAGATCTTGTTTCTACTTCCTGCTCTTCCCTAAATTCCTTTCCTCTCTCTTGGCTCAGCAAATTTCCCTTTTCCTGTTCTCAGTATTCTTTCTGGCCACCCCTTTATGTTCATCCAGCGTCTGCTATATTACATTTATCTTAGTATTACATGAAATATATTTGCAGTGTATGTGTAAGTGAAGTTTACTTTATTATTGTCTCTTGACCAGTGGAACAATATGGTGGTGGTGGGGGTTTGCATGAAGAATCAAAGTATTCCATATACAACCTTTAAAAAAAATGTACAGTTAAATCTTCTACCAAATGAAAACCTATAGAGCTGTTCTTGTATATATTTCATGCGGCATAGATGTGCAGTTGCTTGGTGGGACACCCAACCAACCCATAAAACAAATTGGAAAATAACATGGCCCTGAATGTTGGCATCGTGATGAATAGTCGGTTCTGTGTAATTCAGAGGGGCTCCATAGGGGTCACACACCCTTCTTCCAAGCTATGCGAAGCTTTATCGTGGTCCTTTTGATGAATTTCTCCATTAGCTGGGAACCTACTGTCTTGATAGAATAGAATAGAATAGAATAGAATAGAATAGAATAGAATAGAATAGAATAGAATAGAATAGAATAGAATAGAATAGAATAGAAAACAGAGTTGGGACCTTGGATGTCTTCTAGTCCAACCCCCTGCTTAGGCAGGAAACCCTACAGCACTTCAGACAAATGGTTATCCAACCTCTTCTTAAAAATTTCCAGTGTTGGAGCATTCACAACTACTCCAGGCAAGTTGTTCCACTGATTAATTGTTCGCACTGTCAGGAAATTTCTCCTTAGTTCTAAGTTGCTTCTCTCCTTGAATAGTTCTGCTTCTTGTCCTACCATCAGGTGCTTTGGAGAATAGCTTGACAGCCTCTTCTTTGTGGCAACCCCTGAGATATCGGAAAACTGCTATCATGTCTCCCCTAGTCCTTCTTTTCATTAAACTAGACATACCCAGTTCCTGCAACCGTTCTTCATGTTTTAGTCTCCAGTCCCCTAATCATTTGTTTTTATTGGCCAAGTGTGATTGGACACACAAGGAATTTGTCTCGGTGCATACGCTCTCAGTGTACATAAAAGAAAAGATGCATTCGTCAAGAATCATAAGGTATAACACTTAATGATAGTCATAGGGAACAAATAAGCAATCAAATCACACTAGGAATCAGTCAATATAAATCGTAAGGATACCAGCAAGAAGGTTACAGTCATACAGTCATAAGTAGGAGGAGATGGGTGATAGGAATGATGAGAACATTAATAGTAATGCAGACTTAGTAACTAGTTTGACAGTGTTGAGAAAATTATTTGTTTAGCAGAGTGATGGTGTTCGGGGGAAAAACTGTTCTTGTGTCTAGTTGTTCTGATGTGCAGTGCTCTATAGTGTCGTTTTGAGGGTAGGAGTTTTAACCGTTTATGTCCAGGATGCGAGGGGTCTGTAAATACTTTCACAGCCCTCTTTTTGACTCGTGAAGTATAGAGGTCCTCCATGGAAGGCAGGTTGGTAGCCATTGTTTTCCCTGCAGTTCTAATTATCCTCTGAAGTCTGTGTCTGTCTTATTGGGTTGCAGAGCCAAACCAGACAGTTATGGAGGTGCAGATGGCAGACAACATAATTCCTCTGTAGAACTGGATCAGCAGCTCCTTGGGCAGCTTGAGCTTCCGGAGTTGGCACAGAAAGAACATTCTTTGTTCTTGTTTGATTTTTGCTTACTGGTTCAAGCTAGCCCTGTTCCAGCTTACGTTACCTGGTGAATTTTCTCCGTGGTTTATCTGTGGTTCTAGTTTCTGCCATTTTTAACACCTGATACCTGCTTAATACAGCTAGTCCTAGACTCAGGGCAGTTCATTTAGCAACCATTTGAAGTTACAGCGGCACTGGAAAAAGTCCCTTACGGGGGCTTTTTTCAAACCTACGACCGTTGCGGCATCCCCATGGGCACGTGATCCAAATTCAGACGCTTGGCAACTGGTTCATATTTATGATGGTTGCAATATCCTGGGGTCATGTGATCCCCTTTTGTGACCTTCTGACCAGCAAAGTCAATGGGGAAGCCCGATTCGCTTAACAACCACTTGACCACTGCAGTAGATTCACTTAACAAGTGTGGCAAGAAAGGTTGTAAAACGGGGCAAAACGCACTTAAATGAATGTCTCACTTAGCAACATCAATTTCGGACTCAATTGTGGTTGTAAGTCAAGGATTGCCTCTACTTAGAAAACCCTCCCCTTCAGTCAAACCTAACTTACCATATTTTTCAGAGTATAAGACACTCCAAAGTATAAGAAGCACCTTAGTTTTGGAGGAGGAAAATAAGGGGAAAAAATCTGCCTCTGCCTACCAGCATCCGTCGGTATTCATCTGGCTAGCATCCTGTCAGTGTGTGAGACTATTTGGAAACTGAAACAGTATTTGCTGTGTGAGCAACAAGGAAGGAGACAGCAAGGAGCCTGGGCGTGGCTTAGCTCAATTGTTCTAAAGCTGCATGCTGTGCTGATCTCTGAAACTAAAACTGAAACTGAAACTCCTCTCCTCTGCTTGTGTTTTGCTTGCTGCTGCAAACTCTGAAAGTCCTTGCAGCAAATAGCAAACAGCCAGGTCAGCTTCAGCACATTATTGCAGCCTGATTCAGCACAAGCAGTTGATTGGCGGGTGGATCGGCCTCCCGGAATACCCCCAATCAGCTGTTCCAGTCTACAGGGATTGCCACAGACCATTGCCTCCTCCATGCCTTGTGTTTTTGGCTACATTCAGCATATAAAATGCACCCCAATGTTTTTGTTGTTGTTGTTGTTGTTGTTGTTGTTGTTTTAATTTGATTTATATGCCGCCCTTCTCCGGAGACTCAGGGCGGCTTAAAATGCGTTAAGCAATAGCCTTCATACTTTTGTATATTTCTACAAAGTCAGCTTATTGCCCCCACAATCTGGGTCCTCATTTTACCTACCTTAGAAAGGATGGAAGGCTGAGTCAACCTTGAGCCTGGTGACATTTGAACTTGCAGTAATTACAGGCAGCTGAATGTTAATCAGTGCCTTAGTCTACTGTGCCACTCAGGCCCCTGGGTGTTCACCCTCTTTTGCGGGGGGTGGGGGGAATGTGTCTTATATTCCGAAAAATACGGTATCTCACCACTCTAAAATATTCCCCAAAGTACAGTTCAACTTTGCACTAAATCCTTGTTTGTTTGTTTTTTAGCAAAGAACATCAACCCCACTGTTGTAACTTCTAAGCCACAATGGGTGATTCCAAATTCCGTTGAGTTGGACCACTGTGGCTTGGTTAAACAAACCAAGTTTAACACAAACCATAGCTTAGAATGTTGTGTGAATTTAGCCATTCTTAAGCAGGCCAAGGCCTGGGCCTTTGTCAATACTATTCATGTGGATTTCATAACAAAATTGGGGAAAACACGACCCTTTTCGTAGTGTTTGTGGACTCCCTCTTCCCCTTCTGCCTTGCATTTGGATTTAGGGCTGCATTGTACAGTCCCTCCCAAGAAGGAAACAACAACAACAAAAAAATCCTGGTCTGTTTGGAATCCAAGCACATATGTTCATTGTAGTAGCTTTGCAGAACAAGCCAGAAAAGTCAGCCGAGCTGGGGGGTGGGTGGGTGGGGGTGCGGAAAGGCCTCCAAGGAGGCCGAGGAAATATTGTAAAACATGAACAGAACAGAACGGGGCTCTGGCACAGCACGGAATGTAAGCTCTAATAGAAAACATGGATTTGGCTGCAACTTTACATCCTCACACATGCGAGCATGTGCTTCTAATGTGCTTCCTAATTAAGAGCAACATCAAATCATAGGAAATCCTGCCTCCTCCTCCTCCTCCTTCTCTCGAGGCAGCCTTTCCTGGAATCTTTGGTGGCCTTGGTCCTATTTTCCTTTTTTTGTTGGGGGTGGGGATGGGGAGAAAACGTCTGCAGGGGTGGGGGGAGTTAATTCAAAAGTAATGTTTTGCCAGCCATTAGTTGCGTTGTCATTAAGAAAGATTAATGCACATTCTTCTATGCAAAACCGAGTGCTTTTTCCGCCATTCCCTTCGTTTGAAACAACTGGCTCTCTTAAAACTTAATGAGCACAATACAGGAGATTGTGTGTGTCGTGCATCGAAAGTCCGGTGGATTATGATAGCTCTACGAGATGGACAGCTGAAAAAACCTGCTCTCCCACCACCGAGAGTAGTTTGGCAAAGCAGGAGCATTTCATCCTAAACCAACAGTTGAGAAAAGGTTGATCAACATCTGCTTTTCTTCCTTGTTCTTCCTCCTCCAATCGACACCCGTCCTTCATCTGACACTCTTGGGGAACCCTACAAGAGATTTCCTCTGTCCAATTAGAACCAAATCATATTGAATTATCACTATGGACGTTAACGCTGCTTAGGATCATGCCAAGCGATTGTAGGAGACAAATTTTCCAGCTGCTCAGGAAAAATTCAAGGCATGGGATGAATTCGAAGATCAGTCATGGGTTTTTAAGAAGCCCTATTCTCCTCGTTTCTCTCTCATTTCACTCTCTTACTTTTTTTTTTGCTTTAGTACAAAAAAACCCACAAAAGCATATGGAAGGAAGCTCAGGTTTTAGACAAGCATTAAACCAGGCGTCTCCAACCCCATAGACTGGCAGTAGGCCACAGCATGTCAGAAACCGGGCCACGCAAACAAGCAAAGCCCCGTCCGTGGGATGGAGGCAGCATGTGAAACCAGGCCCTCTCCAGTCCACGGAAAAACCTCTCTCCACACAACCTGAGTGGAGAGGTAGGAGCCTGAGTGGTGGGGGAGGCTAATGCCTCCTGCTAAGGCAGCATTTAACATCCAGCTGCCTGCAATTACTGCGAGTTCAATTCTCACCAGGCTCAAGGTTGACTCAGCCTTCCATCCTTTCTAAGGTAGGTAAACTGAGGACCCAGTTTGTGGGAGCAATAAGCTGACTTTGTATAAAATATACAAAAGAATGAAGGCTATTGCTTAACGCATTGTAAGCCGCCCTGAGTCTCCGGAGAAGGGAGGCATATAAATATAAATTTAAAAAAAAAAAAAAAAAAAAAACCCAGGTCCCTGGTGCCCCAAAGGTTGGGAACCGCTGCGTTAAACCTTTAAAATATAGAATAATCTTTATCTAACAATCAGAACATCAATTAGAACATCATCAGGGACCTTGAAGGTCTTCTAGTCCAACCAGTGGTGAAATCCTACCGGTTCGCACCAGTTTGGGCGAACCAGTAGTGATAAAAAGCTACTGGTTCATCCAAACCGGTATTTCCAATGATCAGCTGTGCTGCACGGTTTATATTCACTAGAAAGCAGGAAATCCTGCCCCCCCTTGCTGTTCTACTTACCTTGTGGAGGATTTCACCATTGAATCCAACCCACTGCTGTAGCGGGAGACCATATACCAGTGATGGCTAACCTTTTCCGGACTGAGTGCCCAAAGCATGTGTCCCCCATCCCCTGTGCATGTGTGAGCCCTACCCCCGTGCATGCACGGCAGAGACCATGTGGCTGGCAGGAGGCATGCGCATATGTGGCGGAGCCGAGCCGGGGCGATGGCTCACGTGCCCACATAGAGGTGGTGCATGCCACCTCTGGCACAGGTGCCATAGGTTCATCATCACGACCATATGCCATTTCAGACAAATAACTGTCTCTTCTTAAAAGCCTCTAGTGACCTTGGTTCATATATGAAATGAATAACCCTTTGGGAACCCCATATGAAAACAACTTAGCTTATGTGCAGCCAGAATTTGAAGACCACATTTAATACGGCACAGTGCTTGAGTAAAATGGTTCAGTTGAGATCGGCATATGTGGGACATGTAGAGGTGATAGTGAAATATAATTTGACCTTACTCTAGTCATCTATATATTAAATTATTGTACTTTATGGCCATTTCATTTTAAATTGTATTTTATTACCATTTCATTTTAAATTGTATTTTATTCCAATTTGATTTTAAATTGTTTTTATAGGGTTTTAGTCATAATTTGTCCTTAGAATTCTGTTTTTTGATATGGCCTATGGGAACGTGGTGACTCAGTGGCTAAGACACTGAGTTTGTCGATTGAAAGGTTGGCAGTTCAGCAGTTCGAATCCCTGGTGCCGCATAACGGGTTGAGCTCCCGTTACTTGTCCCAGCTTCTGTCAATCTAGCAGTTTGAAAGCACATAAAAAATGCAAGTAGAAAAATAGGGACCACCTTTGGTGGGAAGGGAACAGCGTTCCGTGCGCCTTTGGCATTTAGTCATGCTGTCCACATGATCACGGAGACGTCTTTGGACAGCGCTGGCTCTTTGGCTTTGAAACTGAGATGAGCACTGCCCCCTAGAGTCGGTGTGCGAGGGGAACCTTTGCCTTTTAAGGGCTAATCAATAAACTAAACTAAGTAACTTTAAAATATAGAATAACTTTATCTCTCTTTAGAACAATTGGAACATCAAATAGAACATCGTCAGAGTTGGAAGGGACCTTGGAGGACTTCTAGTCCAACCCCCTGCTCTAGCAGGAGACCCTATAGCATTTCAGACAAATAGCTGTCTCTTCTTAAAAGTCTCCAGTGATTTAGCATATTAAGACCACTTTGTGTTCACTTTTAGCTGCTTTTATTGCCTTTGTTCGCTTACTAAGGCAGGCCAATGGCTACAAAATGAAATTATTTTTTTAAAAAAAATATTAAAAGTTGCCCTTAATGAATTTCATGCGCCATCTAGATAGACAAAGAAATAATTATATTTCTAAAAAAATACCGGCTGGGGAATAAGAATGCAATATTATAATCTGGTTGATATGAAATGATTCAGTGGATTAAAAAAAAAAGATAACAGATTAACAGAATTGGAAGGGACCTTATAGGTCATCTAGTCCAACCAACCAAACAGGAGACCCTACACCATTCCTGACAAATGGCAGTCCATTCCCTTCTTGAAAACTTCCAGTGATGAAGCTACCACAACTTCTGGAGGCAACTTCTGTTCCATGTGTTGATTGTTCTTACTGTCAGCAAATTCCTCCTTAGTTCTAAGTTGCTTCTCTCCTTGGTTAGTTTCCATCCATTGTTCTTTGTCTGGTCTTCAGGTGCGTTGGAAAATAGCTTGACCCCCTCCTCTCTGTGGCAGCCCCTCAAATATTGGAAGACTGCTATTATGTCTCCCCTGATACTTCTCTTCACTAGACTAGTCATGCCCAGTTCCTGCAACTGTTCTTCATATGTTTTAGTCTCCAGTCCCCTCATCGTCTTGGTTGCTCTTCTCTGCACTTTTACCAGAGTCTCAACATCTTTTTTATAGTGTGGGGACCAAAACTGGATGCAGTACTCTAGGTGTGGTCTTACTAGGGCTTTATAGAATGGTATTAGTACCTCCCTTGATCTTGATTGTATCCCTTTCCAGAAATTTAAACTGTATATCAGAGGCCTTTTCTGCATTCAGTAAAGCCACCATTGACGATTTCCAATTTGGTGAAAGTATTCTTAAAGTTTCAAATTGTGTTGTAGCATTATCTACTGATTTCTGTCTGCCTTCTTAAAATCAGACCATTCAAGATCGATAATTGAAGATAGTTTCTTCTGTCCTTTTTATGTACTAGGCTCATTGTTACATTATGGCACCAATACTATAGTTTACAAAGGTTTGGGGTGATACGGTGCCAAATTAGCAAAGTCTTTATCGGTTTTTTTAAAAAAATCAGGTATACATCTCTGATTTTAAAAAGTTGGAAAAGTTTTGTATTTTTTTTTAAAAAAGCATTATTCTAAATATTGAACAATATTAAAACAAACAAAACAAAATCAATATAAGTTGCTTACCCACTGAATTGGGACTGGGAACTTTTCCTATTTTCATACTTTTAATAACATTGATTATTTCCTGAAGCAATAAGAGTGCAGCTTAAATAGATGGCTGGGTTATGTCTATTTAAAAATGATTAAACTCTTCCCCAGTAACCTTTGATTCAGTATTATAGCATCAAGTGTTTTTAAAAAAATAAAATAAGTCTTACTCTTTTAATGGACAAATTTCCTAATAATTGCAGAAAAGAGATAACAACGAGAAGAATCTGGCGTCTTAAGAGAAGGTTGCTTCAGCAGGGGTGAAATCCTCCCGGTTTGGACCAGATCACCCGATCCGGTAGCGATGGCAGTGGATGGTTCAGAGAACCAGTAGCAAGAATCCCTGCCCCCCCCCCCATGCCCAGCTGAGCCGCACAATCCTCAGAGGCTGAGGAAGTCACCAATGGCAATCCGTGTGACCCTGGCGCTCATAAGTACAGGCCAGTGGCTGAGCACCCAAATTACAATCCCTTAACTGTGAGAATGCTGTGAAGCTTGTAATTGTGGGGACCGATTGCAAGTTACTTTTTTTAGCGCCATCGTGCTTTCCAGTGCTTGCTACATGAATGGTCATAAGTCAAGGACTGCCTGGATAAGAGAAGTCCAGGAAATATCAAGGGGAAAGTCACACAGACACACAAACACAAAGAAGAATAAAGCATTTCAATATTGAAATTCAATATTGATGCAAATTACAAGGATGTCTCCATGATTATTATTTTCATTTCCCTGATTTTATTGTTGCAAACTGCTTAGTGTAGCTCCACAGCCAGAAAGCAATAGCAGTAGCCCTTAGACTTATACACCGCTTCACGGTGCTTTACAGCCCTCTCTACGCATTTTATAGAGTCAGCATCTTGCCCCCAACAATCTGGATCCTCATTTTACCAACCTTGGAGGGATGGAAGGCTGACTCAACCTTGAGCGGGTCAGGATCGAACTCCAAACTGTGGGCAGAGTTTGCCTGCAATATTGCATTCTAATCACTGCCCTACCATGGCTTAATAGCAAGAGCAAGAAAAAAGAGTTAGGGTTCACATCACATGCTAAATCAAGGCAAAGCAAAAGTGGTTTGTTTCTAGCTTAGCACTGATGTCTTTTGTAAATTAGCAAATAGTACCAGGCTGGCCAGGGAGTGTGGTGGCTCAGTGGCTAAGATGTTAAGCTTGTCGATTGAAAGGTTGGCAGTTCAGCTGTTCGAATCCCTGGTGCTGCATAATGGGGTGAGCTCCTGTGACTTGTCCCAGCTTCTGCCAACCTAGCAGTTTGAAAGCACGTAAAAAATGCAAGTAGAAAAATAGGGACTACCTTTGGTGGGAAGAGAACAGCGTTCTGTGCACCTTTGGTGTTTAGTCATGCTGGCCACATGACTATGGAGACGTCTTCGGACAGCACTGGCTCTTTGGCTTTGAAATGGAGATGAGCACCACCCCTTAGAGTCGGGAACGACTTGCACATATGTGTGAGAGAACCTTTACCTTTACTAGGCTGGCCACTTTAATGTATGGTGCAAAATGAGACACTGGGATGAAGCCAGTGGCCAGGTTCAATGTATTATGTGAGTACAGCACAACAGTGAGCTGAAAAGAAGAGAATAACAGAGTTGGAAGAGACCTTGGGGTCTCAAGCAGGAGACCCTATACCATTTCAGACAAATGACTTCTTTAAAGCCTCCAGTAATGGAGCACCCACAACTTCTGAAGGCAAGTCATTCTACTGGTTAATTGTTCTCACTGTTAGCAAATTTCCCTCAACAATCTGGGTCCTCATTTTTACCAAACTTGGAAGAATGGAAGGCTGACTCAACCTTTAAGCCGGTCAAGATCAAACTTCAGGCGGTTGGCAGAGTTGTCTGCAGTACCGCATTCTAACCATTGCAGCAACAGGCCAGCCGAGAGGCAAATACTGTATATACTCAAATATAAGCCGAGTTTTTCAGCCCATTTTTCAGGCTGAAAAACGCCCCCTCGGCTTATATTCGAGTCATGAAAAAAAATGCCTAGTAAGGGGTCTTGCTAGGGGTGCCTAGCAAGACTCTCTGCAGCCCCCTGGAAGCAAAAATGGGGGCTTAAAGGGAGAAAGAAATAAAGAAATCCTCACCGGAGATTCCATGTGCACTGAGCTTGAGTTGCGAGCTGATTGTAATTGGCTGCTAGCTAGCCTTCTTGTAATTGGCTGCTAGCTAGCCTTCTTGTAATTGGCTGCTAGCTAGTGGGTTCTCCCAGCTTGGCTGTCTCAGGAATTCTGGGAGTTGAAGTCCACAGGTTGTAAAAGGGCCACATTTGCCCAGCCCTGGTATCTCTTAGCAGAGGCTTCAACTTGCCTGAAATTAGATCAAGCCAGTGACTGGGTGGGCGTGGCTAGCTGGTCATGTGATATATGTATCTAGGGACTACTCAGAGGGCTGAAAAAAGTCATTTCTGACAGGTCCTCACACTTCTGACTGGTCCTCACACTTATGACCATCCTCACATTTATGCCCATGCAGCATTCTTAAAACCATGTCACTCATTTCACAACTGCTTCTCTTCACCATGGTGACAAGATAGGGCAAAAACGTAAAATGTGAGGACAGTCGTAAGTTCAAGGACTGGTCACAAGTGCGAGGACCAGTCAAAAATTACTTTTTCAGCCCTCTGAGTAGTCCATATGCACAAAAGAACTACCCAGAGGGCTGAAAAAAGTGATTTCTGACAGGTCCTCGCACTTTTGACCAGTCTTTTTTTATTTTGAAATTTACCAGTAGCCGCTACATTTCCCACCCCCGGCTTATACTCGAGTCAATGAGTTTTCCCAGTTTTGGGGGTGAAATTGGGGGGGGTCGGCTTATATTCGGGTCGGCTTATACTCGAGTATATAAGGTAAGTTAAATAAATAAATAAGTCCCCAGAATAATAATTTTATATCCTCCCCCCAGTTTTGAAATTCTCTACCGGGTCTTAGGAAAGAAATTGGTGGATGGGTTAATCTACATTTCTGCAGGAGAATGAGACATTCTCCAAAGATTTCCAAAGAACAGCCCATCCTGTTCATAATAACAATTAGACTGTCGCTCACAAAAGCCCCTATGGAAAACATTTACTTCAGATGTCTTCCTTTTATTGGATTTTAATACAATTCCCCCAAAATTGTAACCATGGAAGAAACCCACCCCTTGGCTACGTCTTGACTAATAAAATTAATTGAAGAATTCCCACAATAATTTCATCTAAATTCTTGTCTTCTTGCAAACTTATTTCTAAACCAAATGAACCAATCAGTTACAACTGATGAAGCTTCTTGGATGAGAACCAAAAATTTCTTCCTCAAATAAAAACAGTCCAGTGTCCTTTTGCAAAAAAGAAAAAGAAAAAAAACCACCTTTGAGACATTCTAAACCAACGTTTCTTTCATTAATGTCCAATGGGGGAAAAATAATACATTTTCTCAGCTGTTATTCATCACCACTGCTAAAGAGGTGCCTTCCTTTGCACAAGGAGAGATGAGATGAGATAGATAGATAGATAGATAGATAGATAGATAGATAGATAGATAGATAGATATTAAGCAAACTTAATATCTTTCAGCTATTTCAACTATTAATTGAGGCAAGGTGGCGCAGTGGTTAGAGTTAGTACTGCAGGCTTACTTCTGCTGACTGCCAGCTGCCTGCAATTTGGCAGTTCAAATCCCACCAGGCTCAAGGTTGACTCAACCATCCATCCTTCCAAGATGGGTATAATGAGGACCCAGATTGTTGGGGGCAAGAGGCTGACACTGTAAAACCGCTTAGAGAGGCCTGTAAAGCAGTATATAAGTCTAAGTGCTATTGCTATTAATTTCTCTTAATAATGATCTCAAATCTCAAGAATTAGCTGTTTGATGAATTACCAGGGGATAGATGATAGATGATCTAGAGAGATAAGAGAGATGAAAGAGAGAGAGAGAGAGAGAGAGAGAGAGAGAGAGAGAGAGAGAGAGAGAGAGAGGGAGAGAGAGAGAGGGAGAGGGACAGACAGACAGACAGAGAATTGCATCTAAAACTGGATCCTAACTTATTCCCTGCTCATGTTTCATCAGGACCTTCCATTTTTGGAAGGACTGATATTTTTTCCAATTGCGAACGCCTGCATCAGGCCACATGCTCTTCCTGTTACATGGCTCCAAGTTACATTTTCTCCTCTTCTGGTTCCCCCCTCCCTTTTCCGTCTATTTATTGCTTGTTTTTCTTGGCTCCTTCTCACTTTCCATTCTTCATTATTAGTCCTTTATCCTCCTCTGTTTTGTACCAAGCTTTCCCCCCCCCACACACACACACACACACTTCGCTTCTTTCGTGGCCCCTTTCCCAGTTGTTCTCCTCCGGGGCCCCCAACTTTCCCTCTGCTAATGAAACTGGATCTGCCCCAGTTCTCCTTGCTTTTCTAATCCAGCTGTTTCCTTTTTAAACATCAACTCTTCTTTCTTCGGAAACGTTCCGGCTGAGGCAGCCAAAAAGGGATGGACTGCATTTGGTGACTGTGAAAGATGTGGATAGAAAGTAGAAGCTATCTAAGGAGGCTTGTTCTAAATATGTCCATGAATGTGTTCCGTAGACATTCACATTTCTTCTGGTGACTGCTTGCTGTTATTCTTAGATCCCTAGCATCTACCATTGTGAAACACAGAAATAGCAATAAAAGGTATATACCGCTTACATGGTGCTTTACAGCCCTCTCTAAGTGGTTTACAGAGTCAGCATATTTGCCCCCAACAATCTGGGTCCTCATTTTACCCACCTCGGAAGGATGGAAGGCTGAATCAACCTTGAGCCGGTCAGGATCGAACTCCTGGCAGTGGGCAGAGTCAGCCTGCAATACTGCATTCTATCCACTGCACCACCCAGGTAGACAGACAGAACAGACAGACAGAGACAGACAGACAGACAGATACCAATAGCACTAGCTCTTTGACTTATATAGCAATAGCACTTAGACTTATATACCACTTTACAGTGCTTTACAGCCCTCTCTAAACAGTTTACAGAGTCAGCCTCTTGCCCCCAGCAATCTGGGTCCTCATTTTGCCAACCTCAGAAGGATGGAAGGCTGAGTCAACCTTGAGACCATCAGGATTGAACTGCTGACAGTCAACAGAATTAGCCTACAATACTGTATTTTAACCACTACATCATCATTACTCAAGAGCAAGAGAAAGAAGCTGGGTTCACATCACATGCTAAATCAAGACAAAGCAAAAATGGTTTGTTTCTAGTTTAGCACTGATGTCTTTTATAAATTGGCAAATAGTTACCAGGCCGGCCAATTTAATATATGGTGCAAAAGGAGACACTGGGTGAAACAGTGACTAGGTTTGACACCCCTGATTGAAAGCATCTCCCCAAAATCTTACCCCTTCTCTATCAGGACAAACATCATGCACCAGCCCTTCAGAAAGGCGAAGACTTGGATTTGAGACTAAACTGGTAGAACCTTGGATGTTTGCTTCTACCCTCTCAAGGCTCTACATTTCCAGAAGAGGTCTCAGGCAGATGAAACGGTATGTGCTATGTGAGTATGGCACAACAGTGAGCCGAACAGAAAAGAATAACAAGAGTTGGAAGAGACCTTGGAAGTCATCTAGTCCAACCTCCTGCTCAAGCAGGAGACCCTATACCCGTGATGACGAACCTGTGGCACACGTGCCAGAAGTGGCACACAGAGCCACATCTCTGGCCAGCTGGTCTTCACACATGCAGGAGCACTGGAAACTGGAAGAGCAGCCGCCCGGTGTGCATGCGCGTGCTGGGAACATGATCTTCCGGTTTCTGGTGCGCACATGCACACCGGCCAGCTGGTCTTCAAGCATACATGCGTGCCAGAAACTGGAAGACAGAAGACCAGGTGGCTGGTGTGCATGAGTGCTGGAAACCGGAAGATCATGTTCCCAGTGCGCTTATGCGCACCGGGCGGCAGCACTTCCGGTTTCAGCACTCGGCGTTGAAAAGGTTCGCCAACACTGCCCTATACCATTTCAGACAAGCGGCTCTCCAGTCTTCTTCTTCAAAGCCCCCAGTAATGGAGGATCCACAACTTCTGAAGGCAAGCTCTTCTACCGGTTAATTGTTCTCACCGTTAGGAAATTTTTCCTTAGTTCTAGGTTTGCTTCCCTCCTTGAAAACTCTCTTCGTCCCCTATGAAGGACCCCAGAAGTCTCTTTCAGGGGACCCCCAGCTTTTGAGAATCCACAAAGTAGATTTCTATATAGCATTAATCCTAGAAGAGGCTTCCTGCCTGTTTTTTTTTTTCCCTTTCTTTCTTTCTTTTTTTAACAGACCGGTTTAAAATTCCTCTTTGGAAATAACATTCACTAACTGCCGTTTGATTAAAACCTCATCATAAAAAACTCATTTTAAAACATAACACCTGGTCCCCAATTAAAGAAAAGGGCCTCCAATCCCTCCAAAGGGCCCTTAAACTATTTAATAAAGGGGTTAAGGATGTAATCCTGATCTACGAGGGGGGAGCAAATGCAAGTGACCTGGCTAGGGTTGCACTTTAAATGTCGCCCGTTCTCATGGCATAATAGAGCTGCTGTCAGGGTTCGGCTCCTTTTCCCTCTCCGAGGACATCACCCGGCCTCCTTCTGCAGTATCCTTTGCATTCCTCCAACCCGCCCTAGTCAAATGACCGGTGCCCCTTGTTGGAAATACCTCAGCTGTTAGTCTCTTCTCCTTTTCTTTCAATAAGTTTCAAAGGGCACCTGCCTTTTTAATAACTGGGGACTCTTTGTGGCTTCTGCTAGGCAAATCTTTTTATCCAATCAAGCCTGAAAGAAAATACACCCATCCCGAGGCTCGGTGAGCCTAGAAATCCCAAATCAAAGGAAGGCCAGGACAGCGCTAATGAACGACTTTACACACAAAAAAGTTGCTTTTCCCCTTGCACCCTCCTTTCACCTTCTTCCCGCCCCCACATATTTGCAAGACGATCTCGGTCAAGTTCACCAGACTGAAAACAGAAAGAGGGAGGAGGCTGTAAGGCCTTAAGGTGAACCAGCAATGAGGGAGGGAGGGAGGGAGGGAGGGAGACTGGGGAGGGAGACAGGAAGACGGAGGGAGGGAGGGAGGAAGGAAGACAGGGAGGGAGAGAGGGAGGGA
>WNWU01000044.1:5494380-5510465 GCA_012654045.1 Ptyas mucosa
AGGGAGGGAGGAAGGAAGACAGGGAGGGAGAGAGGGAGGGAAGGAGGGAGGGAGGGAGGGAGAGAGGGAGGGAGGGGGAAGTAAGGAAGGAAGAAAGGAAGGAAGGAAGGAAAGCAGGCAGGCTAGGGAGGAGTTTGCACTAAAATGGTTAACACGCCTTGTCCAATGACATGAGCCTTGTAACTAAATTCCATTATGTCAAGGGCACAGTGGAGATTAAAGTGGGATTAAGACTTCCAGGCATCAGAGTAAATTGACTTGACTTGGCAGCCTGCAAACTCAACTTGGCAAGTTTTCACTAACTAATCATATAAAATCCAGGTTGGCGGTGTTAGTTAGACTGGGCTTTCACGGAGGCCAGATGAATTAAGCCTTCAAGATGGGAGGTTTGCTCTGGGTACAGAGAGGGGAGGTGGAGAATTTCCTTGGAAATTCCCCTGGCAATACTCCGGCTGAGAAGGCGGAAATATTTGTCACCTAAACTTGGTCCTGATGGTTGAGGACAGAGCCGCCCTGCGTTTTGCAAAGCGAAAGCCACACACAGCTTCTGGGGGTGGGACAAGCAGAGGGGTACGGCCCCCAAAAGGAGGCCCAACTGGGGCAGAAACATGGCAGAATCCAGCCAAAACCAGGGCTAGCTTCCTTTAAATTTCAATTAAAATTAGGCTTGTTCTCTTATGGTTTCCTTGATCTAGGGCAGTGATGGCTAACCTTTTTGCCACCACATGTCAAAAGCAGGGGGAGTGCAGGGTGGTCGTGTGCGTGAGTGCCCACACCCATAATTATATGCACCCTGCCCCCCATGCACATGCACATGACCCCCCCCATGCTCCCCCCCGCTTTTGGCATGTGATGGCACGGTAGACCCGGTAGGCCTGTTTTTCGCCCTCCCCAGGCTCCAGAGGCTTTCTAGGAGACTGGGGAGGGTGAAAACAGCCTCCCCCTCACCGGAGACCTCCGGAGGCTGGAAACAGCCTGTTTGCTGACTTCCACTGGGCCCAGAAAGCCCGAAAATCAGCTGGCCAGCGTGTGCGTGCATGCTGGAACTGAGCTAGGGCAACGCTTGCATGCCCACCAATATGGCTCTGCGTGCCACCTGTGTGCCATAGGTTCACCATCACGGATCTAGGGATTCTTTCTTGTTTTTTTTTTTTAAAGAACACAAGGCAGCTTCCAAATGTATTTTCAGAAAAAGAAAAAAAAACTAAAAGAAAAAAATTAAATTAATTAAATCACAATTTCAATCAGTACCATGGCATTTTTTTTAAAAAAAAAAAGATTATTAAACATTTTTTTAAAAAAACAAAAAGAAAGCTTTAAAACTTTTTCTGTTTCAACAGTTTTGCACCAGTCAAGAATCTGATACTTATACATTTTTCCTCCCTTATTTCTACTATATCTTTTATACATATATACTTCTAATATTTATTAATTTATTTACATATGTGCATAACAGCACCCGTGTACCCACTTCTATTTCTACAGTTTTTGTTCCCTCATATTAGCAATTGTACTTCAACTCCTATTTCGACCCTTATTAATTTTTCCCTTCCTTTTATCTCTCTCCTCCAACCATTCATATCATTTCTCCCACACTAACTAATATTCTGTTTCCTCTTTTTCTTGTATCTCCTTTGTTAATTTGTCCATCTCTGCACATTCCAAAACTTTTCTGATCAGATTATCTTTGGATGGTATATTATTATTTTTCCACTTCTGAGCGTAGATTATTCTTGCTGCTGTGGTAATATGGATAATTAATTATTGTATTTCTTTTTCGTATGACCCTGGGAGTATTCCTATTAAAAATGTTTCTGGCCTCATCTCTATCTTTTGTTTGGTTATTTCTTCTAATTGTGATCTGATTCTACTCCAATATAGCTGCCTTCGGAGAAAGGCGGCATACAAGTTGAACAAATAAATAAAATATTGTTTTTATATTTTTCTTTTTATTTGTGCCAAATTTTTTTTCATGTGTCCATGACTACTTCTATACTGTTACTTGTTTCCTTGTAGACAAATAAATAAATAAATAAATAAACTTTAGAATATGGTACTCTTAGTAGTCGTACTTGTGGTAGTACTAGTACTAGTAATGGTATTCCTCAATCTCTGTTCTAGGAAGCTGTGGAGAAACAACTCTCTTCACAACAGCCAGTAGGATAGAAATAGTTTCTCCATTCGGTAGCCAGCATGGACCGCCGAGATCTGAACAGTAGCGTAGCTCTGTCTATGCGTATAAAATGAAGAAAGAAAACTTTCTTTGAAAACTTTCTTTCTTGGAAAAAAAAACCTTCAAGAACTAGAATGTTGTGTGTGCTATTTTGTTTGTTTCAACTTCTACCCTCGAAACAACGCTATATAGAGCACTGCACATCAGAACAACTAAAAAAAAGGACAGTTTTTTTCCCGAATGCCATCACTCTACTTAATTCCCACAAGACTGTCAAATAATTTACTAAGACTGTATTACTATGATTCTTCTTTTCCTTACTAGTATCTTATTACTTCCCACTTATTACTACAACCATGTTGCTTGTATCTTTTAATTATATTGTTTTTATTGTTTCCTAGTACGATTTGATAGCTTATTAGTAACCTTGACTATCACTAAGTGTTGAATCTTTTTATTCTTGATGAATATATTTTTATTCTCCTTATGTACCCTGAGAGCATATACACCAAAGACAAATTCCTTGTTTGTCCAATCACACTTGGCCAACAAAGAATTCTAAGAAAAGAAAATAAGAATTAGGGGTGACATGATAGCAGTATTCTAATATTTGAGGGGCTGCCACAAAGAAGAGGGAGTCAAATTATTCTCCAAAGCACAGGAGGGCAGGACAAGAAACGATGGTTGGAAACTAATCAAAGAGAGAATCAATCTGGAATTAAGGAGAAACATCCTAACAGTGAGGACAATTAACCAGTAAAACAGCTTGCCTCCTGGAGTTTGGGGGTAATCCATCCCTGGAAGTTTTGAAGAAAAGATTGGACCACCATTTGTCCAATGTGGTATGAGGACTCCTGCTTGAGCACAAGGTTGGACTAGAAGGCTTTCAAAGTCCCTTCCAGCCCTATGAGTCTATGATTTGCACAATCTTCATCCTTCTGGAGCTATCAAACCTGATAGGAATTTCACTCATGGCCCTCAAGAATTTCATATCAAACCCTGAGCTCCATGGCGATCCGTGGATCATACTGGCATTTAAGATTATAGAATGATGCCAACTTTGCCTGTAGAGTAATCTGGCTGAGAGTCAGGAAGATCAAGCATTGGTTCAGCTGGGCATTTGCCAGGTAGTTTTAGGTAAGCCACAGTTGGGTGAACTTGTAGTCTGGAGGAAATGCACAAGCTGCTCTTGATTTATGGAAAATTTTAACTACAGTTTATGATCTACTTTCTATATGTATTTAAAGCATTTCTACCTTTCATCAATGCATATCAGCTGTGGGGGTTCATTGATCTTCCTGTGTGCTGAGTCACATCTCAAATAAAGCATTGATATTTTAATCTCCCTTCTTACTGATTTTTTATGTTAACAATTGTTTGGTGCAATAGATCAGCAGTCCCCAACCTTTGTGGCTTAGTGGCCCATCAGAGGAGGGAGAGGGGAACCAGGCCACGTGAGAAGCGGGCTGGTGCATATGCACACATAACTCAACTTGTGTGGCTGGTGGGCCAGTGAGCATGTGCACACAGCTTGACCTATGCAAATCAAGCTGCATGCACACATATGCAACCGGTTCACACAAATTGAACTGCATGCACAAGTGTGCAGCTGGCCCGCCGCTCGTGAGGCCTGCTTCTGAATAGGCCACAGTCTGGTAGTGGGCCACATTTTGGCGGTTGGGGACCCCTGGAATAGATGATGCTAAAAGTACTACTTGCTCAAAAGTCAACCCAGCATTTTTCAGTCCAAAGGGTATTTGGGTTTAGTCATTGCTCTCATTTTGTGAGAGCAAATGACTCAGTGGAATGATATTTGTTAAGGACAGCATCCTGTTAACAGGTTAAGCTATACAAATGTAGGTACAGCTCGGAAACTTTGTTTGAGGGCAAAGAGTGTGTGTAAGATTGCAGATCGAAAAAGAGTTAATAGCACTCAGACTTATATACTGCTTTACAATGCTTTACAGCCCCCTCTAAGCAGTTTACAGAGTCAGCATATTGCCCCCATTTGGGTCCTCATTTTACCCATCTCGGAAGGATCCAACCTTGAGCCAGTAAGAATCAAACTGCCAAATTGCAGGCAGCCTGTAGTACTACACTCTAACCACTGCGCCACTGTGGCTCATGAAGGAGATCCTAAATTTATCCTTGGGATGAACCAGCAGGGCAGAAGATGAGGGGAAAATGAGATTGGGGAGAAATGCTTATTTTCTGCTCCCAAGGTTTGGAGAGTGAGAAATGGCATACAAGTACACCAGAGGTGGGTTTCAGCAGGTTCTGACCAGTTCTGGAGAACCGGTAGCAGAAATTTTGAGTAGTTTGGAGAACCAGTAGTAAAAATTCTGACTGCCCACCCACCATCTATTCTCTGCCTCCCAAGTCCCAGCTGATTGGGAGGAGACGGGGATTTTGCAGTAACCTTCCCCTGGAGTGGGGATGGAATGGAGATTTTACAGTATCCTTTCCCTGCAATGCCCACCAAGCCATGCCCACCAAGCCATGCCACACCCACCAATCACACTCAAAGAACCAGTAATAAACATTTTTGAAACCCACCACTGAAGTACACCTTGCTTAACAACTGTCCAGTTTAGCAAATGTTTGAAGCTATGATGGCCCTGAGAAGTAATTTTATGACTGATCCTCACACTTAGAACCATCATCACAGCTTCTCCATGACCATTTGAACAAGATCCGGGTGCTTTGCAACCAGCAGGCATTTGCAAAGCTCTCATCCTGCAGTCACAGCGTCACCATTTTTGCACTTCTGGGCCAGCTTCGGACAAGCAGAGTCAAGGCAGTACACATTGACCGTGTGATGTTGCACTTAACAACTGCTTTGATTCTTTTAATGACTGTGGCCGAAGCGAGGTTGCAAGACATATGATGTCTCACTTAATTACTGCATTGCTCCATGATGGAATTGTCGATCCCAATTGTTGTGGTACTGAATCTCCTTTGCTCAGAGATTTGAAGCCCAGGTTAGATTGATACCTGTCAATGACTACTTCAACTTCAACCACAATAATACACAGGCAAACAATAGATACAAACTCAAGGTAAACCACTCTAAACTCGATTGTAAAAAATACAACTTCAGCAACAGAGTGGTCAATGCCTGGAATGCTCTACCTGAATCCATTGTTACATCCTCAAACCCCCATAGCTTCAACCTTAAACTGTCTACCGTGGACCTCACCCCATTTCTAATTAGGTCCGTAAAAGGGGGCGTGCATAAGCAGACCAGCATGCCTACCATCACTGTCCCACTGTCCAATTTATTTGTACTCATTACCTGTGCTCATGTCCATGTTTATACTTATACCTGTTATCTCGTACATATTTGACAAACTAAATAAATAAAATAATACAGCAGCATTTATCCAACAAAGAAGCAGACATTGAAGAAGAGATTCGGTTTCCATTAGAACACACATTTACTGAATTTTGTATTTTCAAACATTCGCTGTGAAATATTCACACTTTTGGCAGTTTAGCAAAACCACACGCTTTTTTTTTTCAGTTGGGAAAATTCGTTTTCCTATCCTTCAGATATTACCCCAAATGATAAAACCAAAATCTTTATAAAACAAGGTGTGCCCAGATATATACAAATTGTTTTGCAAAGCTTTTGGATTAAAAAAAAAATTGTAGCTTGATTGTAAAAATGAGAGACTGACATGTACATTCCCAAACTGACCCATCTGTCCATTCCTGGCACTTCTTCTGGCACTTACAAATTGTGTTGCGTGAGAAGTGAGGGGAGAGTCACAAGGCAACCAGAAACAAGATACAAAATTTGCATTCTTCTGTTTAATCTCCCCTCTGTCAAATATTTATTACAGACAGAGACCAGTGCAATTAAAAAATGCTCAAAGAGTATCTAATTAAAAGTTCAAAAATAAGAAATAGCAAATAAAATCTATGTTGAAATCATAATTTGGCAGTCTATTAGTTGCACATAAACAAGAGCACAGCCTAAGCTCTATTTAATTTAATAAAGGTAAACATTTCCCTGTCCAGTTGTGTCCAACTCTAGGGCTTGATGGTCACCTTTGCTTCTTGGCCAAGAGAGCCAGCATTGTCCGAAGACAATTTCCATGGTCATGTAGCTGTATGCCAAGATACATGGAACGCTCTTCCCTTTCCACCAAAGTGGTACCTATTTATCTACTTGCATTTGCATGCTTTCAAACTGCTACATGGGCAGGAGCTGAGGCAACTAATGGGAGCTCACCCTGTTTGGCAGCACTAGGGTCTCAAACCCAGGTTGTCAGTTCTCCAGCTGAAAAACTCAGCATCTTTAACCATTGAGACATTGCGCCCCCTAATAATTTAATATTAGTCCTTAAACTATACAGGCCTATAATTATTAGGTATTAAAATACAACAGAATGACAATATCAAAGAATTGATGCATTAATTATATAAAATGGTTATAATTCATCAAGTTCCAGTGAAACTTTAGGGCTGCTGCACAGAATCTAGCTATCTGCGCTGTGACTACAATCCATTCATCTTTAAGCAACCACTGAAGATAAACAGTATAAGAATGGCCAGGTTACCTAGTAATAATATCTCCTCTGGGTAGATACATAGCAAGAAGGAAAAATTAAAAAATTAAGGGTGCTGTATTTTTGTTTTTTTAGGGATGTGGTGGCTCAGTGGCTAAGACACTGAGCTTGTCGATCAAAAGGTCAGCAGTTCAGTGGTTCAAATCCCTAGTGCCGCATAACGGGGTGAGTTCCTGTTACTTGTCCCAGCTTCTGCCAACCTAGCAGTTCGAAAGCACCTAAAAAATGCAAGTAGAAAAATAGGGACCACCTTTGATGGGAAGGTAACAGTGTTCTGTGCGCCTTTGGCATTTAGTCATGCTGGCCACATGACCACGGAGACGTCTTCGGACAGCACTGGCTCTTCAGCTTTGAAACGGAGATGAGCACCGCCCCCTAGAGTCGGGAATGACTAGCACATATGTGCAAGGGGAACCTTTTCCTTTACCTTATTTTTGTTTTTAAAAAATGAGATCGTTTCCACAGTTCCCCCACAATGGATGAATAGCTACAAAAACTGATGGAGTTAGCAGAGATGTCTAAATGGACTGCTTTGATAAAAAAAAAATACAAATACTTTTATTTCTACTTGGAAACCACTTCTGGACTTTGTGCTTGAGGTGGAAAAAAATGAAACTGTGGTTCTGGGCTTTAGCGATTAGATAGATTTGTTGTTATAGAAATGGCTAGTTTCTATTATTAAGAAAAGTTGAGAGTAGACTTTAATGTCTTAGATTTTACTGCACCAAAGGAGTCGGAAATCAATGCCTTTTTTTTTTCGTTCTCCCTTGCTTTCCTCCACTATCCTTTTCTCTTCCCTAATTTCCCTAATATTTGCTTTTGTATTCTTTTTCTATGCAGTATTATAAATTAATAAAACTAGGAAAAGATTTCAAAAAATTGTGGTTTTAATGACAGATCTTAGCTGCTGTAAATGCAAACACCATTAGTCTTTTAATCAGCTGTCCTGGGAGCTCCTAGAACCGTGATGGTGAACCTATGGCCAGAAGTGGCACACAGCACCTTCTCTAATGGCATATGAGCTGTTGCCCCAGTTCAGCTCTGCTGTGCATGCACGCGCACCTCCCACCAGCCAGCCATGCATGCATGGGGGTGGAGCGTGTGGGGGAGCATGCATACATTGCAGTTTGGGGGTACGGGCGCTCACTTTGGGAACTCGGTCCGGAAAAGGTTAGCCATCACTGTCCTAGAGGAAGAAACTCAAAAACGAATGCACAATTTTTTGAACACACATGCGCACTCTCAGTGCAAAGTGCATAAGATTCCATTGGAGAATTGAGCAGGGGACTCTAAATACAGGGTTTTGTTGATGTGTGTTCACAGGGCCAAGTTTTAGGGTATGTATATTTTTTCAGCCTTAACCCTGGTGATCTTCTGGATATGAGATCCATCTCGCCCTTTCTCTTGGAGAGGTCCAAAGGATAAGGCCTGCTTGTGATTTTTGAAATGAATGGTATGGCTTGGTAGGGATCATCCATGACCAGCACCTGTGCCGGCCATCCGACACCAGAATTGCTGCTGCTGCCTGCCTCCTGCCTCCCCTCCTTCCTTTTCTGCGCCCCAAAGAATGGCTATATCAGGCAAGCTAAGAAGCATTCCAGCAGATTAGGGAGTTCAACTATTTTGGCCCCTGCTGTTTCAAAGTAACTGAACCTTTAAAGAATTTCACACATGGTCCTTCTAGACCTGGGCAGGAAAGGAATGACACCCCAGCTCCAAGCCAGTAGCCCTTTTGACAGATGAGGTTTCTCTGTTCATCTGTGATCAGAACTCAACGTGGGGCATATAAATGCTATGAGAAGGTCAGGGGTGATGGCAACAACAACTGTGAAAGGGAAGCTGGGAGAAAAGGCAACAGCTAACAACTCGGAAAACAGGCAGGAAAAAAAATGATTGTTCAAACTGCATGTAAAATATGACATTGGCTCCGGTTGGTGGGTTGTTTCACTAATTGAGAATAAGACATATTCTACATTGGTTCCAAATATCTTCTCAGTAAACGTCCTTCCTTAAAAAAAAAATGCAGGAGCAAATGTGTTGTGGGTTTTTTGTTTGTTTGTTTGGAGCACATGCACCAAAGTGTGTCCAATCACACTTGCCCAATAAAGAATTCAATTCTATTCTATTAAGATGCAAGGAGAATGTTTCCAAAAAAAGAAAAGAAAAGTATTGCAATGAAAGCTTTGGAACTATTGATGGAAATTTTGTAGGATGGGTGTGTGGAAAAGGTTATGTTACTTTCAATCAATCCATATAAAAATGAAACCTTCGGATGTTTGGAATGGAATGTTGAATCCTTCATTTGCTTGAAAGGAATGTTTTTGAGATCTCAGATCACAAATTCAGGTGGAATCTTGAATTTGAATCGATTCTTGACTGAGTCGAAATATTTTCTTACCAGCCCTCTTTCTGAAAGAAAATTGTTCCTCCCTTCCTACAATCTGAGCAAGGATATTCCTTTTAAATACTACTATGCAGGAAACCCAGTTTCTGTTACCTAAATCTGACTTTCCTGAAGGATCTTGAGGCACAAGTGTTTGCATTATTTATTTGTTTGTTTATTTGGAAATTCGCACATGGCAACTCAAGGCAGCTTACAAGAACATAAAACCTCATATAAAATCAATAAAACTAATGAAAGGGAAAATCATATAGTAAATTAATAAAATAATACAATAAAACGAATCAAAGATATCATTGTATTTTTTAAAAGTTATGTTTTCTATTATTTTATAATGGTTGTTTTATTAAGGTTTTATATATCTATATATAACTGCAAACCATGGAAAGTGCTTCTGATTTAGACGGAAATAAATTGTAGAACTAACTACATTAATTAAAAGCTTTTTTAAAAAAAAAAAAGGGATTAGAATCCCGATTCTCTGCTGTCCTCTTCCAAGAAATAAAATAAATAAAACATGCATTAATTCAAACATTTTGTTTAATTATATTTCAATATTACACTGAATTTCAGTCAGAAAATATTTTCTTCAAAGCTCAGCACCAAAGGCACAATGGTATAAATTTCATGAGAATCATATCTGGCCCTTAAAAAACCCCATTCATCGTAAACTTTTTAACCCCAAATTCAATTCCAAAATGCTTGACGGAACTGTAACCTTACATACCTATCCCAAGGTTTACGGCTGATCCAAGAGAATTCTCAGCTTCCTGTCAAAATGAGGAGAAAAAGAAAAGAAAAAATGAGGAGAAAAAAATGGAAGGATATGGACTCAGACTCTCCCTGATATTTTTTTTTTTAAAAGGAAAAATGGGTTTTTTGAGAATGGAAAATAAAGCGAAGTGGGCAGTTTTAAGTTGAATAGGAAGGGAAGAACGGAGGAGGAGGAGGAGGAGAAGAGAGGGAAATAAAACCCAATTTCCTCACATGCAGGAAATCCATCTATGCAATGAATCTGCAGGGAAGGGAGGGGTGACTAAGCCATCAGGCTTTGTAGCAACGGACGGTGCCTTCCTTCCCACAGCTAGCCATGTCAGAAAAATGACACATGCCATTTTTCAAGGAATGTCTGCCGGCTTGTTTTGTTTCCAGCGAGGCTATTTTATGTTCCAATGTGACCTTTCATGGTATGAGGGCATTCGTAGATTCTTTTTTTTTTTTCCCTTTCCTCCCCTGGCAATGTAAACACACTCTCACACAGAAATCCAACCAAGGAGAACATAAAATTCCCCATCGCGACCCAACTTAATTATTAGCGAGAGTTAGGGTGGCTTCAGCCTCTGTTCTCCTAGCCGTTTCTACAAATGGAAGAGACGGTGCGGTCCAGTGAGCATCACATCGTACCATCGTCCGTGGACTCGGCTCATGGGATTTGTGGGAGCCTTTCAGAGTTCTTCTTTTAAAGCCACCAAGCTGTCAGTTGGGAAAAAGAAAGGAGGAGTCCTTCTGGTCAAGGGACAGCAGCCTAAGATGCCCTCCTCAGTCTTGATTCTTCCACCACAACTAAAAATATTAGCCTGGGAACAAAGTGTGATATTAGAAGCATTTGGAAACTATATTCCAAGACTGCATTTCCAGGTCTCATAACTTGGCCAAAACTAAACTAAACCAAACAAAACAAATAAATTACAATAAAATAATACATAAAATAAAATAAAATAATAAAATAATAAATGAAATGATAAAATAAAATAAAATAATAAAATAATAAATGAAATGGTAAAATAAAATAATAAAATAATAAAATAATAAATGAAATGGTAAAATAAAATAATAAAATAATAAATGAAATGATAAAATAAAATAAGAAATGAAATGAAATGATAAAATAAAATAAAATAATAAATGAAATGGTAAAATAAAATAAAATAATAAAATAATAAATGAAATGGTAAAATAAAATAATAAAATAATAAATGAAATGATAAAATAAAATGATAAATGAAATGAAATGATAAAATAAAATAAAATAAAGTAATAAAATAATAAATGAAATGGTAAAATAATAAAATAAAACAAAATCCTGCATTATTTTTTCCCCTTAGCATGAGAGAGAATAGGCTACTATAATTCCTTTCAAAGGAGAAAGAATTTTGCAGAAATTGTCCTAGTAAAATATTGTATTGTCCTTGCATGCATTTATTACAAAGCAAGTATATGGGGTGATATAGAAAAGGAGCACTGGGTAAATATGGCAATGAAAGGATTAAAATTTATGTTATGTTCTAATGTTTAACAGAAATTTTTGAAACAGATGTACCTTTGGTATTTGTGACCAGAGGAATTGTCTAGAATGTATAAAGTGTTGTGTTGGCAATGTGAACATAAGCAGATATTTTTTTAACATGTTTGGTGGACATGTAAAAAAGCTAGAATGTTTTGGTCACTCATACACTAATTCAGAAGATTTTAAAGACTAATATACAATTGAAACCAGAGGCTTTTCTCTTGGGATTGATGGACAGCCAGTTTGAAAACAGTCATGGAGATTTGTTTTTATATACCAGTACAGGAAGATTATTATATGCTCCAGAGTGGAAAGATTTGACACCAGGTATAATGGAGGAATGGTTGGTGAACATATAAATGGATTTGCAGAGATGGTAAACGGGCTTCTTTGATTAGAGAAGAGACAATATCTACATTTATTCCTAACTGGAAACTTCATGCAATTTTGTTTATGAAACAGGAAAAAAATGAATTTATGCTTTATTACTTTGTTAATTAGAAACAATAAATAGGGGATAAAGATATTTTTTCTTTTTGTAGAGTCAGAGGTGATTTTGTAATTCTATTTGCTGCAAAGAAAATTGGAATTTTCTTCTTTCTATTTCTTTTCACTCTTTCTTTTTGCATTTTTGTCTTTTTCTTTCTTTTCTTTTCTTTACCTTGCATTAACTCTTGTTAGGTTTTATCTTCTTTTCAAAACTCTTAATAATAACTAGATAGATAGATGACAGATGAGCGAGAGAGTGAGAGATGGTAGATAGATAGATAGATAGATAGATAGATAGATAGATAGATAGACAGACAGATAGACAGATAGATAGATAGAGACAGATAGATAAGAGAGAGAGAGTGAGAGAGAGATGATGGATAGATGATATAGATAGATGGATGGATAGATAGATAGATAGATAGATAGATAGATAGATAGATAGATAGATACAGATAGATGAGATAGAGATAGAGAGAGTGGAGAGAAAGAGAGATGATGATGGATAGATGATATAGATGGATGGAAGGATGGATAGGTAGGTAGATGATGGATGGATGGATAGAAGATAGATAGATAGATAGATAGATAGATAGATAGATAGATAGATAGATAGATAGATAGACAGATATATAGACAGACAGATATGAGGGGTGGGGGTGGTAGATGACAAATATGAATGTCCTGTCTACAATTTCCTCTCCAGCAGTCTGCATCCTATGCAATTCCCCCAGGTTCACTTCAATCCCAAAGGAAGATGTTAAATAGAAATCCTTCTCAAAAGCCTTTTTCGGATTAGAAAATGCAGGTAGCTCTAAAAGGCTTCTTCGCTGATGAAGAGTGATAGAAACAAGCTCTGTCCCAAGAAATGTGGAAAAAATTCTCAAAGCCCCCCCAACCCAGCACAAAGAAGAAAAACAGAAGCCTTTTATTTATTTATTTTTGGTAGCACAATATATATTCTGAGAAATTGCAAGGCTGATCTCAACACCTTTGATGTAGGGAGTTTTCCCTAAGTTACTTCACTGTCGCAGTAAATTGCTGGATAACTTTAATCTATAAATACAACCCTCCTTTGCCTTTAGACAATTGCTTTTTCGATATCTTAGACAGAACTGCTGTTGTTTAAAGGTAAAGGTTCCCCTCACACATATGTTCTAGTCGTTCCCGACTCTAGGGGGCAGTACTCATCTCCGTTTCAAAGCCGAAGAGCCAGCACTCTCTGAAGACGTCTCCATGGTCATGTGGCCAGCATGACTCAACACTAAAGGCGCACGGAACACTGTTCCCTTCCCACCAAAGGGGGTCCCTATTTTTCTACTTGCATTTTTTACCTGCTTTTGAACTGCTAGGTTGGCAGAAGCTGGGACAAGGAACGGAAGCTCACCCATTTATGCAGCGCTAGGGATTCGAACCGCTGAACTGCCTAATAAATTGGAATAAACTGGAAGAATAAACTAATGAACTGGCTAATAAACTGTTGTTTACACACAGCTTATTAGCCAGGGCCATCTTTTCCAATATGTTTTTCCTATGTATGTTAGAGCAGGACAGACATTGCGAACGAACATAACTTAGAACATATCCAATGATAAGGTTGGAAGGGACCTCGGAGGTCTTCTAGTCCAACCCGCCTCCCCATGGCAGGAGATCAGGGGTGAAATCCAGCAGGTTCTGAGAGGTTCTGGAGAACCGGTAGGGGAAATTTTGAGCAGTTCGGAGAACCAGCAAATGCCACCTCTGGCTGGCCCCAGAGTGGGGTGGGAATGGAGATTTTGCAATATCCTTTCCTTGCCCCGCCCACCAAGCCACACCACGCCCACCAAGCCAGGCCCACAGAACTGGTAGTAAAAAAAAAAAATGGATTTCACCACTGCAGGAGATCCTATCTATACCATCCCGTAATTTTTTTCGGCTTGACAGGGATCAAAGAAAAGAAATTGTGGTAGGATCCTTTTTACATTAGCAACCGGTCAGGGGAAATTTCCCTGTTCAATACCCAGGGCTTATCTTGAATTGAATGGTTCAAGGCCCCTGCCTTTGTGGCTGATTTCACCCTGCTTGGTGTCTTGATTGATGGCTTTGCAGCCAAATACATCAACTCTTTTTGTTTTATTTTTTTTATTTTTTTATTATTTTTTTTGCTTCTCTCTCTCTCTCTCTCTCTCTCTCTCTCTCTCTCTCTCTCTCTCTCCCCCCCCCCCCCCCCCCCCCCCCCTCCCCCCTCCCCCCCCCCCCCTCTCTCTCCTGTTTCCCAAATGTCACCCTCTGGGAGAATTTAATAAAATCCAGTAGCCATGGTGGTCATGCACTTTTGCTTTTCTATTGATCCTCTTGTTCCCACTGTTGCCAACACAGTACTCAGGACTAGCTGAGCAGTCTTCCTTTTATCTTAATTATACCCAGAACTGCGTGTGAGCCATTTTGTGTGTGTGGTGTATGTGAGAGAGAGAGTGAGCGCCGACTCGTAGAGTTTTTCTATGACAAAGTTCAGGAATTTCCTATCCCAAGAAGCAAAAAGCAGGCCTTAAATCTTATTCTTTTAAAAGGAGAAAGAAAGAAAAAAAAAACCAGGAAAAATCTTCCCATCCGTATGCCTTCCAGACAGGGGTGAAATCCAGCAGGTTCTGACAGGTTCTGGAGAACCGGTAGCGGAAATTCTGAGTAGTTCGGAGAACCGGCAAATACCACCTCTGGCTGGCCCCAGAGTGGGGTGGGAATGGGGATTTTGCAATATCCTTCCCCCAGGAGTGTGGAGGGAATGGGGATTTTGCAGTATCCTTCCCCTGGAGTAGGGTGGAAATAGAGATTTTGCAGTATCCTTCTCCTGCCACGCCCACCAAACCACACCCACCAAGCCACACCACGCCCACCAAGCCACAATTAGTGTAAACAGTTTGGATTTCACCACTGATTCCAGATACTTTCCGTCTTGCTGGTTCAGGGTGATGAGAGTTGTAGTGCAAAATATGTGGAAGGTATCCTCTTCGGTGGGGGGAGAGGGGAGGTGATCCGTCATGTCACACTGTGCAACCGACAAGGAATATATAAACCCTTGTGTTCCAAGGTGATGTGTCTTTTTTTAATGCTTATTTACTAAGTCAATTAACAAAAGATAATCATCCATTGTGCAATCAGGAATAAATCAATTGGGTTAATGCTATCTTGGAATGTTCTCCATTATTTACCTGAGTAGTATTGACTCTAGCCCTTTAGAAAAGTCTGCACCCTGATGCTGAGCCTCACCGGGAACAAATAGATTTTGTAGTCCTCGCTAATAAATATCAGTTGCATTTATGAAAAGGATAAACTTTAGCCCAAAAGAGGCTGATGTTCCTTTGCTATTTGGCTTCACGTAGGATGTGTGCACATTTTCTTATGTTAACATACAAGGATTTTAATCCAGGGAAAGGAGGCTAGCTGAGACAATTAAATTGCATGGACATCAGAGAGAAGCATTTGCTAACTAGGGGTACAATCCAATCTCCACTCCCTGGAGAGACAGAAATATGTCACTGGTGCAGAAGGTGTCCACTTGCTTAGCTGTGTAACCGTGTTATCATTTCATAATGCCTTGGTAAGACAACGCTTGGAATATTGCATACAGTTTTGGTCACCACAATATAAAAAAAGATGTTGATACTCTAGAACCGGGATGGTGAACCTATGGCACAGGTGGCATGCAGAGCCATATCTGTGGGCCCGCAAGTGTTGCCCTAGCTCAGCTCCAGCGTGCATGCGCATGCTGGCCAGCTGATTTTCAAGCCTTCTGGGCCCACTGGAAGTCAGAAAATGGGCCATTTCCAGCCTCCGGGGGGGGGGGGGGGGGAGGGGAAGCCGTTTTCACTCTCCCCAGGCTCCAAGAAAGACTCTGGAACCTGGGGAGGGCAAAAAAATGGGCCTACCAGGCCCACCGGTAACCTTTTTGCCATTGCGTGCCAAAAGCGGGGGGAACGAGGGGAAGGGTCTCATACACATGCATGGGGGGGGTATGGGTATGGGGGGCATTGAATTATGGGTGAGGGCACATGCACATGACTTCCTGCGCTCCCCCTGGCAGTATGATGGCATGATGGCAGTAACCACATGCATCACTCTGTCCTTCCTGGAGAAAAATGTGAAATGGGATGGGGAGGGGAGAGGAGAGGAGAGGAGAGGAGA
>WNWU01000044.1:5520025-5539229 GCA_012654045.1 Ptyas mucosa
ATCCTATCCTATCCTATCCTATCCTATCCTATCCTATCCTATCCTATTCTATCCTTGCTGGTTTTTAACCCTGCTGAAAGGTTTAAAAAATTCATGGTAAGAAAAGTCCTTAGAAGTCACCATAGGGCTTCTGCAGTCAAAAACAATCCCACCTAGATTTTTAGGAGCATTTATCCCTAGCTAAACCCCAAGTTGAGTAAGCATGAAGGGATGTGTGGATGAGTTTTCAGTTCAGGAAGTAAACTGCAAAAATGGGAACCTACATTTGTTTCTTTCTTTTTTTAAAAAAAAATAGTTTTTATCAGGTATTTTACATTTTTAAAATCAAAAACACAGTAATAAAAGATATCCAAAAAGGGGGGAAAAAGAACATCCACATACATCAAACATTAAAATACAAAACTAACAACATTTATATACAATTTTATAACTTTCTACATCGACATTTGTTTTTACGTTTAGATGCCATCTTCCTAATCCTTCTCTCATTTTTGTTTGCCCATAATTAACATTTTTGTAAGCAGGATTGTTACATATACAGTATTTATACCCAGTGTATTAATACCGAATTTCAGTTTATATTCTTATTTCTTAATTCGATTTCTATTTTCTAGTCAGGTATAAAACCTATTCCACATTTTGTAATAGTCCGAGTCATCTCTTTCTTTGATCTCCATTGTTAATTTGTCCATTTTGGCACATTCGAGGATTTTTTAAATTATTATTTCTTCAGACATTTGTTTCTACTTGATTCTCTCTCTCTAAATTTAAAAAAAAATGGACAGTGAGTAGCTTTGAAGAGGTTTTCTGGGATGACATCAGTATGTTTCACCCTGTTTCTGCATCTTTTATTTTTCCTCCGCTGGCAGAGAATGGGGTAGAATGGACACAGGCAAATCTGAAAGGGACTAGGAATAGACAAGGGCTATCAATCACATGCATCCTTTCCCATCAGGGATTCTAATATAATGTTTATAAGAGAGGAGCAGAGCGCTGAATGTGAAAAAGGGGAGAGAAAAGGCAGCACAGGAACAGAGAAATCTGAGCTACATTTTCAAACACTGACATCCCTGGCTAACTTTGGGCCAGTCATTCTTTCTTAGTCACCTATAAGCCAGGGTTGTTGTGGAGATAAAATTAGGGGAAGACACCAAAGCCTTGAGCTTCCTAAGAAGAGGCTCAATCTAAATGAACATAGAATAATAGAGCTGAAGTCAGAGCTGAAAAAGCTTCTTGGAGGGGAAACGAAACATCTTTGAAGAAAAACAAAAAGTTGCCTCTTGAAAAAAAGCACCTTTGGGACAACCGTGACTCGGATGACTGAGAATCTCCAAAGACATAGAATAATAGAGTTGGAAGGGACCTTGGAGGTCTTCTAGTCCAACCCTCTGCTTGAATAGGAGACCTTATACCATTTCAGACAAATGGCTGTCCAGCCTCGTTTTGAAAGCCTTCAGTGATGCCGCACTCACAGCTTCTGAAGGCAAGTTATATCTTTTCTTTTATGTACACCGAATGTGTATGCACCAAGACAAAAATTCCTTGTGTGTCCAATCACACTTGGCCAATAAAGAATTCTATTCTATTCTATTCTATTCTATTCTATTCCATTGATTAATTGTTCTCACCATTAGGAAATTTCTCCTTAGTTCTAGGTTGCTTCTCACCTTGGTTAGTTTCCAACCATTTTTTTCTTGTCTTGCCTTCTGGTGCTTTGGAAATCAGTTCGACTCCCCCTCATCTTTGTAGGAGCCCCTCAAATATTGAAACACTGCTATCTTCTTTTCATCAGTACTTCTTTTCATTAGACGGGCCATACCCAGTTCCCGTAACTGTTCTTTGTACAGAAATGCAATAATCGTATCCAAATAAATAAAGGAATGGGCCATCTAACTTGTACTGTAACGGCTGGAATATTCTGGTCCATGGGAAAGGGCAACATTGTTGGTGGCACATCTCATGCGTGCCACAATTGCTCCTGACAGTGAGAACAAATCATCAATGGAGCAACTTATCTCCAGAAGTTGTGGGTGCTCCATCACTAGAGGTTTTCAAGAAGAGACAACAATTTGTTTGGAATGCTATAAGGTCTTTTGCTTGAGCAGGGGGTTGGATCAGGGGTGGGCTGCTGGGGGTTCGCAAGGGTTCAGGAGAACCTCTAGCTAAGATTCTGTGCAGTTCGGAAAACCCCTGAATTCCACTCCTGGCTGGCCCCACCCTCCCCACCCTGCCCCTCCCAGCAGTCCCCACGCAGCCCGTTTTGGATTCAGGTAAGTGCAGGGTGCATGTGGAGGTTCAGGGAGGGCGAAAAATGGGCCTACTGGAAGTTCAGGAAGGCTGGAAACCTGTTTCCAGCCTCCAGAGGGCCTCTGGAGCCTGGGGAGGCCGTTTTCACCCTCCTAGAGGCTCAAGGAAAGCCTCCAGAACCTGGGGAGGGCAGAAACACCACACACACACCACCATTGGGCAGGAAGCTGACTAGTCTATGCCCAACATGGCCACACCCACCCAGCAACCCCTTGCTAAAAAATTTAAAGCCCACCCCTGGGTTGGACTACAAGACCTCCCAGGTCCTTTCCAACCCTTTTAGTCTGTATTCTTCTACTGTGGTTTGTGAAGAGAATTCAAAGGGTCGTTGATGAGCCTTGAATTCCCATGGAACAGGAGTGAGTAACTTCAGTCCTGTAGACGTTGCCCAGTTTCATGGAACCCTCTCTGACCCCAACTGAGAGGGAACAAATAACAGGCAATGAACCCCCCACTCCTCCTTGTAGCCCTGCTCGTATGAATCTTTCTTCTATTTGAGCACAGCCATTACTACCAAGTGTCACACAGGAAGTCTCCCCAATGATTCTTCCTTTGGTTTCAAATAACCTTCCATGTGTTTTTTATTTGCAGTTGTTTATGTTCCTTGCAAGCCGTCTTGCCTTCTTATCCTTGAAAGTCAGGATATGAAGGCTAGTCACCATAAATAAAAGCTAATCCTCTGTGGCTATATAATGGAAATACTATAATAGGCTTGAATGGGGTTAAAGAAACTATAATAATTATTATGATTTATCCAATTTAGACAAATTGGCTCTAAATGATTCGAGGAGGCTTACGGTTTTCAAAAGTAGAGAACAATTTAAAAGAGGACAAATCATAAGGGCACAGGAAAAAGCTCTAAATTGCAGTAAAACAACTTAAGAGGGACTTCACTCTCTCTTCCCGCCCCCCCCCCCAGCTATCCTTTCTGATACTCACTACAAAAAAGAGTTAATAAATAAGAAATCTAAGAGCCAAAGATCTGCATGATGTGGTATTACTCCCTGTTAGCATTACTCCCCACTCAATCTCTACACATCCGTCCTTAATTTAGTTACTTATTTTTATTTATCAAATTTATTGGCTTCCCATCTTACCACAGGATAACTCTGCATTTGTACCTGTTTTGGTGAGAATTAGAACTAATGGGTCATTGGTCTATTTTCAGATCCTCAATCACTGCATTTTCGAGGGGCACTGCTCTCTATCATTAAGTGTTTTACCTTATGATTCTTGACGAATACATCTTTTCTTTTATGTACACTGAGAGCGTATGCACCAAGACAAATTCCTTGTGTGTCCAATCACACTTGGCCAATAAAGAATTCTGTTCTGTTCTGTTCTGTTCTGTTCTGTTCTGTTCTGTTCTACAAAGAAGGATGGGTGAAGCCAATGCAATCCTAAATTGCATTAACAGAGGGATAGAATCAAGATCAAAGGAGGTACTAATACCACTCTGAATAGAATAGAATAGAATTTTTTATTGGCCAAGTGTGATTGGACACACAGGAATTTGTCTTGGTGCATACGCTCTCAGTGTACATAAAAGAAAAGATACTATAAAGCCTTGTAAGACAACACAGTCTGCATCCAGTTTTGGTCACCACACTATAAAAAAGATGTTGAGACTCTAGAAAAAGTGCAAAGAGCAACCAGGATGATGAGGGGACTGGAGGCTAAAACATACGATGAACGGTTGCAGGAACTGGGCCTGGCTATTCTAGTGAAGAGAAGGACCACAGGAGACGTAATAGCAGTCTTCCAATACTTGCGGGGCTGCCACAGAGAGGAGGAGGGGGTCAAGCTATTTTCCAAAGCACCTGAAAGCCACACAAGGAATAATGGATGGGAACTGAACAAGGAGAGATTCAACCTGGAAGTAAGGAGGAATTTTCTGACAGTGAGAGCAATCAACCCATGGAACAGAAGTTGCCTTCTGAAGTTGTGGGAGCTTCATCACTGGAAGCTTTCAAGAAGAGATTGAACTGCCATCTGTCAAAAATGGTGTAGGGTCTGCTTGGGCAGAGGGGGGGGGCGGTTTGGACTAGATGATCTACAAGGTCCCTTCCAACTCTGTTAATCTGTATCTGTAAGTGAAGCAAAATGTGAAGAGTCTTGATTTTGGCCTACAATGAAATCAGCAACTCTTGCTTCCCTTCTCTTTCACTATTCATCGCCTCAGCTCCAGTGGTGGGATTCAGCCAGTTCGCACCACTTCGGGAGAACCGCTTGTTAACTTTCTGAGCAGTTTGGCAAACTGGTTGTTGGAAGAAATCATTAGGGCAGAGAACCGGTTGTTAAATTACTTGAATCCCACCACTGCTCAGCTCATTGCGATTCCATTTCGAAATCTGACTGTATTTGAAATTTGAAATACAGTCCCTGGTTACTCACACTCTCCCATCTCCAGCACAGAGAAAAAGCCTTTAAGAATGACCAAATCCTCAGATTCTACACTTAGGAAGGGGCTGTGGAATCTGGTGAGCCCCACGCTCTGCTCAGGGTAGGAATTCAAATTAAAGCATCTTTGACAAATGGCTATTCGGCCTCAGTTTGACTCCAGAAAGCCTCCCGTAATGCTTTTTCCCTCTTTTCCCATCTTCAAAGCATCCTTCTCACAGCTCAGTTCTGCCAACAGCCAGTGAGCCACAGGAAGCCTTTCGACCCAGAAACTTGCAACATCTCCAGCAGAAAACCTTCCCTCTTGTTAAACTAGTATTTTATTTTATTTTTATGAATGATTTCCAGAGCACCAGTATGGAAAATTACACCGTAGTGGCCAAAATTGTGGAAACCTTTTGGGAAAAGTGTATTTTCTAAAACTAGCTAATACCACAAATTTTTTTTGGGGGGGGGTAGTACCATAAAACTAAAATAATTTAAGAATGTCATGCAATAACTTTTATGAAGGATTTGCTATTAGAATAGCAGTTATAAAGAAGAAGAGTGTAACATGTAGAAAAAGCGAGATATACAAAAATTATCACCACAGAAAAAATGAGATATACAAAAATTATCACCATGTCAGTTAATAGTTGGGTAACTTTTAGCATGAATTATGGCCTTACAATGTCTTCCCATGGAGTCTTTGAGTTCTGCAGCTGTTCTAATGTGAAACCAAGATTGAATGATGGTTTCTATTAACTGGGTTTTATTGCTGGGTCACTTCTGACTAATAAGTTTCTTTAGTCAGCTCCACAGACTTCACTCCACATTGGGTGAAGGTCTGGGATATTCCCAGGCTATTCCAGCAGTGGAATAGGATTATCTTGAAACTCCAAACAAAAGTGGTGTTATTAGCTATCAAACCTCAAAAATACACTTTTCCTAAAAGGTTCCCACAATTTCGGCCACTACTGTATGATGGAAATACTTCCTTTTTTATACGGGCAGTAAAAATTAGAACATACGTAACAGAACGTATTATAATCAGAACGTATAATTGAATGTATAGACCCGTGATGGCGAACCTATGGCACAGGTGCCACAGGTGGCACGTGGAGCCATATTGGTGGGCATGCGAGCTCAACTTCGGCACACATGCGTGCGCCGGCCAGCTGATTTTTGGACCTTCTGGGCCCACCAGAAGTCAGGAAACACACTGTTTCTGGCCTCCGAAGGGCCTCTGGGTGGGTGGGGAAGGCCGCTTTCACCCTCCCCAGGCTCCTAGAAAGGCTCTGGAGCCTGGGGAGAGCGAAAAACAGGCCTACCGTGCCCACCGTGCCATCACATGTCAAAAGTGGGGGGAGCATGGAGGGGGCGGGCGCATAGAATTATGGATGTGGGCACGTGGGTGTGTGACCCCGCCGTGCTCCCCCCACTTTTGGCACATGATGGCAAAAAGGTTAGCCATCACTGGTATAGACCATCGCAGCAAGATGGGCGGCAAACAAATTTAATAAATACATATAAATAAATAATCATTGGCGAGTCAGGAGACGGGGTGGAGATGGGCAAGTGCTACCTCTCCAAGCCTTTTTCTCATTTTAATCTTGGTCTTTAATCTTCCTTTCCATCCAACTGACGTGGTTAGAATCTGGCCCTCCACTCACAACTTTTGGTGACAATTAGAACCAATGGATCATGGATCTATTTTCAGGTATCCAATCACTGCGTTTTCTAGGGACACAGCTTTGGAAAGATGGCTGGCTGAAGTGAAGTGAGGTGAATGAAGTTAAGCGAAGCGTGAAGAGCTTTTATTTGGTCCTACAATGGAGTCGGGAACTCTGTTTCCTTTCTCTTTTGCTACTCATTGCCTCAACTCTTACGATTCCTCTACTTATTTGAGGCATAACTATTCGATTGGTCCCCTCTCATAGTCACTCTCCAGTAGCCCTGGAGTAACTGGGACATGAAATACCTCAGGGAGGTGAATAATATCACTTCCGCTTCTGAACAGGATGAATTGTATTGGTTCTGTACTTCACTGAGGTACACTGTGTACCTCAGGTACACTGAGGTAAACCTGTCTCCACCCAGGGGTGGGCTTCAAAAATTTTAGCAGGGGGTTCTCTGCCCAGTTGCTGGGTGGGCGTGGCCATGGTAGGCGTGGCCTAGTCGGCCTCCTGCACCAAGGGGGGGGGTCATTTTTGCCCTCCCCAGGCTCTGGAGGTTTTCCTCGAGCCTCCAGGAGGGTGAAAACAGCCTCCCCAGGCTCCGGAGGCCCTCTGGAGGCCAGAAACTGGCCCATTTCTGGCCTTCCCAAACTTCTGGTAGGCCTGTTTTTTGCCCTCCCTGAGCCTCCATGCATACCCTGCACTTACCTGCATCCAAAATGGGCCACATGGGGACTCCTGGGAGGGGAGGGCAGAGGGGGAGGCAGACCTTTGTGGCTCTTTGTGTTTAAGGTTGCTGACCCCTGGTCTAGTGGTTAAGGTACTCATATGGCCTTCATATAAGGACACGGTGGCTCAGTGGCTAAAATGCTGAGATTGTCGATCAAAAGGTTGGCAGTTCAATGGTTCAAATCCCTAGTGCCGCGTAACATGGTGAGCTCCCGTTATTTGTCCCAGCTTCTGCCAACCTAGCAGTTTGAAAACACATAAAAAATGCAAGTAGAAAAATAGGGACCACCTTTGGTGGGAAGATAACAGCGTTCCATGCACCTTTGGCATTGAGTCATGCCGGCCACATGACCACAGAGATGTCTTCAGACAGCACTGGCTCTTCAGTTTTGAAATGGAGATGAGAACCGCCTCCTAGAGTCAGGAACGACTAGCACACATGTGCGAGGGGAACCTTTACCTTTACCTTATGTCCTTCAAATCACTGTGGATCTAGTCCACTTATCCACATTCTCTAGTTGCTGTCCATCAAACAATTCCTTGCAGCAATTATTCTTTGATGTGACAGCACAAAGCTGTTTGCCCATTCAATCCCACCCCGTTTACTCCAATTTCAAATAATACAATTTTTTTAAAAAGATTCATTGAAATGGAGACATATTCTACACCCTTTTTACTCTGGTACTATCAAGTGTTACCCGGCCTGTAAATATCAGATTATGATCTTTGAAGGGTGTGTGTATGTGTGTGTGTTAAGAGAGGCTGGAGATCTTCTTTCTTATAAAAGAACATTGAGAAGGGAAGGGAGGGGAAATCAACCTTTTCTTGCCAAAGAATAAGCTGCATTTGCTAAAAACCCATAATTATCTTTACCATTCAGAGAAAGGCTGAAAGGATGATGCATCGAGACGGATCGCGTGGCCGCATTTCGCCTACTTAAATGGAGGCTGACGAGCCGGATGACTTTTCCTCCTGTTAGCTGACTATATAAATGGGAAGACATTACATAGTTTGAAATTTAATTAAAGTAATTGACTAAATTGCATTTTGCCATCGTTACTGTCATTAGCTGCCCTGACCCTACTGTCAAAAGGACGTGTATGAGATTATTTCCAAGGATAAATGTGATCAACTGATTTAAATTCATCCTAAGTCTTAGATAGGGCAGATCAGGAGACCCAACCAACACTGTTGGAAAGAAGGTTTTTGTACAGGGTTGCATCTGTCACCTGATGCATTCTAAAGGAACTAAACGAAAGGAGCCTCCTTCTGTGGTCGTAAGTGTATCCGTATCAACAGTAGAGACCTTTAAGTTTCTAGGTTCTATCATATCTCAAGACTTAAACTGGACACCTAACATCAAAAACGTCATCAAAAAAAGCACAAGAAGGAATGTTCTTTCTGCACCAACTCAGGAAGCTCAAGCTGCCCAAGGAGCTGCTGATACAGTTCTACAGAGGAATTATTGAGTCTGTCATCTGCACCTCTATAACTGTCTGGTTTGGCTCTGCAACCCAACAAGACAGACACAGACTTCAACGGATAATTAAAACTGCAGAAAATGCTATCAACCTGCCTTCCATTGAGGACCTGTATACTGCACGAGTCAAAAAGAGGGCTGTGAAAATATCTACAGACCCCTCGCATCCTGGACATAAATTGATTCAGCTTCTATTCTCAAAACTACACTATATGGCACTGCACACCAGAACAACTAGACACAAGGACAGTTTTTTCCCGAATGCCATCACTCTGCTATACCACTAATTCCCACAACACTGTCAAACTATTTACTAAGAATATATTACTATTCTTCTTCGCATCCTTCCTATTACCCATCTTCTCCCATTTATGATTATAACCTTGTTGCTTGCATCTTTACGATTTATATTGTTTTATTTAGTTTCCTAGTATGATTTGATTGCTTATTTAGTATCCTATGACTATCACTAAGTGTTGTATCTTATGATTCTTGATGAATGCATTTTTTATATATACTGAGAGCTTATGCACCAAAGACAAATTCCTTGTGTGTCCAATCACACTTGGTCAATAAAGAATTCAAGTCAAGTCAAGTCAAGTCAAGTCTAGTCTAGTCTAGTCTCGTCTCGTCTCGTCTCGTCTCGTCTCGTCTCTTCTCGTCTAGTCTAGTCTAAAAACCATAAATGAAAGAAGTCTCCATCCTCAGGCTCACCCTAGCATCTCCTACAGCCAAGAGGTATAAATACATAAAACCAAGCAGAAAAGACTTCTGTGATAAATCAACTTTAGCATGCAGTTGGAGATTGAGTGATAGAAGGATATGATCGACCGAAAGACAGAAAGAGCATATTCATTAGATATACCCATATGCAGTGGCAGAAAAATAAGCCAAATCTCCCCCCTCATAACTCCATCCATGATTTGCTGTATTGAAGTATGAATGGAAAATGATTTGGCCTCCCATGCGATCTGGATGAGATAAATACAGAGACTTAAAGTGAGTACAGTCAAGAAATGTTTTCCTCCCATCAACTTCTGTTTTTACTGGCCAAGCCCAGGAGTGAAAGGCTACCAGTTCGCTCCAGTTCGGGAGAACCAGTAGTGATAAAAACTACTGGTTCAGGCAAACCAGTAGTGAAAATATGCTTTAAAAAGGGGAAAAAAAGGTTCCGATGATCGCGCGGCACAGCTGTGATCATGAGAACCTTTTTTAAAAAACTTTTTTAAAGCATTTTTTTACTACTATTCACCTGAACCAGTAGTAAAAAAATGCTTTAAAAAAGTAAAAAGAAAAAACGGTTCCGATGATCACGCGGCAGAGCTGTGATCATGGGAACCTTTTTTTACTTTTTAAAAGCATTTTTTTACTACCGGTTCGGGCGAATAGGTAGTAAAAAATGTTTTTTTAAAAAAAAAAGTTGGCCACACCCATCCAGTCACATGACCACCACCACCACCAAGCCATGCCCAATAAGCCATGCCCACAGAACCGGTAGCAAAAAAAAATTTGCATTTCACAACTAGCCAAGCCTAAAGATTGACTAAAGACATCCTATGGAAGATAAAGGAGCATTAAAATATAGCTCAGCATCTTTCCTTGCCCTGATCTTCAGATGTGGAAAATGATGAAGAATGAAAAAGAACAGTAGAGAATGGGATAGATCCACTGTAGTTCTCAACTTCTAACATGCAAGGCAATGAAGCAGAGTAAAGGGCAAAATGCATTTTGTGCTGCTACCAGGGAGATCATTTTATATCATGGTCATTGTGTCACATCATGGAGATCTCCACAGCTTCCATAAAGTTCTTTAATCTGACTCCAAATCTGGATCGTTCTTTTATGAATTAGCATAGGGCAAGACTCTATAAATTCTGATCCTTCAAAGCCAAACATATCCCCATCAGTTATTTATGGCTTTATTAATTAACATACTGGCTACTTTAATCCTAGTATTTGATGGAATACTGTAAAAGGCCTCCAAGATAAGATTGATGGACTATAGTCTGATGAAACCACAACATCAAAGAAAGCCATAGCATTAGAATGAACATTTGCTCTCTAGGAATATTTGGAAGCCCGTGATAAAACTCTCTGCCTGATGAAAGTTAAGTCAAACTAGTCAGTGCTTTAACGGAAGGCCAATTACAACCTCTCAGAGTGTGTTCTCAAAGTCCTTGGAGGATCAAAAGTGGAGTAAATCAATACTATTACATTGAATTGGAAATTTATTCCATCCATGAGAAAAAGACAAAAAAGTGAAAAAGCAGAGGGAGAAGGAAAGAATTGTGGGAAGTCACAATAATTGTCTTCAAGTATCTGAAGGACTGTCAGGTAGAAGACAAGGCAGAATGGTTTAGAGTTGTTCTGGAAGACAGACAAGAAATGCTGTCTTAAAAGGACAAGGAGTACACACCAGATTTCAGTTAAGATGTTAGGAAAATTTTCATAACAGTCTGAGCTATTCAATAACAGCGTAGGTTTTTGAACAATGGAATCGAGTAGAAAAATCAAGAGGTGATGGACTTCCCTTTGTTACTGGTGTTTAACCCAGTGGTGAAATCCATTTTTTTTACTACTGGTTCTGTGGGCCTGGCTTGGTGGGAGTGGTGTGGCTTGGTGGGTGGGGCAAGGGAAGGATATTGCAAAATCTCCATTCCCACCCCACTCTGGGGCCAGCCAGAGGTGGTATTTGCTGGTTCTCCGAACTGCTCAAAATTTCCCCTACCGGTTCTCCAGAACCTGTTAGAACCTGCTGGATTTCACCCCTGGTTTAACCTGACACTGAATGACCTCCTACCATGTTTGCTGAAGTAGCAATGCCTCTACTGTGCAATTAGCTGGACCAAACAATCTCCAAAATTCCTTCCAACCTTTACATTTTATGATGCGTTTTTCAGCTTAGCATCCTTGTGATTTCTCTTCCTCTTTTCCCAATATCCATGGCAAGGAAGCCCCAAACCTTTGTACTTTCACCTGACATCTTCTGAATGCTTGGTTGACAACAGAACTATCACTTAAAGGTAAAGATTTCCCTCGTACATACGTGCTAGTCGTTCCCAACTCTAGGGGGCGGTACTCATCTCCGTTTCAAAGCTGAAGAGCCAGCACTGTCCAAAAACATCTCCGTGGTCATGTGGCTGGCATGACTTAACACCAAAGGCACACGGAACGCTGTTCCCTTCCCACCAAAGATGGTCCCTATTTTTCTACTTGCATTTTTTACGTGCTTTCGAACTACTAGGTTGGCAGAAGCTGGGACAAGTAGCGGGAGCTCACTCCATTACACAGCACCAGGGATTTGAACCACCAAACTGCTGACCTTTCAATCAACAAGCTCAGCGTCTTAGCCACTGAACCATCATATCCCTCTGAACTATCACTTACCCATGTTAAATCACATTGTTATAATGGAGCTCATACCTTTCACCACGATGGTGACATAACGGAGCCCGCTCAGTTGATGGTTGATCTTCATCACCCCATCATTCTACTGTAGAAGGAAACATCAAAGATGGTGGACTGCACAGGACTACACATTTCCACCTTCGCAGAGCACACCATGAAAAAGAAATAAGTTGATATTTAAGCTTTTCATTCCACTTGGCCTGAATTCCAATTGGGACTTTGGGCTATTTGCCATTTTATATCATTTTGAGATCGCTTTCCTCCTTTACAAATGGAGGCCAATTCAAAGCAGAGCAATCATGCAGGAATGCATTGTCTACTACTGTTGCTCGTCCCCCCAACCTCAACCCACCCCACCCCACCCCCCACCCCGATTACAAGTATTTGGACTTGTAACAGCTGCTGGCCAATTGGTTGTCTTCAAGCATGGCTTTGCGAAGTCCTTCCACGTCCCTCTGAAAGGAACTCGGCTTCTTTTATACGAATTCATCTCATTCGGTAAGCTGCTCAAGTGAAAGTGAATAATCGTCTAACCACAGAGCGGGCCATCGTTGTGCACAAAGAATCCGGTTCACAGGTGTTCTTTTTTTTTTTCCTTCTTCCTTCTGCTCCTTGCATTCCCACAACAAACAATTCAGGGTCAGCATTTGATACCTTAAATTTTATCAGCCACACACCTGCCTGAAGGAAATGAAGGGAGAAGGGAGGGCAAGCAAGGGGTGGGGGAGAGAGAGAGAGAGAACACAGATTTTCTTCGCTTTCTCCCAAATGCCCAGGAGGCTGTGTAGAATTACATCATTCTCTGTGATGTAATGGAATCTCCCGGCGTGATTATGGATTTCCTTTTTTTTTTTCCCTTCCTCTTTAGAAAAGACTTTTTTCTCTCACTGTTCAACAACAAGGACAACAGATGAAGTGTGGCAATGAAAAAGCATGCAGAGAAGAGAGGTGGCAGAAGAAGGGAGCCAGAAGATTTGGGGTGGGGGGGGAACCACTTCCCTGCTTTCCTTTACATCGTGAAAACTTTGGAACAGAAATGCACAATCTGGGAATCAGCGCAGAGCCTTGAAATCTCTTGGAAATGCCTGGTGGGGCTGTTCTCCAAAGCTTTCCACTGAATGGCAACCAGAGAAATGATTAAATGCATGAAGAATAACTGCATGAACTCTATTTAATGAATCAAAATTTATCTTTCATTAAACTTCAGCCTAAATTGACACAAATTCAGTCCCAATCCTGGAGTTGCTCTTTTTTTTTCTTCCAGCCCTGTCTACTTTAGGCAGAACACTTCCAGCATCCTTCATGCTATATTAAAAGGTCAACTGTGTCCCTCAGTCCAAAAAGAATGCCATTTTTTTCCAGCCTGATGGACAATCTGGAGGCTTGATGGTCAACACATGATTGGGTTAGACCGGGTTGTTCCCTTTTAGTTTGGATCCACTGTTCATTTTATCCTTCCGTCCTTTTGTTTTGTCCTTCCAACCTTCCTCCCAACATCTAAGGGCTGCCACAAAGAAGAGGAGGTCAACCTATTCTCCAAAGGACCTGAAGGCAGATCAAGAAGCGATGAGTGAAAACTAATCAAGGAGGGAACCAACCTAGAACTAAGGAGACATTCCCTGATAGTTAGAACAACAAATGAGTGGAACGACTTGCCTTCAAAAATTGTAGGTGCTCCATCAATGAAAGTTTTTCAGAAGAGATTGGACAAGCATTTGCCTGGAATAGTATAGGATCTCCTGCTTGAGCAGAGGTTTGCATTAGAAGACCTCCAAGATTCCTTGCAACCCTGTTATTCTGTTATCTACCGGTTTCAGGGAGGGGTGGGCTTCAAAAATTTTAGCAAGGGGTTCTCTGCCCGGTTGCTGGGTGGGCACGGCCATGGTGGGCTTAGCCTAGTTGGCCTCTTGCACCCGGGGGGGGGGGATTTTGCCCTCCCCTGGCTCCAGAGGCTTTCCTCGAGCCTCTGGGAGGGCGAAAATGGCCTCTGGAGGCCATAAACAGGCCTGTTTCCTGCCTTCCCAAACTTCCAGTAGGCCTGTTTTTCACCCTCCCTGAGCCTCTGTGCGCACCCTGCACTTTCTTGCATCCAAAACAGGCCATGTTGGGACTCCTGGGAGGGGAGGGGAGGGGAGGGGAGGGGAGGGGCAGCGGGGCAGGAGTGAGTATCTTTTGCATATAGTCTCCCTCAAAGCAACCTTGACTTGGGACAGCTACATGCAAATATCAAGGTAGTTTTATTGGAAGAATATAAAGTTGGTTTGTTGCTACCTCCTTCCAGAAGTTGTTGCATTTTTTTTTCAGCTTCCCAAACAAATGTTGGATATATTTTTTTCCCTCAACTTCCCAAACAATTGTCCATAATATTAGAAGTTTCTGTTGGTATCCCATTCAAGTGCTTGTATTAATTTTTCTTATGTGGTTAACTTTTCCTCCCTTCCATTTTCCTTCCCCTTCCTTTTTTTTCTTTTCTTCAAATGGACTAAGGTCACCTGATATGACCTGATCTGAAGTACAACTATAAAAAAAGAGAAGTGGTGAGAAAGTTAAACATACTTTTATGACAATGGATGAAAGTTCTAATCAGGCCAGGTTATTAGGAAACAACTGTTATTGCTCAATTTCACATTCACTGGAAGCCACCTTATATTAACTTTGGCATTGGACCATGAAGTTCAGTATTGCTTACCCTATCTGGCAGAAGTTCTCCAAATGTCCAGACAGGAACTTTTCCCCATTCTAGCTTGAAACTGGATGGATTGAAAACTCTGTCTACTAAGTATGCATTTTGCAACTGAACAACAGTCTATCTATCCATGCTACTACCAAGCAAGGATATTGTGATGACCAAAAAAAAGTATTGTGTACAATAAGCAAGCAACATTAAAAACCCAGTTGTTGTTGTTAATTGCGAAGTCATGTCTGACCCATCGCGACCCCATGGACAACGTTCCTCCAAGCCTTCCTGTCCTCTACCATCCTCTGGAGTCTACTGCTTCAGTGACTCCATCCAGCCACCGCATTCTCTGCTGTCCCCTTCTTCTTTTGCCCTCAATCGTTCCCAGCATTAGGCTCTTCTCCAGTGAGTCCTTCCTTCTCATTAGGTGGCCAAAGTATTTGAGCTTCATCTTCATGATCTGGCCTTCTAAAAAACAGTCAGGCTTGATATCCTCTAGGACTGACTGGTTTGACTGTCTTGCAGTCCAAGGGACTCGCAGGAGTCTTCTCCAGCACCAGAGTTCAAAGGCCTCAATTCTTTGGCGCTCAGCCTTCCTTATGGTTCAACTTTCACAGCCATACATCGCAACTGGGAAAACCATAGCCTTGACTATAGGCACTTTTATTGGCAGGGTGATGTCTCTGCTTTTTAGTAAGCTATCTAGATTAACAAATGTAAAATTATTGGTACCATTTTCATTTTACGGGATCAATAATCAAAATAAAGCAATCAGTTCATGAAGAGGGGAGATGCTTCTTTCAACGGAAGCTATTTTGCATACTGATTTGGAAGAAGATAGGCTTAGCAAAGCGGCTGAAATTATCATTAAATAAATATATAAGAGAGCAATCTACCTAAACTTTCCACTTTCCACACCCTTTACGGTAACCCAATTTGCTTTAAAAGAGAGGCCTCAATTCTTTGGTGCTTGCAATACTTCTGATTTAGTTTTGGAAGAGGTTTTTTGGGAAGTTATGAGGGTGAAAATGCAGCATTTGTCAACAACTCATTAAAACAGCCCCATCTGTGTCAAGGACAATAGCACAGTTATGGGATCGTGGAGTGAGACACAACTGTTTCGATGAGTCACAGAAGGTGCTATGTTTCTATTTCTGCATCTTCCAAAGTACCTTTCTCAATTAAATTCAAACAGTCCTGAAATATATTAATAAGAGGATATTTTCTAGAGATGCACTGAATCTAAAACGAAAATGGTACTTTCAGGCATTTCGATGATAGCCTTCTCAAAGGCTTCATTCAAAGCACTTGATCAAAATAGAATAGAATAGAATAGATTTTTTTATTGGCCAGGTGTGATTGGGTACACAAGAAATTTGTCTTGGTGCATACGCTCTCAGTGTACATAAAAGAAAAGATACGTTCATCAAGAATCATAAGGTACAACACTTAATGATAGTCATAGGGTACAATTAAGCAATCAGGAAACAATATCAATATAAATCGTAAGGATACAAGCAACAAAATTAAGTCATACAGTCAAAAGTGGAAGGAGATGGGTGGTGGGAACGATGACAAGATTAATAGTAGTGCTGATTTAGTAAAAATCAGGGGTGAAATACAGCAGGTTCTGACAGGTTCTAGAGAACCGGTAGCAGATATTTTGAGCAGTTCGGAGAACTGATAGCGGAAATTTTGAGTAGTTTTGGGAACCAGCAAATACCATCTCTGGCTGGCCCCAGAGTGGGATGGGAATGGAGATTTTGCAGTATCCTTCCCCTGGAGTAGGGAGGGAATGGGGATTTTGCAGTATCCTTCCCTTGCCATGCCCACCAAGCCACACCCACAGAACCAGTAGTAAAAAAAATTGGATTTCATCACTGATCAAAATGCTTGAAAGCAAAGATGCACAACTTTTTCTAAATCCAGAGCTCCTTCTGGACATTTTATGCTGTGCACAAACTAAAAAGAAGCAGGTAAGTCTGGGGCTGGAAAAATGATTGGATTTCATTGATATTTCCATGCATTGAAAATTAAATGTATAACAGGATTATTCTCCAGCCATGCATGTAATCTTTCTTCCTTATGTCATATTGTAAATTTTAATTTGGCAGTAACTTTTAATTTACAGCTTCCCAATGTAGTTTACAGCCGTGGTTGTTTGGTTTTGAAGTACTAATGAGGTCCATCTAAATTTAGAATCATAGAATCCTAGGGCCGGAAGGGACCTTGGAGGTCTTCTAGTCCAACCCCCTACCCAAGGTGGGGGACCTCATAGTACCCCGGATAACTGGTTGTCCAGTCTATTCTTGAAAACCTCCAGTGATGGGTCATCCACAACCCCAGGAGACAACGAGATTAATCAAGCTGTTACATTGATTAATCATGCTCACCAAGATATGGAGGTAGGGATGACTTCATGGGATAAAACCCAACTGGAATCCTAGCTTTCTCAAAGGGTCAAGATTGACTGCTCAAAAAATATTTCAGGAGAAAACAATGGTAAGCCACTTCTCCATCATTTGCAAGACTACCGTATGGACAAGTCCATGTAAGTCAGGGGTATCAAACTGAATGCCCGCGGGCCAAATCCGGCCTGTAGGGTGCTTAGATCCAGCCAATGGGGCCAACCTGGAAACAGCGATGGAGCGGCCCGCAGTGCCTCTGCCAGCAAAAACGAGAATGAAGAGGGAAGGAAGGAAGGAAGGCAATTATAATGACAGTGAGGGAGAATCTCAGGGAAGTTCTGCTTTAACACTTGGCCACCACAGGTACCACCAACATGAGTCCCATGTCACGCCCAGCCCTGGTCACACCCAACATGGCCACGCTGCACACACACACACACACGGCTCTCCGAGATCAAACACAACCCTGATGTGGCCCTCAATGAAATCAAGTTTGACACCTCTGATGTAAGTCCTAGGAATCAAGCTCAATTTGAAGAGAAATTTATTTTATTTTAACCATAAGTTTTAGATATCCCTGAAGGTCACTTGCCAGGATTTTGAAAGCTACCTAAAGCTCTAGAGTTCTCACTCCCGACACTTCTGACCAAGTGGTGAAATTCAATTTTTTTTCACTACCGGTTCTGTGGGCGTGGCTTGGTGGGTGTGGTGTGGCTTGGTGGGCGTGACAGGGGAAGGATACTGCAAAATCCCCATTCCCTCCCCACCCCAGGGGAAGGATACTGCAAAATCCCCATTCCCTCCCCACCCCAGGGGAAGGATACTGCAAAATCCCCATTCCCTCCCCATTCCTAGGGCCAGCCAGAGGTGGTATTTGCCAGTTCTCCAAACTACTCAAAATTTCCGCTACCAGTTCTCCAGAACCTGTCAGACCCTGCTGGATTTCACCTCTGCTTCTGGCCCAGGGAAAGGAATGTGTTGCCAACTTCTCTCCATTCTTCAAACTTTGATGTGCTTTTCTTCTCCTCTCTGGCCTGGGAGAATAGCAGGCTTTCTGTGAGCCTTGAGGTTTTCCACTTTTGTGGACATAAAGAACACTCCGCTAAAAGGAACCCTGCCCTTTTCAACCCTCCTTACTCTCCCACACCTCCTATAACCGAGCCCTTCTGGAGTGACCAATTCAGCAGCTTTCACAGAGGCCCTGTAATGTATCCCAAATGGAGTAGGTGTATTCAAACAGAAAGATAACCGTTGATGATTGAATAAAATAGCACTTTTCTGGAACAGATGCTTCTTTTTACAATGGAAAGCGGGGAGAGAGCTGAAAGCTGCAGGTGCAGGACTGACATTATGTCTGTGGAGTATCGTTATGGCCTCCTTAGAGATCTAGGCTTACTCTGTGTTTAATCAGCCACAGTCAGAAGAAATGGCTTCATTTCAGCTTGATGGGAGCCAGATAACAACAACAAAAAAGAGAGAGAGGAAGATGTATAGCCAATAGGACCCATCTCTCTAAGCATATTGCCTTAATTTGAAAGAACAAGCTGGCATCCTGTGGAAGAGAAAGCAACATGGCAAGTATCACAAGCCACTTGTTTTGAGTCTTCTTACTCCCTATAATCAAAAGCGGTTGTTTGTACTTCCTTCACCCGCTCCTAAACTAACAACTATTTCATTTTAAAACAAATACAATGCAGCAAATCAGCGGCAGAGCTCTAAGGAGTCCATCCAAGAAGGGGGAGGGGGAGGAGGAGGAGGAGGGGGAAGAGGAGGGGGGGGGGGGAGGAGGAGGAAGGGGAGGAGGGGGGTGAAGAGAAAGAGGAGGAGGTTTCAGGAGTTACTTGATTATGGTGATTTAGAAAATGTATTTTGTAAATAAACTTTAGCATTGAAAGTCTCAAATAAATTGGGGTGGGGTGGGCTACACCAAATTGTCTCTCGTTCAATACGGTTTTTGTTCTTCCAAACAGCTAATTCTTTAGATGAAAGGCATTTCATTGGGGGCAACAAATCTTGGACTTATTAATTGCATCCCATTTTCACTTTATTTGTTGACTGAGTGTTGTTTTTGTAACCTGCTTTTCTCAGGGATCATAGAATAGAATAGAATAGAATAGAATAGAATAGAATAGAATAGAAT
>WNWU01000044.1:5544114-5561775 GCA_012654045.1 Ptyas mucosa
CCTTCCCTTTCTCTCCTTTCCTTTCCTCTTTCCTTTCCTCTTTCCTTTCTTCTTTCTTCTCCTCTTTCCTTTCCTCTTCCCTTCCCTTCCCTTCTCTCTTGGGTCCACGATGCTGTAAAATATTTCTAGATTGCGAACATTTGCTTCTGATGAAAACCTCTCAGATTTATCTATTTAGACCAAAAAAGAAAGATGTGGTTTTTTTCTCAGAAAGGAAATCAATGTGTCTTTTTGATAGATGCAGTCTGGAAAACAGCGATAGGGATGCTTGAAATGGTTGAGGGAGATAGTCTACTTGCTACTTACATTGGCCACCAGCATATTATACTGGAGGCAAGTATAGTTTATATTATACTGGTCTTAGCATCTATTCTTACAAAACCACCTTCCAATGTGATGCCCGTGGAATTACTTCAAAGAAGCAGCATTTGGCACAAAGACAAGCAACTCTTGAATTTTGGGGGGGGGGGCAAAACAAAAAGAGTGTGTGTGTTGTGTGTGAACGCTGCAAGCCCACCTGCAAGAAAGTGGAAAAGAAGTGGTTGTGTAGGAAACGGGTTCCAAGATGAGTTTGTCAGCCTATTTGGAATGTGGAGAGTGTGTTGGTAACGTTCAGACAAAATGATTGCTGTGATGGACATGGCCAGTTACAGCAATTTTTATGGACCTTAATAAGTTCACTCTTTGAAGTTTCTCCACACTTCAGCTTATTTTTCTCAAAAACCTCATTCCCCATTAATTATGATTAAAGGTAAAGGTTCCCCTTGCACATATGTGCTAGTCGTTCCTGACTCTAGGGGGCGGTACTCATCTCCATTTCAAAGCCAAAGAGCCAGCGCTGTCCGAAGACGTCTCCGTGGTCATGTGGCCAGCATGATTAAACAAGTGGTGGGTTGCTCCCAGTCCTGTCTGGTTCTTGAGAACCGGTAGTAAAAGTGGTGGGAGGTTCCGCCCGCCCACCCAGATGTCATAATTGACAATCTGCACATGGGTGTGTACTCCCGTTGCAAACCAGTAGTAAAGGTAAGTAGAACCCACCCCTGGACTAAACGCCAAAGTTGAAGAGCCAGCGCTGTCCGAAGACATCTCCATGGTCATATGGCCAGCATGACTCAATGCCAAAGGCGCACGGAATGCTGTTCCCTTCCCACCAAAGGTGGTCCCTATTTTTCTACTTGCATTTTTTACATGCTTTCGAACTGCTAGGTTGGCAGAAGCTGGGACAAGTAATGGGAACTCACCATGTTATGCAGCACTAGGGATTCGAATCGCTGAACTGCCGACCTTTCGATTGACAAGCTCAGCGTCTTAGCCACTCAGCCACTGCGTCCCTTTAATTATGATTATGGGACTTCTAAGAAAACGAGGGCCTTTCAAGAGAATAAATATGTAACTAGAGGCCATTATTTTGGTTTGAACCTTTCTAAATTCACATTATTAAATTAAAAGATTAATGTAAGGTCTATTGGAATCATGAATGAAGGCAAATATACATGTCCCAGGATAATGTTGCAGTGCCCAATCTAGGTCAGTCAGCAGGACCAGAGATTTAGTCTTCCGAACTTTCGACAAAAGTATGAAAGTTCAGAATACTAAAACTCTGGTCCCAGTGACTGACCCACACTGGACCCTGCTCGATTAGTCTCCATACCATGATATTTTCTCACCTTCCCATCAATATATCTACTGAGCATCTTCATAATCTCCTTCTAGGTTGAATCTCTCTTTAACAAGCTTCTACTCATTACTTCTCATCCTGAGTTCTGGTGTGTTGAAGCATAAGCTTTGGAGATTCCTTATGAGGTTAATTAAACTAAGTCACCTCCTTCCCATTTATCCAGGGGTGGGAGAAGTAGGTTTGTCCTGATGGGTTTGAATTCCCACCACTCTTAGCCCAGGTAGACAATAGAAGGAAAAAAATCGCCTCTAACTATAGTTAGCATACTTGGGCTGCACTAACCTGGATGACTACTTGAGGGTCATAAAGTTATACAGAAAACATTAACCCTTTGCTGTCATCTACTGATTTCCTGGTCCTCTCTGAAAAGCCCAGGCAGTCCTAGACTGCATCAAGATAGGGATAGCATCATGATCACAAAAAATGATAATACCACTTTATATCACGCTAATGAGGCACTAGGGACACTAGGGACATGGTGGCTCAGTAGCTAAGATGCTGAGTTTGTTGATTGAAAGGTCAGTAGTTCAGCGGTTCAAATCCCTAGTGACATGTAACGGGGTGAGCTCCCGTTCCTTGTCCCAGCTTCTGCCAACCTAGAAGTTCGAAAGCATGTAAAAAATGCAAGTAGAAAAATAGGGACCACCTTTGGTGGGAAGGTAACAGCATTCCATGCACCTTTGGCATTGAGTCATGCTGGCCACATGACCACAGAGACGTCTTCAGACAGCACTGGCTCTCCAGCTTTGAAATAGAGAACGGGAACGACTAGCACATATGTGCAAGGTGAAACTTTACCTAATGAAGCCACACTTGGAATATTGCATACAGTTCTGGTCAGCACAATATATAAAAGTTGCCGACACCCTAGAAAGTGTGTAGAAAAGAGCAACAAAGATGATAACGGGTCTTGGGGTTAAATTATATTATGAACAGTTGAAGGAGCTAGGTATGTCTAGCCTTCTGAGGCTAGACATGATAACTGTCTTCCAGTACTTGAGGCGCTATCACAGAGAAGAAAGGAACAACCTATTTTCCAAAGCAGCGGTCACCAATTGGTGGTCCATGGACCATTGGTGATCCGTGAGAAAATTTTGGTGGTCCGCAGAAAAATTATTTGCATTTTTTATATTGCACTAAATCAGGGATCCTCAAACTACGGCCCCTGGGACGGATACGTGCAATGAATGTTTGTGTTGCTGCAGAGAGTCTCCTCCTTCGGGGTCTTTTTGTGTGGGTCGAAGGAGGGCAGAAATTCCAACTTGGGGTCTGTTTTGGCCTCCTGGTGTGGGGCTTTGGGCAAAGGCTGGTGGCGAAAAGCCAGAGGTCCTTGTTCCAGTGGGACTGCCTCTTTCTCATGGTGGCTGCTTAGCTCCAACAACTGCTTCCTGTTGAGGCCCTAAGGAGCAGGTGAGGAGTGGGTGGGAGGGGAGGGGCGAATAGAGGCTGGCGAGGCACCCCTCGACATGAGTGACATTGAGCTAGCCACACCCACCCAGTCACATGACCACCTAGGCTTGCCCACCCAGCCAGTCATTAGACAGATCATATTAGTGGCCCACGGAATTTAAAATTATGAATTTAGTGGTCCCTGAGGTCCGAAAGGTTGGGGACCCCTGCTCCAAAGCATCTGAGGCCAGGACAAGAAGTAATGGGTAGAAGCTTGTTAAAGAGAGATCCAACGTAGAAGTAAGGAGAAATTTTCTGACAGTGAGAACAACTGATCAATGGAACAGAAGTTGCCTTCTGGAGTTGTAGGTGCTCCATCTCTGGAGGTTTCAAAAATAGGCTGGAGGACAACCATTTGATAAGGTCCCCTGCCTTGAGCAGGGGGTTGAACTGGAACATCCCCAAAGTTCTTTCCAGCCCTATGATGCCATTTTCTATGGATTTCCGCAGCCCAGATCTTTAGCCCTATCTCAAACATCAGGACAGGAAAATAGCTTAAATGCTGCTATCCTGTTTAGTTTAGATGAAGCAATCAAATGACTTGTCAAGGTGCTGGAAGGGGGTGGGGTACCCCCTCACTTCTTGCAGGAGGAGCTGGAATTACCTGTTTGTCCCTTTAAGCATTTCCAGATACAGATCAAACACAGCTGAGCCATAACATTTATGACCTACCTGTCAGTCGCTTTAGATAGCACATACATTAATTATTGGGATATTTTCCTTGTATACAAGTTTTCTTCTACTTGTTCTTTTTTCCCTTGTTTAAGTATATCAGGGCATATCATTTTCGCTTTCTGAATAGGAAAAGAATAGGGGAGACTTATTTGTGAGAATTAACCTCTCCTGCATTATAAAAGCCACAAATGTAATGTTTTTTCTCTCTCTCTCTCTCCCTACCCCCCTCCCCCCCCCCCTCCCTCCCTCCCTCTCTCTTTCTCTCCCCTCCAGGGGTGGTTCTACTTACCTTTACTACTGGTTCGCATTGTGCCCGCGTGCGCTCTTCTGCGCATGCGCAGATCACTTATGATGACATCCCGGTCAGTGGACAGAGCCTCATACCGGTTTTACTACCGGTTCTTGCGAACCGGTCTGAACTGGGGGCAACCCACCACTGCTCTTCTCCCTCCCTCCCTCCCTCCATCTCCCTCCCTCCCTCCCCCTCCCTCTCTCCCCCCCTCTCTCTCTTTAACAATGGCATTTTCCTTTACAGATAAAAGAAGGAGAGCACAGAAACACTCCATGTTGCCCTGAAAACTTAATAATATATTAACAATTCTTGCCAGTATGCAAGTTGTGTGCCAAAATCTATTACGCTTGTTGTAAATTTTGATTGCTAGAACTGTGTGTAGTTTTATGGCGAGAAGCTAATGTTAAGTACCTTTACCAGGTATAAAATGCGATGCTTTGAAAAAACAGGGCACAGGGAAGGGAACGAATGTGGATGTATTTATTTATTTAATTATTCATGTAGTGCCTGCCCTAATGAAACAGATGGAATGTGGGGTTTTTTTGCAATATGTTGAAGGAGAGTTTTTGACCATGATTTATTACGCAAGTCACAGTACTCTGATTTACTTAAAGCACCATTGGGTGGGTTCATGCCAGAAAGCAAATCAACTGCATTAAATTTTCAATTTGTGAATCCAGTCCATGAGAGGTTAAACCTGGAGACCTATCAGCTTTCACAAATTAGGTCTTCTCCATAAATGTCTGGGCACTGTGACCTCCAGAATTCTTGGGCGATGCAATCAAAACCCGGTTTAGAACTTTGGGAAGTATAGTCATAGCACATCTGGAGTACACTGAGATCTCCAAAAGAGCCCGAGAGCCTTTGGGCCTCCAGAGGTTGTTGAGGGATGACCTGTGGCTTCATTCTTGGCTGTGAGGGCTCTGAACCTGCTGAGAAATGTTCTTCAATGACATCTGGAGAACTGTAGGTCCTTCCCCTGTTTTGACATGTCTGTTCAAACGCAAAGCCAAAGTGACTTTCCTGCACCTTACTGTAACTAAAGTACTACAAGTGGTTTAGGACCGCAGCTTAAAAGTTGCAATCCTCTGCACATTTATCTGGGTGTTAGTCCTATTGAACCCAGAGGGATTTTTTTTTTCTTTTTTGGAAGGATTAATTAATCATTCTATTTCCAGCCTGTATCTATTTTGCATTCCATGCTCAGGAGCTCTGGAACAATAGATGTGGGACAGCTGTTGCTGCCAGTCCCTTTTCTGATCCCCCCATATCTACTGCCCGAGGCTGCTATCTCATTTCCCTTATGGTATAAGCCAGCCTGGAATGGAAATTGAATCTCAGCTTTTCAGCTTCCTTCAATACCCCAATATAACTATTTCTTTCCTGTTTTAATCCACAGAGCTGCTCATCTCCCTATGAGTTTAGTTCGGGCCCCTAACCAGCGAGTTCAAACCAGCAGTCTGCATAGCGTCAGACTGCCATGGTAGGCAAAGACTGTTTAATGAATAACTTTGCCATGAAGCAACTTGTGACTATGCAGCATCTTAACAAAGGACTTTTTAAAAAAAACACAAACCCCCCTACACACACATATACACACAACTTCCTTTCTTCTAAAACCTTTCAACCGTCTCCCCAAAATCGCAAAGTCCCCTAACATCCTCGCCAACAAAGTTGCACTCCACCACCCGGGGTTTTCCAAAGCTTTTTTCTGAATTGTTCCAATTCCCCCCCCCCCCCCCCCCCCAGCATTTGGAAATGGGACAAGAAGAGCTCCTGCGGGCGATGGGAGGAGGAGGAGGAGAGGGGGGGAAAAAGAAAAATAAAAATAAAAGGAAGATTGATAAAGCAAAGCAATTGGAGTTATTGCCTATGCATGAAATTGATTAAATGCTTCGCTAAATGGCTTATAAATTTGCTTCTCATATTTCTGTCACCCACTGAAAAAAAGATTACAGTGAGCCCGCGGATGACCATGTTGTATACAATACCAAATTACAAAGGGTTGTAAAAACTAATGTTTTGTTTAAAGTTCTGAACAGGACCATATGCCTACAGTGACCTTGAGTAAGCTATTCTAATTCAAAACATTTCAAAGTGGATAGAGGCGGAGGAGGAGAGGGGATAGGAAAACGTGGAATCCATCTGCATAACAAGCCACAACCCATGTGGTTTTTTCACTACGTACAACTTCTCTGAAGTTCTATATTAAAAAAAAAAGAAAGAAAGACAGAAGAGCATGTTGGACATTGACTCAATTATTCGTACATCATAGCTATAACATTTCAAAGCGCGCAATTTCCCCGGTGGTGTAATGAAGTTAGCAATGAAGAAGGGAGTTCGATGACGAGCCCAACAAATTCCTTGAACAAAGAGCAAGCTTAGGGGTTGGTGGAAGACTGTCATCTATTTTGGAGCTCACCAAAGGATCCATACGAAGCAAGGATCCTGTAGGAGTGGCAGAACCTGAGGGTGGAGTTAAAAGAGGGATCACCCTAGAATCCCTACATAGCCACAAACAGACTAAGTCCATCCCCTTTGAATTCTATATCTTACTTATCTAACCGCAAACTTAGTTGAGAACAGTAGTGGGATTCAATTTTTTTTACTACCGGTTCTGTGGGTGTGGCTTGGTGGGCATGGTGTGGCTTGGTGGGCATGGCAGGGGAAGGATACTGTAAAATCTCCATTCCTTCCCCAATCCAGGGAAAGGATATTGCAAAATCCCCATTTTCTCCCGATCAGCTGGGACTCGGGAGGCAGAGAATAGTTGGAGGTGGGGCCAGCCAGACATGGTATTTTCCGGTTCTCTGAACTACTCAAAATTTCCACTACCGGTTCTCCAGAACTGGTCAGAACCTGCTGAATACCACCTCTGGTTGAGAAGATTCCTGTGCAGAGGCATGAGTAGCAATAAATCAATTTAATTGGACTTTCACTTGTGGATCATCTGGTCTTTCACACCGGACAGGTCCATGGACAATGAGCCAGGCATGGACAATGCATGGACATGAGCCAGTACACTGGGATTTTATTGCATCACCTTTCCCACACATTTGCCCTGAGTCACCCGACCAACATTGAGCATCAGATTACATAATGATCTCCATGAGACTACTTTAGCATTGGGGGGAGGGGGGGAGCATTTTAGGCCAAATAGAAAAGATTTTGTCCAGGGAATCCTTTCTCAGCAGTTTCCAGTAGGTTCTGCCCTACCCATGACTTCTGTTTTGTTTTTGTTTTTTTTCCCCCTTAATTCTTTTGGTTAAAACACTCGATGAAAAGCTGGATTGCTGCCAAACTAAGCACCAGCTTTGAGTATTATTACTATTATTTTTTTTATTTATTTACAAAATGCCTCCAGGGCACTCTTAGGAACTAAAACTTGCATCTCCCTGCCTTGTCTGGAAGGGATTCTTCCTAATGGCAAAGGAAGAAAGGGTAGAAGGAAGCATTCTAAAAAGGTTGGAAGAAGGGTAGCTGTGGAATATCAGAATAACAGAACTGAAAGGGATCTTAGAGGTCTTCTAACCCCCTGCTCAAGCAGGAGACCCTATACCTGTGATGGTGAACCTATGGCATGTGTGCCACAGGTGGCACACGGAGCCATATCTGTGGGCAAGCGAACGTTGCCCTAGCTCAGCTCCAGCAGGCATGTGCCTTCCAGCCAGCTGATTTTTGGGTCTTCAGGGCCCATCGGAAATCGGGAAACTGGCTGTTTCCTGCCTCTGGAGGGCCTCGGGGGTGTGTGGAAGGCTGTTTTTGCCCTCCCCATGCTCCTAGAAAGCCTCTGGAGTCTGGGGAGGGCAAAAGACCGGGCCTGCCAGTCCCACCAGAAGTTGGAAAATGGGCTGTTACCAGCCTCCTGGGGGAGGTGGGAGGCCGCTTTTGCCCTCCACAGGCTCCAAGAACGCCTCTGGAGCATGAGGAGGGCAAAAAATGGGCCTACCTGGCCCACCGTGCCATCACGTGTCAAAAGCAGGGGGAGCGCGGGGGGGATCATGCACACATGCACACGGTGCATTGAATTATGGCTGTGGGCATTTGGCACGTGATGGCAAAAAGGTTAGCTATCACTGCCTTATACCATTCCAGACAAATGGCTGTCCAATCTCTTCTTGAAAATCTCCAGGGATGGAGCACCCACAACTTCTGGAGGCAAGCCGTTCCACTGGTTAAGTGTTCTCACTGTTAGGAAGTTTCTCCTTAGTTCTGGGTTGCTCCTCGTCTCCTTCTTTGGTTTCCATCCATTGTTTCTCAGTCTTGCCCCCTGGTGCTTTTGAAAATAGGTTGACCCCCCCCCCCTCTTTCTTTGTGGCAGCCCCTCTGGCACTCTTCTCATGTCACCCCTAAGTCCTTCTCCTCATTAAACTAAACATACCCAGTTCCTGCAACCGTTCATCTGTTTTAGCCTCCGGTCCCCCAATTATCTTTGTGGCTCTTCTCTGCACTCTTTCTAAAATCTCAACCAGGGGTGAACTGCTGGGGTTTCGCAGGGGTTCATGGGAACCTCTAGCTAAGATTCTGTGCAGTTCTGAGAACCCCCAAATCCCACTCCTGGCTGGCCCCTCCCCTCCTGCTCCTCCCAGGAGTCTCCACCTGGCCCATTTTGGATTCAGGTAAGTGCAAGGTGTGTGTGGAGGCTCAGGGAGGGCAAAAAACAGGCCTACCGGAAATTCAGGAAGGCAGGAAACGGGGCCGTTTCCAGCCTCCAGATGGCCTCCTGAGCCTGGGGAGGCCATTTTTGCCCTCTCAGAGGCTCAAGGGAAGCATCTGGAGCCCGTGGAGGGCAAAAATGCCCCCCCCCCATCATGGTGCAGGTGGCCGACTAGGCCACGCCCACCATGGCCACGCCCATCCAGCAACCAGGCAGAGAACCCCTTGCTAAACTTTTTGAAGCCCACCCCTGATCTCAACATCTTTTTTTATATAATGTAGGGACCAAAACTGGATGCCATATTCTAAATGCGGTCTTACTAAGGCTTCATTAAGGCGGTACTAGTATTTCCTGCAATCTTGATTCTATCCCTCTGTTCATGCAACCTAGAATTGCACTGGCTTTTCCGGCTGCTGCCTCACGCTGCTAGCTCATATTCAAGCGATCGTCCCCTAGGACTCCAAGATCCCTCTCTCACAGTTCCTGAGGTCCGTATCAGAGGTGGTATTCAGCAGGTTCTGACTAGTTCTGGAGAACCAGTAGCAGAAATTTTGAGTACTTCAGAGAACCGGTGTAAATACCACCTCTCACTGGCCCCACCCCCATCTATTCTCTGCCTCCCGAGTCCCAGCTGATCAGGAGGAAATGGGGATTTTGCAGTACCCTTCCCCTGGAGTGGGGAGGGAATGGAGATTTTACAGTATCCTTCCCCTGCCATGTCCACAAGCCACGCCTACCAAACCACACCCACAGAACCGGTAGTAAAAAAAAATTGAATCCCATCACTAGTTTGTATCTGAGGCTGCCTTTTTTTAATTTATTTATTGACGGGTGTTTTGTGTCTGCCTGTGCTCCCCATCTAGCCATTCCGTGCCCACCAATGCTCCTCGAATTTCAACTATGCTCCCCGTCCCTTGAACGTGCCCAACTCCCATTCTGAAAATATACGTAATGAACAGCTGAAGAGAGCTGATAAGTCTTTGCAAGATGACCAAGTGAGTAACACGATCTACTTCACCAATTAAATGTTTATTCTGCCCCTTAGAAGGATTTCAGACCAGCAAGCCTTTCCTTGAGAGATCTTCAGAGTCAGCAGCAGAAAAACTGCATTTTCATCCCGAATTTTTTCACTTGCTGCTCTTTGTGTTACGTTTGAGCCGAAGCCAATAAAGGGGGAAAATTTAAGAGATGCCAATCTTTGGGGCCGTAAAGCAAATTCAGCTGCATCCAGTGTTTCTTCAGAGGCATAATTAATATTTTTTAAGGGAGTCACTGACAATGTAAGCTCCACACATACCCTTTTTCCCCTCCTTTTTTTTTTCTACCAATACAGTTAATGCTCTGTGACAAAACGTATTATTTCCCGCCTGTAATCCATTCATGAAAAGGTCAATCTCTTACCATTATTTTGTCAACAGTGAAGTGTTACCTTTAGGCACCAAGTTAATTTTCAAATTAAAGAAGAAAGAGTTTCCAAGCACTTGCATTTTTTTTAAAAAAAAAAAAAAACCTACCTTATTTGTTAGAAAATGAATAGACCAACTTAAGAGCACAAGCACTTAAGGAGAACATATGGGCAGTTTAGGAATATAGATGAGAAATTCAATTCCAGTTGTGTTAGGCAGATAAATTCTCCTGCATGCTTTCCTAGCAGTTCCCATTTAATAGGCTTTTAGGACTTCTTTCAAAGGAAAAGAAAATTGGGCAGAAATTTACATCTACGGACTAGGGTGTTCCTACATTTATTTCATAATAAGCCGGCCAGGTTAAGGTGGTTTGAATGAGCACAGGTAATTCCTCGAATTACGACTACAGTTGAGAACCCCCAAAATTTCTCTCACTAAGTGAGACCATTGTTAATTCTGTCCCATTTTTGCGACCTTTCTTGCCACAGTTGTTAAGCGGACCTCTGCTGTTATTAAGTTAGGGAACACGGTTGTTAAGTGAACACGCCCTCCGCTCCCACGAGGGGAACTTTGTGCATGAGGGCAAGCGCCCTCTGTTCCCACAAGGGGAACTTTGTGCATGAGGGCAAGCGCCCTCCGTTCCCACGAGGGGAACTTTGTGCATGAGGGCAAGCGCCCTCCGTTCACACGAGGGGAACTTCACACGTGCATACTTGCTTATCTCTCTCATGGTCTGGTTACAAACAGGCCACAGCCTGGTAGTGGGCTATGGCCCAGAGCAGAGGTGAAATGCTCCCGGTTCAGACCGGATCGCCTGATCTGGTAGCGATGACGACGGATGGTTCGGAGAACCGGTAGCAAAAATCCCTGCGCCCCCCCCCCCCCACCACCATGCCCAGCTGAGCCACACGATCATCAGAGGCTTTTTTTTTTTACTTTTAAAAGCATTTTTTTCTGCAACCTCTTGGCCGAAGAGGTGGTAAAAAAAATGCTTTGAAAAGTCTCTGATGATCCCAGCTGAGTTGCCTGATTGGCAGAGAGGCTTTTCAAAGCATTAGAAAAAATGCTTTGAAAAGTTTCTTTTAAAAAAAAAGTTGGCCATGCCCACCCAGTCACATTAAACCCCCCCCCACCAAGCCACGCCCACAGAACCGGTAGTAACAAATTTTACATTTCACCCCTGGCCCAGAGGTTGAGGACCCCCTGCATTAATGTATATAAAGCAGTGGTGAAATGTAAAATTTGTTACTACCGGTTCTGTGGGCATGGCTTGGAGAGGTGGTTAATGTGACTGGGTGGACGTGGCCAACTTTTTTTTTTACTTTTTTAAAGCATTTTTTTACAACCTATTTGGGCGAATAGGTTGTAAAAAACATGCTTTTAAAAGGTAAAAGAAAAGGCTCTGACGATCACAGCTGTGGCGAGCAATCGTCAGAGCCTTTTTTTAACCTTTTAAAAGCAGGAAGTAACGACCCCCAGGCGGGTAGGCGGAACCTCGTGCCGCCATCGCTACTGGTTCTTCGAACCATCTGCCACAATCGCTACCGGATCACCCAATCCGGTCCAAACCGGGAGCATTTCACCCCTGATATAAAGGTAAAGGTTTCCCCTTGCCAGTCATGTCTGAATCTCCATTTCTTATCTGAGGGAGCCAGCATTGTCCGAAGACACTTCCATGGTCATATGGCCAGCATGACTATATGCCAAGACACATGGAACACTCTTATCTTCCCACCGAAGTGATACCTATTTATCTACTTGCATTTGCATGCTTTCAAACTGGTAGGTGGGCAGCAGTATATTTTCAAAACAGAATAACAGAGTTGGAAGGGACCTTGGAGGCCTTCTAATGCAACCCCCTGCTTAGGCAGGAAACCCTACACCACTTCAGACAAATGGTTATCCAATCTCTTCTTTAAAACTTCCAGTGTTGGAGCATTCACAACTTCTGGAGGCAAGTTGTTCCACTGATTAATTGTCCTCAGTGTTAGGAAGCTTCTCCTTAATTCCAGGTTGCTTCTTTCCTTGATTAGTTTCCACCCATTGCTTCTCGTCCTGCCTTCAGGTGCTTTGGAGAATAGCTTGACTCCCTCTTCTTTGTGGCAACCCCTGAGTTATCAGAACATTGCTATCATGTATTAAAATTATGTACGTACTAACATTATCTATATGTTAAAATTATATCCAGGCATACTCTAGCTAACCTTGCCGTGCTATTTCATGCCCAAAATCTCTCAAGATTACCCTTCTTAGGAGATTTTGAGGAACTTGCAGGGGAGGCTTCCAGATACCTGAGTTTATGAGATCTTAGTATTCTCATGCAATCTCATGAGATCTAACAAGCTTCCAAAACTCTAAAGATCTGCTGATTTTGCAAGGTTCATTGTCCATATCAGAGGTCTTCAAACTTGGCAGCTTTAAGACTCGCTGGAGAATTTTAGGAGTTCAAGTCCACAAGTCTTAAAGCTGCCAAGTTTGAAGACCTCTGGTCTATATGGTTGTCTATGATGTAAAAACACTGCTGATCTAAGGTTTAGGAACAAAAGATAGATGAACGTATTACAGCAGGGATTTCTCTAGGGTGGGTCCCATAGAAAAGTCACCTGACCTTGGGACACTGCCGCTGCCACTGCCAAGCATCTGAATTTTGATCAAAAGACCATGGGGTTGATGGAATGGTCATAAATGGGAAAAGTCCTCCTTTCCAATGCCGTTGTAACTTTGACCGGTCACTAAACGAACTGTTGCAAGTCAAGGGCTATCGTTTTGTAGATATATCTACAAAATATCTTTTTGTAGCTATGTATGTATGCGTATGTTGCGTATGTTTGCAGTTACAGGTGCTCTTGGTCATCTCTTCCTTCCCTACAACGGCTTGCCTTCAGAAGCTGTGGGAGCTTCCTCACTGGAAGCTTTCAAGAAGCGACTGGACTGCGTTCAGTCAGAAATCCAGATAATAGATTAACAGAGTTGGAAGGGACCTTATAGGTCATCTAGTCCAACCCCCCGTTCAAGGAGGAGACCCTACACCATTTCTGACAAACGGCAGTCCAACCTTTTCTTGAAAGCCTCCAGTGATGAAGCTCCCACAACTTCTGAAGGCAACTTCTGTTCCATAAGTTGATTGTTCTCACCATCAGAAAGTTTCTCCTCATTTCCAGGTTGAATCTCTCCTTGCTCAGTTTCCATCCATTATTCCTTGTCTGGCCTTCAGATGCTTTGGAAAATAGCTTGACCCCCTCCTCTCTGTGGCAGCCCCTCAAATACTCTTCACTAGACTAGCCATGCCCAGTTGTGTGGTGTATGTATGATGTAGGGTCTCCTGCTTGGGTGGGCGGTGGGGCTGGACTAGATGACTTACAAGATCCCTTCCAACTCTGTTATTGTGTTTGAACATAATAATGATCCCTGCCTGAGTTGTGGGCTTGCCAATGGAGAGCATTGAAAGAGGATCCCTGCAGAACCATGAAGGACCTGATCTAAAATTATCTAGCCCTGCCACTCACTCCTTTTATTGGGGTGAGAGCAGGGCTACCACCCTTTACTCCTTCAAAGCCCTGTCTGAAGGCATGCACCATCTTCCTCCAATAACTTGTCTTGTAATTGGTGTACTGATGGCTTGTGTCATCGTGTTTTAGTATATATAGCAATTCCACACTCCTTCGCCTCCCCCCCTGCCCTCTCCCAGAGCCTCAGAGTCTGCTCTTTATTCATTGTGACTCCCCAACTGGCCTGTGTCAGGTTGTGCTCCAGGCTGGCTGATAAACATCAGCAGATGATTGGACACACACATTCTTAACATGGCTGACCCATGGCATCTTAGAAGACAACTGGGAACCTGTCATTATGTGTACAAAGCGCTCCTTTCTTTTCACCTTATCTCTCCTCAGATGAAGCCGAGATTCTTATTAACTCATTAATGACTGAAGATGTCAGTTTAGACTGCAATGGGGCAGGGGGGAGAAAGAGAGAGAGGGAGGGAGGGAGAAAGAAAGAGAGAAGCTTGCTGGTTTGTTTCAAAAGTTTATTTAGGCTTTTTCGTTAGGATTCCTATCCAATCAAATAATGTGCCTGGGTTAGAAGGAAGGAAGGAAGGAAGGAAGGAAGGAAGGAAGGAAGGAAGGAAGGAGGGAGGGAGGGAGGGAGGGAGGGAGGGAGGGAGGGAAGGAAGGAAGGAAGGAAGGAAAGAAAGAAAGAAAGAAAGAAAGAAAGAAAGAAAGAAAGAGAAGGAAGGAAGGAAAGAAGGAAGGAAAGAAGGAAAGAAAGAAGGAAGGAAGGAAGGAAGGAAGGAAGGAAAGAGAGAGAAAGAAAGAAAGGAAAAAAGAAGGAAAGAAAGAAAAAAGAAAGAAAGAAAGAAAGAAAGAAAGAAAGAAAGAAAGAAAGAAAGAAGGAAGGAAGGAAAGAAAGAGACAGAGAGATTGAGAGAGAAGGAAGCTTGCTGATTTTTTTCACAAGTTTGTTCAAGCTTTTTCGTTAGGGTAACATGAAGCCTATCCAATCAAATAATCTGCACAGTTTTCCTTCAAAGGAAGGAAAGAAGGAAGGAAGGAAGGGAGGGAGGAAGGAAGGAAGGAAGGAAGGAAGGAAGGAAGGAAGGAAGGAGAGAGACAGACAGAGAGGGAGAGAGAGAGAGAGAAAGGAAGGAAGGAAGGAAGGAAGGAAGGAAGGAAGGAAGGAAGGAAGGAAGGAAGGAAGGAGAAAGAAGAAAGAAGAAAGAAGAAAGAAGAAAGAAGAAAGAAGAAAGAAGAAAGAAGAAAGAAGAAAGAAGAAAGAGACAGAGAGATTGAGAGAGAAGGAAGCTTGCTGATTTGTTTCAAAAGTTTGTTTAGGCTTTTTCGTTAGGAAAACGTGAATCCTATCCAATCAGATAATCTGCATGGTTTTCCTTCTTTACATGGTCACCGTAAGGCTAGCCATGTTTCTTACTCATATAGGAACATTAACTTGTTTGCAACGTTAATCATCTGCATATTGTTCGCTCCTCTGAAACCAATGCTGGAGGCGAACTGAGACAGGCGGAATGGAAAAGGCAAAAAGAAAAAAAGAAAAAAAAATCACAGAGGAGATTGCAACATTTTGCAGAGATGACAAAAGATGGATCGGGACATAGCTAGCTAGCAAATTTTACCAGTATATGAAATAGAATAAATTCTTCCTTTATCTTGCTGTCTCACACACATCTACAATATTACACAACATCTCATTCCAAATTGTTTGTTGTAAATACATCCCTCATTGGCTTTACAGTCTGAAGTTTGAATTATCTAGAGAGAGTTCGTTCTTTATTTTTCTCCCTTTACTGCAACCCGTAGCTCCAGTTTACGCGTTCAGATTTTATTCCTCAGATCAACATCTTAAAGTCACCAGTGGGAGATTTAAAGGAGGGGAAAATGGTATGAAAAACTGTGTTGTAACCATCTTTTTAAAAAATCTCGCATTTCACACAGGGGCACAAATCATACATTTAAAACAAAACAAACAACTTGGAAGCTTTTCAAACATCCTGTTCAGCGGAGATAGTAAACTAAGCTCTTCTTGGTCTCTCCAGAGAAGATTTTGGTTATGGTAGAAAGAATTTGCATAAAACTTCACACAAAATTATACTGTAGAGTCTCTCTTTGTCCATATGCTGGTAGAGTTTTAAAAGCGAGTCTTATTGTTTCTTTAACTAAAGCAGAAAATGTGAAGAAGAAAAAAAATAGTGGGTGATACCAAGGCTAAACGAAATTTGATTTCATTGCATTTTGATTTTCCATTTTATAAAAGTCAAGTATATTTAATATAATTGTTCTGTGGTCCTATGTGTAATAAATTCCCTCTTTTCTCCCACTGAAAATTTCAAGAACTTAATAAGGCCTTTTAAAAGTCCCTGAGCACCTCGCCTAACTTTTTTTTGGCATAGCTTCCTTTTTAATCAAATTTAAAATCTTTTGTGGGTCCATATGGAATTTGGACCTCAGGGTCAAGCCAAACCTTTTTGGAAGCATTTATGGCCTCAAAAGGGACATGGTGGTTCAGTGGCTAAGACGTTGAGCTTGTCAATCGAAAGATCGGCAGTTCGGAAGTTCAAATCCCTAGTGTTGTGTAACAGAGTGAGCTCCCGTGACTTGTCCCAGCTTCTGCCAACCTAGCAGTTTGAAAGCACATAAAAAATGCAAGTAGAAAAATAGGGACCACCTTTGATGGGAAGCTAACAGTGTTCCGTGCACCTTTGGCATTTAGTCATGCCGGCCACATGACCACGGAGACGTCTTCGGACAGTGCTGGCTCTTCGGCTTTGAAACAGAGTTGAGCACCGTCCCCTAGAGTCGGGAACGACTAGCACATATGTACGAGGGGAACCTTTACCTTTACCTTTAGTCTAGTGAAAGGAGGACCAGGGCAGACATGATAGAAGTGTTCCGATATTTGAGGCTGCCACAAAGAACAGGGGTCACCCTATTTTCCAAAGCATCAGAAGGCAAGACAAGAAGCAACGGATGGAGACTAATCGAGCAGAGAACTCTCTGCTCTGAAAAAAATTCCTGAGACTTTCCAGTCTAATGTCATGTTTATTATAATGATTTAAGGGAAGGCTGCGCTAGATTATATGCACAATCCTGTCAATACAACAGTACAACACACTTAGCAAAGTCTAGGGATAAGCAACTTTCAATGTAAGGGCTACAACCCATAACCACTGGGATCAAATTTTGCAGTCTCAGCAACCCCTTCTCTTTGCACTGAGTTTCACTGGTGAAACGAGGGGAAATTATTTCTTCACCTTTTTGAGATGAAAAATGCAACAAACGGATCGGTTGGGGATTTTGGAGGTGCCTTGAGTTCAATGTTGACTTCTGGCAAGTGCCTGGATGAGTCCCTGCAATTTTCTTGGCAAGATTTCAGAAGTGGTTTGCCATTTGTCTTCTTGTTAGGTCTGAGTGTGTGTGTGATTGGTCCAAGTCTGGTCCAATGCTATAGGGTAGGAGTGTCAAACTGGAAGCCCGCAGACTGGATGCATCATGCAAGGCCACGCCCATCCCGGCTTTGCGAGGTGGGGAGGGAAACATTGTGAAACATCACATGACGGCCACGTGACGTGGCGAGTTTGACACCTGTGCTATAGGGCATTGTGTGCCAAAAAAAACTAGACACAAAGTTCATTTTCTTTTTCTTCCATGCCATCGCTCTGCTGAACTCCTAATTCCCACAGCACTGTCTTAGGCCTAAAGATATTTACCCATGTAATAGGTTGTATTGCTATTATCCTTCTCATCTTTCTTATCTTTCTGGTCTTTCCTACTATCTTCTCCTATTGGTATCTTATAATTCTTCACTTTTTGTTTGTATCTTATAATTAATGCTTGTAACTATGATTTATGATCTATGACCTATCACTGGAAACAAATTTCTTGTGTGCCCAATCGCACTTGGCCAATAAAGATTTCTATTCTATTCTATTCTATTCTATTCTATTCTATTCTATTCTATTCTATTCTATTCTATTCTATTCTATTCTATTCTA